>JBBMOI010000004.1:14390000-14417500 GCA_038088405.1 Porites divaricata | reverse complement strand
AAGTCCGCCACCCAGTTGACAACGGTGGGTTTTACTCCTAGACTATAGAGCTTGGCGATCAGCAAGTTGTGGTCAACAAGATCAAAGGCTTTCTTGTAGTCCAGGAGTGCAGCTCTAACATGGGCGCCAGTCCCGTCAGTGGCTTCAAACCAGTAATGTAGCATGTAGATGAGTGCAAACGTAGTGCAGGAATCTGGTATAAAACCAAACCGGTTTGGGTCTATACACTGGAGCATCAAGGGTTTGAGTTCTCGGTCGATAACAAACCCCTCCGCGACTTTGGACAGCGTAGATGTCAGGGATATGGGTCTCAAGTCCTTGTTAAAGTCTTCAATAGAGGCACCCTTGGGAACAGGTGGAACATCCGCTAGCTTCCATATACGTGGGACTTTAGATTCTCAAAATGGTTGAATTAACAGCTCAGTTAAAGCTGGAGCTAGTATATCAGAACTTTTTCAGCACCCAGTTTGGCAGGTCGTCAGGCCCCCCTGCTCTAGACGTACTGATCTTGCTGAGGCGAGCTGCAACAGAGTCAGCTGTCACTGAGATAGGCTCGTCGTCCTCGCATAAGACCAGGGTATCATCGGATAGTGGATTGTACTCTTGCATAACACCGGCAAAAGCCTCATTGATTTTATCAGCGAGGTTTCGGTCAGTGCAGTCCGTGTGGATTCTTAAAATAGACCTTATGTCTTTCCGTGCGCTACCGCCATTTCCACAGAGCTGTTTAACTTCACGCCACCAATCGCAAGGGGGCGTGTTCTTTAAATCACGCACCTTGTTGTTATAATAGATCGCCCGACACCTTTTCCTTTCACGGTTCACTTTGTTCCTAAGCAACCTGAATAGGAACGTATCACCGGATGAGAAAGCTTGCTGTCTTTTCTGAATAAGCCGTTTCAGATCAGCATTTAGCCAGGGTCTGTCTGTTTGGTGAACTTTAACTGATCTCACAGGCATGATTGCGTCAAGATCATAATTAATGATCTGTGTAACTGCGGCCAGCTTATCATCGCATGACTCATTTTCACTCAGTACAGCGTCCTATGGGATCTCCAGCAGATAACGGCCAAGACTGGCCACGTGACTAGGTCTTTTGTCGCGCGTTTGGATGATCTTACTCTTGGCTTGGGATTTTTGACGAATGTTGGGCAGGACCGTGATAGATAAGTGGTCAGAGAGACCAAAGGCTGGTCCACTTATTGGAGGCTTGTAGTATTCCTTCAAGTTCGTGTATATCTGGTCCAGTGTGTTTTTACCCCGTGTTGGGATCTTGATGATTGGTTCGAGCTGGTAACATTTAGCTGGAGCTTTGAAGTCGAATTTGTTGAAATCGCCAGCTGTCAGAATCCCACTGTTCGGGAATTTGGCTTCGATTTTATCCAGGGATGCAGTTAAATACTTGTTCAACGCGGTGTCGCTGGTGTCAGGATGCTGATCTGGGTGGTATACAACTGCTACGATTAGGTTAGAGAAGCCACAAGGCAAACGTTTAGGCCTCAAGAATGCCCATAAAGCTTCTTGGTCGTCACTGTGAAAGTCCTGCAATATCTTACACTGAATCGAGTCTTTAACATACAAACAGACGCCGCCATGTTCTTGGTTTTGCGGTCGCGTCTGTACAACTGGAATCCTTGGATGTTGATTGGATCATCGGGGATCGATTCCTTTAGCCAGGTCTCAGAGAAGAGTGCAACATCAATATTTTGTTGTTGAACAGCATGGGCTATCTCGTCGATTTTCAGCGCAAGAGACATCGGATTGCTCAGGAGGAGAGATGGAACAAAACACTCGGACGTCCCTCGGGACACACTGCTGTCTTCGTTACAACTAGAACCAGAGGTGTGAATTTGAATATTTACTAAGTTCCTTGTGTTAACCCCTAATTTCTTCAATTTTCTAATTTTTAAGACGGGTAATTGGTCTCCAGAAGATTGACAGGTTTATTTTTCTTAGTAAGAAGAGTGACCAGTCCTCTTCTGTATAGCTACAGTTGAGGGCGTTATGTAAAAAGGGCTTTACGTGATTCCAAACGACCTTATAAAATTCTGCTGAAAGCCCGTCAGTGCCTTCACATCCACATTCGTTTTTCGACTGTTCATCAAGTCGTTCTGTGAAATTTTTGGGAAAAAGTATCTTCGTAACTTAGGTTTGCCTGATCCGGAAAGGAGAGTACAGGTTTTGATAGAAGGATTTTGCTTCTTGGAAAATTTTGTCATCCTTGTCGATGACACCTTTCTTATCCGATTGAAGTTGTTTGATTGTTTTTTTTTTATTGAAGTGCTGTTTCTGCATATTTAAGAAATACTTAGTGTTTTTCTCTCCCTCATTATACCAACGAGCTTTTGATCTCGAAATAGCTCCACTAGTTTTATACTGGGCGATCTTTTCTAGCTGAATAGTTTTGGTGTCTAGTTCCTTGTAGATTTCCCTTTTGACAGCATCGTATAGATTTTCCTCTTCAAGTTTTTTCCGAAGGGAAGATATGTATGGTGGCCCATGTGTACCTGTTCTTTTTATATTTTTTCGAATAATTTTTATTTTATTGATTAGTTATCTTTATTTTATATGTATTTTTTATATTTTTATTTATTTATTTTATTTCTTTTTATTATTCATTATCATTCACAGAACAAAGAAAATAAAATAAAAACAAAAGGAAATAAATGAGTATGGCCTGTGCGTGCCATAGTAAAAAATATATATTAAGCAAAGTACCGAGCTTTTTGAGGAAAATCCACTTTTCAGCATAAAACAACCAAATCTGGCTATTTAACGAGAAATTAGGTGAAAAATTCGGTCAAAGGCGAATTTTAGGTTTTTTGATTTAAAAAAAGCTTGCAGCCTAGATGAGCCATAGACCAGAATGCATTTCGATTGCCAGGTGCTAGATCCAATATGGTAGACGCTTGGATTAGAAACAGAGATTGGGAAGATGACAACGATGTAAAAAATGACCTAGCTAAGTTTGTCAGTCTGAATTTAAAGAGAATGGAAATATTAGACTACAGGAGAAAAGATTCCCCCATGTACGCTTGGAGCCTTAGAGGTCTGGCACGCCGAATGCAGTATTTTGGAATTCAATTTACTGACTATGATGTCGAGGTAAATGACGTGGAAGCAGCAGTAGAAAAAGAGATTACAGGTCCAGGGAAACTGCTTGGCTACAGAGCCATGCATAAGAAAATACGAGAGATACACGGTCTGAACGTGCCAAGGGATTTAGTTTACATGGTAATCACAGGAAAAAATTATATTTTCCAACATTGGTTGTTGATTGGTTTATTATTGTAATATCTTTGGTAGGTCATTGGTAAACATGACAAGTTTTCCAACATTGGTAAATGGTGTGAGGGCATTAAACACTACGATTTTGCTTTAATCTCTCACAGGGAAACAGTTCGAAACGCGTACAGAATTCAAGACTCGATTCAACGATTACGACCAACGCTTGCGATAGAGACGATAGTTAAGCTTGTCCGTTTACGATAGTAAGTACTTGAACTTCTGCGTAACACCATTTGTATGATTTGTACGGTTTCGAAAACTATAAAACAAAAAAGTAAATAACAATAAATACTAGAAAAAGGGGGACCTAAAAACTTACGTTTGTGTTTTAGAAGGTGGAATACTGGATGAAACATCTCCAGTGTTTGTTAGCGACAGACTCCAACCACTGGACAACATGATTCCAACATTGGACACGTACATAAGCCAACATTGGTTAAGCTATTGCCTATATTGGTTTTAATACATTCCAACATTGGATCAAATATTTCCAATACTGGGGTAAGATAAAGACCAATATTGTTACAAATGTATTCAATATTGGATAATAATACCATCCAACACTGGATATAAACAATTTCCAACATTTTATTTTACTTTAATTCCAAACATGACTTACTTTGGTAAAACCAAAAGATGTATACTTGCAATCAATAACCAGCAGATGTGACTGTTAAGAAAGAAAATTAACCTCAGCAAAGTAACATGACATTTCAACGACTTCATGTCACCATTGTCGAATGATTAAATTAAAAATAATGGCAAGGCATATTCACAGTACAATAACATGAAATCGTATGTATGTATGTATGTATGTAACCTCGACTGCCCTTCATTCTCTCTTCTTCACTCAAGTTAAGGTTTGTCCCAATGATATGGTTAAAAAAAACACAGAACACAAATTACTTAGGTCACTTGACTGGCATTAACCACATCATTTGAACTGCAAGAGTCCTGTGACTCTATCACCAGAAATAAGTGATTCAATGTCAGTTATCACATTCACCTCTGTTCTTTTAAGGTTCTGGTAATTAATGTCAGAACCTTCGATAGCAATATGGCCACCCTTCACAAGGGCCTTCGCCTGTGGAATTAACAGTTGGTATTTCCCTAAGCTCCTGCATTTTATACTTAATGCTTTTCCTAGTGGTAACAAATGCTTCCTAACTGTGAGGAAATGGATTGAGTGAACATTGAAAGCTTTCACTATTCAAATTTCTGCAGATTGCGAAGACATGTCCTTTATGTCATCACTTGGTTCCTCTTTCTTCGTCATCTAGAAAATATAAAATAATATGAATTAATTTAGACAATCCTTTTTCAACAGTAATATGTATGAGTCACCATTGTGTCCAATTCTTCAACTGGGAAAACAAAGATTTCTCCTTCAATTTTAATCTTAATAATTAGGGATTTTGGTTCTGATTGCATTCGGACATGTAAGTCCCTAGTTTTAATGTGAAAAGTTTAGTTTTGACAAGACAAAACCTTCAGTTGGTGTAGTTGACACTGACACTGTATCTGAAACACTTCCTTTAGACAATGGTGGAGTGAAGTCATGTTGCCTGGCTCGTTTACCTGGCTTGTGCGAAGCCTAGAAAGACCATAAAGTAACAAGTCTGAATATAAGGCAAAATGAAAAAAACACACTACACTGTAAAACCCCACTAATTTCTGTCTATAATTCTAATTATTATTACAATTTAAACTACAAATAAAACAAAGTGCATCTGAACATAGTCACCTAGCTTTCTGCAAATGCTTACAGTGCTGGCTCTGGCAATCAAGAATTTTTGATCTTGTTAACTGAATGGACGTTTTTACCTCATAATCATACCCATCTTCTATCTTTCGGTTTTTCTTGTAAAACCATTGTAACAAGTGATGCTTGATTGCATCTGTAATAAAATGAAAGCATTTTTGTTTACCATTGGCATAATAATAGTCTTATCTCTTGCACTTAAAACAACAACTTCTTCTATCTGGATCTTTTATTATCAAGAACATTAAAATCCCATGTAGTAAAAGCATGCTTGAACAACTATTTGATTGCAAATAATACTTATTAAAACAACTGGATCGTTGGATAATCCAATTCAAGAGTTGTCTCTGGCTTAGAGGTTTCAAAGTTTTCTATAATATGTTGGGGACATTTTAATAGAACAATTATTCTATCTGCTCGTGCTTGTTGGATATCAGATGATTATAGCCAAATCTGTGCTACGCACCTCATTGGCCATCTCTCATCTCATATCAAACACACGCTCATGGAACAATAATTGTTAAATATTCCTCACCTCTTCCAAATCCTATCTCTGGAATTGAGCACACTGGTGTCATTGGCATGATAAATTCCTCCATTTTCAGTCTTGTACTTGCACTTACTTTGACATAAACTTTTACATTTCCTGACCAGAGCGAAGCAGCTTCTTTGTTAAGAAGAGAAATCCCATAAGCAAAGAGTATTAAGGTAATTCCCTTGAAATTGTTCTACTATCAAACTTTTTTTGAAACTTGGCATAATGAACAATCATGATATGAACATTAAAAAAATGCAATAAAAAGATGGGGTCACCGTGCTTGTTTACGCGTCAGCAGGCTCTTAAACTAGGGTATTTTTAGTGGTTGCGTGTTAAACATTCGAATCCCCTTCTTTCAGAATAAAGTCTTTGTTACTTGAAACACACAAAATTCTATCTTGTAAAAAAAGCTTCTTTTATTCAAATAAGTACCATTGCTTCATTTAATTCGTTTTTGAATTTCCTGGTTGTGGGGCATTGCACTTTTTCGGACAGTTCCGTGGTTAGCTTGAAGTCCTCGCCTTGACCCAAATACAGCAAATACGAAACTATTTTCCCCCAAAAAATCATGTTCTACTATCAAACTTTTTTTCTTCTTCAAATATGTTTTTTATTAGACTGTTCTTAGCAAATACCTGGGAAAAAAAATCGGGGTCACCGTGCTTGTTTCCTCACAAACTGCTGTGAAAAGTGGTCTGGATGGATAATTTACTCGGCGGGGACTGGGGCGAGATACAAAATAACGCCCATCGTGTTCGAACACGAGCGTTTCAGGTGGGCAACTCCCCACTCCAGAAACTATGGGGAATCTGGGCACGAACTTGACTCGTAAGGTCTTCTGGGATCGTTTGGGTGGACGCGCGAAACTTCAAAATGGCGGCAGAGAAAGCCAGCTGTTTCAAAAAAGTTGTTCTATGCGAAAAAGACATTCCCGGAGCGAAGCTTCCTCGGGAAAACGTTGAAGAGTGTACTGTACCACAGCTTCAACGATGGCTGTTGTGTAGAGGAGCGAAAACAAGCGGCAAGAAAGCCGATCTTGTCAAGAGGTTTGCTCAGACGATGGTTTATTATTGATCATTTATCAGGGTTTGTTATTTTGAACTGTCCAGCGTAAATTTAAACGAAGACATGGTTTGCTTTACCGTTTATTTTAGATATAAAGACTATGTCAAGGGAGTCCTTCATTTAAAACACTTACGAGATCCAGATGGAGGTGTGCATCTTGCACGAAAGGAAGTCTTACTAGGTGTAATGGATGAAGTAGACCCTCCACATGTTACTGATATTTTCCCTAAGGATGGTTTCCATGAAGATTTTACTGATTTGCCTTTTGTAAATTTTGGTACTGTATGGAAGTACATGATCGAGTCTTCCAATGCAAAAAGGCAGCTATCCACAGCTAAACCACTGGTCAAAGGCTTTAACTTTTTTAAGTCCGGTAACGTAGTAAAAGTGACAGTCTGTTCTCGAGAAAATAAATGGTACGTAAAGAGTCAAGTTTTGCCCTCAATGAAAAAATCAAGCGTCTATAACTGTTTCATCGTGCTCTTACCAAATGGCCACGTAAAAAGCGCGTACTGTGGTTGCCCAGCAGGTGTTGACGGTCGATATCGCGGTCATATCGCAACCTTGTTTGGACTTGAGGAATACTGCAAGCAACGTGAAAAGCAGCAGCAAGAACAGACCTCTCGAACGTCCCAATCTTGCACTTGGAATGTTCCCCGTAAAAGGAAAGGAGAGGTACTGCCCATAAGCCAAATGAAATTTAAGAAGCATGAACATGGGAAAGAAAAGAAAGACCGAGAATCCGAAGTTAAGCGCGATAAGGACGTGAGAGCCCCCCACCAAAGGGAATGGTCTAACACCAGACGATATAATGTGTTGACTTCTGTTCTCTGTGTTCAAGGGGAAACGGGGCAAACTATAGGTCTCAGTCATATTTTACCTCTAAAGACAAGTAACAATTTAAAGGAAATAATTGGCAAAGAACATACCTATTGTAAAGTAGATAGCACAGTTCAAGACAGAGAAAGCACTGGTGAGTCTGTTCACAAAGAATCAGCCCCTGAAAGCTTAGCTTCAAGTCAAACGGAAGTTCCTGAATTAAACAGTCATCCTTTCTCAATGGATATTCTACAAAATGAATGCCAAAACGTCAAGCGGAAATTATTTCTCAATAGGGAAGAAGCAGCAGAGGTTGAAAAAACACTCGAGGCCAGTCAGCAGACCCTCTTTGGCATGACAGTCGGAACCAAAGAATCACATCATCAAAGTGTTACAGATGTGCTGTACTTAAGGATACGACATCCCCAACAAAAGCAATACAAGAGGTTCTAGGGTACAAACAGTTTGCTCAAACTAAGGAAATGAAGGAGGGTCTTTCTAAAGAACCAGAAATTATACAAGAATTTTTAAATACTATGAATGAAAAGGGACACAAAAGAATAAAAGTAGAGAGATCAGGACTTATTGTAAGTACCTTACATGGTTTTCTGGCAGCTAGTCCAGATGGTTTGGTAAAGGACCCCTCACACGAACCACCCGAGGGCATGTTAGAAATGAAGTATATTCAAATGAAAGAGGACGAAACACTGACGGAGGCATTGCTAAGGAAGAGAATTTGTGTGTATGACAATGAGGAACTAACTGTAAATCGCTGTCACCAGTACTTTTACCAAGTGCAGCATCAAATGTATGTTGCAGGTCGATATTGGAATGATTTTGTGGTGAAAGGGTCATTGTCAACTGAGCTCTTCATCAAAAGAGTACAATTTGATCCAACTTTCTGGGACCCAGTGCTTCTCAAACTGAACCAATTCTTTGAAAAACACATGCTACCTGAACTTGCATACCCAAGGATTAAATATGGTTTACCCAGATTAGATATGTTGTAAATGTAAAGAAACGTCTTTGATAATGTCTTTTTCCATTTAAAGAACCTGCAAAAGGTCTGTAAAAAGAAGTGAATGAGCTCTGAAGGCAGGATCATGCTTGCTCTAAGACCGTTGAAATGTAAGTCCAGAATTTTAATGCAGTTTCCAACATTCTGAGGAGTATGTCAGTGTTTTCTTTTCAAGAATTGTATGTAATGTATTTTTACAGTTTGTAGCTGGTTAAACTTGATTTCAGGTTAAACTTTTTCCAATTTTAGTTATTTCACCTCTTTTGTCTCATAGCCCTAATTATTTATTAGTGCCTACAGACAAAAAGGTTTAACCTTCAATCAAATATAACCTGTAACATTCACATTAATGGTTTGGTATCATATATTCATGTTTTATGAAGACACAAACAAAATAAACTAAGAAAATTTGTTTAAAAAAGCAAAAGTTTACTTGTTTACATTACACTATTCTTCATATAACAAAATGCATAACAATTCAATATTACAATTTTTCTTTTTTATGAAATAAGTGGAGGGTGGAAATTTGTGAGTGCTGCAATTACAACAAAAATGTCTGAAGCTACTCCTGCAAGGGAAACTGGAATAGGTTTATCTAAAATATGCCAATTCTTAATTCGCTCCATACATCTTTCGACGTGAACTATCAAACTTGCTACTTTCTTGTTTTTTTCTCCTTCTTCTTTAGAAAACTGCTGTTTTCCTTTTAAAAAGGCAGGTATTATGAGGGTTGCACCAACTGAAGCAAGCTCATCTTGAATGAGAAAGCCTTTATCAGCCATAATTTCATCATCTTGCTCCAACAAAGCTAGGAAACCACTCTTTGCTGTAATTTCTTTGTCAGTAATACTACCAGGGTATAATTCACTGGCAAATCCAATGACACCACTTGGGGTAATTCCCACCAGGCTTTTCATGGTTGTTCTAGATTTGTACGAAGAGTAACAGGAGGACTGATTATCCAACGCAGATGGACGCCCCATTTGTATTTCAGTGCAGTCAATAATCAATGCTGTCTTGGGATAAAATTCCTTAAAAAGTTTAGGCATGTGTTCCTGAAGAACATCTCGTGGTGGAGTGATAATAAGTTCCTGAAGTTCAAGGCGTAAAAATCGAATTCATGTTCTAAATATTACAGAAACTGTTGACTCGGAAATTTCAAATCTGTGAGCCAAATCTCTTTCAAACAGGCCAAGCCTTAGTCGCATCAACACAAGAACAAACTCCTGAAAGGTTGTAAGAATTCTTGGTCGACCTGGTTGCCAAACTGGGGGGCAATCAAAACATTTTCGATCATAGTTTCCATAGCTTATGTTTTTCGCTGCATCCTTCACCATATCAAAGCAAAGCATTAGTGTTTTATAATTGGGAAATCCAGTGTAAAAAGTAATGTCTGAGTCCTTATCTTTGAACTGATTAATGTCAAATCTAAGCAATTCCGTTTGGGTGCCAAAATTTACTTTTACCGTTTCATAACATTCAGTTTGCAAAGATTCATCTTTGTTTTGTACTTGTTCATAAAAATCCGTTTGCATACCTTGATCGCTTGTGAGCAGCACATCCTCCGTCTGACAGAGATCACTTTCCGGCAAAGTGTCTTCGGAATGGTCTTTGTTAAGAGATGCACGTCTTCGCTTTTTTTTACGTATCCTTGATTTCTTGACAATTTTTTCGGGCGAAACACGCTTTAAAATACGCCTAGCTGACACATGTTTAGACCATGGAAAAATCGACGGTAAATGAAGCCTGCTGCGCTTATGTCCACCCTCGAAGTGATCTCCACAAATACGTGTATTATCGGCGTCGAGTTTTAATGTTGCATTACGAATTAGAATCTTGTACTGTCTTCGTAATTTTTTGTCCCTTCGAATTCGGTAATACGAAAGCCCATGCTTGGTTCTGTAATTATTCGTACATCCAGGAACACAACAATTAGCATCCTTTGCCATTTTTCTTCAGTGTTTTGCGACGAAAACTTTCCCCGCTACCGCCATTTTAAATGTCTTGCGTGTCCACCCAAACGATCCCAGAAGACCTTACGAGTCAAGTTCGTGCCCAGATTCCCCATAGTTTCTGGAGTGGGGAACTTAAATACGGCGATCAGTTTTTATTCAAGACAGCGTGATATATAAATAAATATGCGCACGCAAAAATGGCAGCCGCACCTTTTTGGCGGGAAATTTATGTGCGTGACTGGTCTTGCAAAATTCAATTAATAAAACCCCTTTTAAAGTCCTTTGTTATTGTTGTTTGATTGTTGCTTGTTTTATGCGAGGGGAAATTTAAAAAAAATTTAAATGTCTTCGCGAAAATGCTACGTGTGTAGTTGCAAGTCCTCTTCGCGCTGGTTCAAAGTTTCAGAGGAGCTTCACGAGGACGTGTGTGCTTGTTTTAATGTCAAAGAGACGGTAGTGCTTGGTGATGGATCGTTGTGTTCTTCTTGCCGGCGAAATTTGTCTCGGTGGCGAGAAAAAAGACCGACAAAAGGGAAATATTTCAACACACCAAATTCAAGGGGGAAACCTGGTTTAAACAAAGCGCCCATAGCCCGAAAAAACCGACAGCTCGCACTGCTCACGAGGAATTTGTCCGAAATTTCCCCACTTTTCCAGTTACCGGAGGACGTTTTTTAGGAGGTTGCTGCCTTTCTGGACGTTTCAGATATCTTGAGGTTGAGACAAACATGGAGCCACGCAAACCAAATTTGCATGTCAAACTTTCTCTGGAAAGTATTAGTGAAACGTGATTTTCCGTACAAAAATCATCTCGATGAATCAGTTCTGGCAAACTCTTCGTTGGCCGACAAACTTTTCTACTTGTCTAACCTTTCGACGGAACTTAATCGTACACAGTTGTGGGAAGTTTTTCAACTGAAATATTTTGCTCTTCTTGTTATCAATAACATCAAAATTTATAAAAAAATTTGTTTACGTCTCAAAGGTATTTTTGAACATTCTCAAAAAGAAGACCGCACAAAGTCACACAGGCTTTGTCTATGCCCACCAAGAGAGAGGGAAACCAATAAAGCTTCTAAAAGTAAGTCAGCCTCAAATTGGTAGTTCTGCTGCCTCTTCGAGCACAGTGAAAAAGAGGGGCCAGATCATTGAAAAACTTGCAGAAAATCTGTCAGCCCCAAGTACATCATCAATGACACAAGATGACGTCATTCATCAAACAGCAAATTCTGTAAGAAGAAAACCAGAACAGTTTATCAGTTCATTTAAAGAAGGTGGACTTAATGTGATACAGTCATTTACTTTGAAGCAGGTAAAATCTACAGCAAAATAAGTGATCTTCTTAATCATCCAATGACATCACAAATATTATAACCCCTACCATGCCCAAAAAATTCACAAAATGGTATCACTTGTACTTCTTGTGGCACAGATCAACTACATTGCACATTATATGTACACCAATAAGAAAACACCTGAGAAACACAATAGAAGATCCATTTCAATGACTTCAAAAGCAAGGATAACACTACTTCTTCTACATTACAAGGCTATGCTCTGAGGAAAATCGGAGGGAGTCCTGTTCTCTAGCCTGAAGCTTTAAAATCTAGGGTGCCCAGCATATGCTTTGTATGAAAAAACTAAGATTTCCTAGTCACCGGGCTCTGCTAGAGCACAGGCCTGTGTGTTTTTGGTTCAAGTAAAGAAACAGTAATTTGCTTTCAGGTTGTTATGCCAATGGAAATAATAACGACAATTAAAAGAACATTTTAAAGATGTCGTTCTGTTTAAATTCGAGATTGAAGTTTCAAAGTTTCTCAGTGAATAATTATTGGTTCAAAAGTGCTTAGCAAACTTCCATGTTCATCCATATGACTTAATTGTTGCACAGCTGCTTTGCTTTCCATTTGTTTTCTTTAAAATCTACAGAGAAAACATTTACATCTTTTTATTGTTATGACAGGAAAGTGAAAATCATGTAATCACATACATGTGCCATTGTGTTTACAAACCATTCCCTCAAAAATCAAAAATTATTCTTAGAAAAAAGGGTTTCCTTCATTAGGTTGTTCTTAGTGTAAATGTGCAATTCAAAACCATCTTTACTATCCTGATTATGTCTTTTGTAATAAACTTTCATTGCAGACCTTGATATACTCTGCCATCAAATTTAATGATGATCCCCTGAAAGCTGACCCATGATGCTTTCTGCATGTGGCATAGTATTTCCAAACAACCACAAATAACAAGTCATTATAAAATAACAAAAGTAATGATTGGAAAAAAATATATACTTCACCAAGCAGAAATGGTAATGAAACCTAGAGTGTTCTCAAGGCCGTATGCATCACTTTCCATATGACTACTGTATTTTTATTAATCTCAAGTTGCCAAGATTTTTGTCTCAATACTGAAAAAGAGTTTACGAAAGTTTAAGAGATAAAGGTCTACTTAAGCAACTTTTTAAGAAAAGAAATTTGCAAAGAATAATTTGTACATGCCATAGCGCGAGCAGATGACCGTCATTACTCATGTCATTTCCTTGCTGTGAGCAAAAAAAAGGTAAAAAAGGGCAAACGGCTCAGTTTTTAATATTGAGTTACAGTTGCAATTGGGAGGATTGCTAGGCACTCAAGAAGCTAGAACTTAAGTTGCATGAGAAATCCCTCGAGTTTTTCTCATGCTTAGCAACCTCCTGCTTGCAACTATATCAAACCCAGTAGTACAAGCTGAGCAATTTACCATTATTTTGTTAAATCTAAAAAAGATTCATACATATATAAGAAACATCATAGTTGAGTCTTGGAGAGAAATGGCAGAAACAAGGACGAACAGGATAAATAGTAAAATAAAGTTTTTTTTTTCTTCACAAATTGAAATTTTTACCACAATATTTTAAAACAAACAATCTTTAATATTCCAATCTTCAAAGCAACTCCTCCCTCCGCCTCATTTCTTTCTCCTCCATTTTTTTCTTTCCTCTGGTGTACTAAGATAAATTTTTTCACCATACAAAAAAAAATTAAACCATGAGGGGTTTCTCTCAATCAATGGGAAATGAGACAAAAATCAAAAGCAAGTCATTGTCAAGTTACCTCTCTTTTTCCGGCTAATCAAAATTAACCCCTTTGGGAGGAGGGAATTTTTTGGGCCGCCTAAAAAAAGGGCTTAAATTTTAAAAATAAAAATGTTGCTGTAGTTAGTACCAACAATTCATTTTTTTTTTTTGACAGGGACCAACAATTTGTTGTACATGTGAATCGACTACCTTTTCCTCGGCGGCATTTTGATCATCCTCGGAGACCCAGGGGCAGATAGTGGGGACGAGGGAAAGTCTAAACGGGCGGAAAAATGTCGCGCGAAGAAAAGTAAAGAACGGCGAGAAGAGCCCCTGGGGACAATGTCTTACCAGACTAGTTCCAAACGGTCGCCGCCGTTCTGGCTTCTGATTGGTGCCAGAAAACTTTTGTGTTTTTCTGCCCAATCAGAAGCCACCAGACCTTTGGGTCGTTTCGTGTATCCTTACACGGAATGATACATGAAAGGCAATTGCTCGCCATGTTTGTCTGGGCCATTCGCCGAGGCTCTGCTCGAGATGAAAAGTTCTAATCTCAGCACAAAATTTAAGGGATTTCCTTCGGACTTTTACGCGAGAATCTTACCGGTGAATACGCTGGACCTTTCGCAGGTATCGTAACAGTAGCATATTTAAAAGTTTGCGAGTTTTTTTAAAATGTTCAGTGATGTACTATTTGGTTTCCTTTGGACGATATCTATATTAATGTTCTGTCTAGATTTCTTGCATCACTTGCTGTGATTGAAACTTTGCCAATCGCGGGTATAAATTCTTTTGTCGCACGGGCCAGGCAAGTACGTCGAGCAACCGGCAACACCGCGTGCACGACTTTCTTTGCGCGCCAAAAATCACAACTTCGGCATCGCCATTTGTCGGTTATCGAGTCTTGGTCACGATGAGCAATATTAATCCGGAAGACTGTTGTCGAGTCTGTTCATTCGTTTTTGTGAGTAAAAAGAGAAAAAGAAATATCGATGGCGAGTTTCGTAAAATATTTGAAGAAGTATTTAATCAAAAACTACTAACTGATGATGGGCTTCCACATGCAGTGTGCGATGCTTGTCACTATAGAGTGCAAAGAATGTGGAAAAGTAAGCAGTCTGCAGTCGTCATTCGTGTCAATGAGCTATCGAATAGGAGGCATCCCTTGTCTCCTTTAACGTCTAGTGAAGGGGATGAGCAAACATCATGCCACATAAGCAAAAAGAAGGCCTATAGAATTCCATTTGAAAACGTACCAATTGGGCCAAAGCCACCATCCTTGGAGATGTCTTGCCCGGGTGGCAACAAAGAAGTAAAAATTTTGCATGAGGAAAGTACCCAAACAAGAAAATCAAGTTGTCATTGCTTTCCAGTTTCAACTAAGGGAACATCTGTCAAGGTATACACAGTTACAACTTATGTAAAATAAATATAGAAAATTGTATTTATTAGATGCCCGTAGATGTCGTAGATGTGTAGATACCAGACCTGCCAAACTGCAGGAACTGAAAATCTGGAGATTTTGAAAAATGGTGTCCCATAGACCTAAAGATCATAGAAAAAATTGAACCTGGAGATTCATATAATCATAAAAAAGGAAACAATGAAACATGCAAGTGTCTACAGAATGCAGGAAAATGCTTGCTGCTCACCTCATTAAGGAAGAGGATGACTGGTGCCTACTTTAACCGCTGAGGTGACAAGTCGTGTCAATGTCATTTTATTTTTTTTTTTTTCTTTTAACTACTTTGTCACTTGTGTGGTATAATTATAGTACTAAATATTCCCATGTGAGAAACAAGCACTTGATGTTCAGTACACCAAAGTGGCTTGGTAAAATGTCTACCTAGCCTTTAGTCACATAAAAAAAGTGAAAAAAAAACTGGTACTTAATTATCGTCAAATGACCTGCATGGTCATGAAGAAAGAGTGAAATAGCAAATAAACATCTCACATCAAATGCTGCTTTTAAAACTTAATATCTCTCCTGCATGCTCCTACCTGTGAGTAACGTATAATGAACTAACCTTCCATGTTTAGATTATTGTCCATTACCCCCCAAAAATCATCTCGAAGGAATTACCACCAAACTTGCACAGCCGGGGGATTGCTCTCTGCAAGGCCAAGACCACTTCAACTGTTACCTCTGCAGTATTTAGATCTAAAGGATTGCATAGGGCAGTGATCAACCGTTCTTGCTTGGAGTTGGACAAAGAATCCCGGAAAATTGTAAACAAGAAAAAGTGTTTATTAAAGCGCACTTCACCAGACGACCTCAAGAAATTTACCTGGTCGAATCTAATAAAAGAGTGGAAAGGGGAGGCACCCATCCTATACAAGGTTCTGAGGGCGATTGCAATGCCATCACAGGTTTCTCAGAGGAAACTGCAATCACTCAGGCCTGTTATAGGATCTGCTGGTGCTATGTTGCTGAAGGCAAGAAATGCCCAAATGTCTGCTGTTCAACACCTTGTCGCCCTTTCTCTTTTTCTTGGTCGAACAAGAAAAAAGGTTTGTTTTAAGATTCTTATTTCTTAGTTTACATGTAACATGATTGGCATTGCCATTGTTAAAAATATCACTGTGTGTCAGTGAGTAACATTCTAATCCTAGCAATATACAGGATGTTTGTCATGTGCTGGAACCTACTGTGTAATTAAATTATGGCCTAGTTTGCAGAAGTCTCTTATAGCTTTATGGTAGAACGATATTGCACTAGTAAGTTGGAGGCCATCATTTTGGCTCCTGTTGTAAGAGTTTAAGAGAGAAAAATTGTGAGGGTGTGCTTTTCTCTGAAAATAAATCATGATTATCATTTAATCACTACTGGCTAGGCTGAAAATGTACCAGCACATTTCTATCATTGTGCATCACAGCTTGAGTTCACAATACCACCGTGGAAATTTACATTTCTATGGATAACATAAGCACAGCAGTGACCACATTCACATCGTATGCACGTTTATGTCTCTGGTTTGGTGAGGGTCAAGTTTACAAAGATTTTCTAACTTAAGAAACCTAATAAGCATTGCCTTGTTTTAACAATACAATACTTGGGATATATGTTAGCTAAAGATGGCTCTGTGAACTGAGAATCCATTACCCCTGGTATATGGATTACAAAGTCATTGGATAATTATGTAATTGGGACATATACTAAATGTAGGGATTTACCAGACTTCAGAAGCTAGGCATGTGCATGAGCAGGAGGAGCACCAACAGGAAGATCAAAGAGGCTGCAAAACATTTCCAGCCAAAAGTCAAGTCATGGAAAGCTTCCATGGAAACAGCAATCAACAACACAGTCTCAATTTCATCTCAAAATGAACAAGAAGTACAGTTTTAACTGCATTTTTGTTGAGTACATTTATAAATTCCTGGCTTGATTGCTTATTTTCCTATTTTGATATATTATATAGAAGAAATAATGTTGCAAACAGGCTTTTGCTAAACAGTACCCATCCATGTTTTAAATTGCTTGAATTAAATCAAACTATACAACACTGTAACTAGGTACATGTTTTTTATAAGGAGCTTAAGCAACAGCATTGGAGCAACACATCTCAACCAAAACTGGCAGTAACAGTCACTCTACTAATGTTATTAAATAATAACATTATTTAATCATTTTTAGGTCACAAGCTCATCCATACCCATATTAAGTGCTCTGCAAATTCAAATGTTGACTCTAACGTCCATAACGCTCATAGTTGAGTCGTAAAGGCTGTTCGTGGTAGGAACAAAGGTCATCCAGGACTTTTAATAATCTGGCACCTTCTCATAAAGCTGGTTAATTGAATAAAATTCCAGCCTTATACATCCAGCAAAGGAAAGAGTGAAAAGCTCTTGTCAATCATTAATTTGGATTTGATGACACAACTATTATAGCCTGGGAAGGGGCACATGTACATAGGCTTCTTGTTAGCACTAACACTTGTACATATGTACTGTTATAAACAGTCAGGTACACCGCTGAGAAGGCTATTATAAAAGCACAGATATTGTAGCTGTAGTAATGTAGACTTGAGTGAGGGAATATAGACACAATCAAAACAAAAATTAAAATGACATTTCATAAGCAAATTAACAATATGTGCTTTTAGTATTGTACAAAAGAATTAAAATTAAAAAATAGTGAACAATTGTCAAATACTTTCACTCAGTTCAGAGGATTTGAATAGAGCCAGTAGTATTAAGGAGAAAAATCTTACCAGTGGACAAGAGTGTGCACCTCATCACACACTACTGCAGCAACATTTTTGTGGTAAAACATGTTGGAAAACATTCCCCGTATCTTTTCTTCCCCGACAAATGATTCCGGACTTCCATACAGCAGGTCAATCTGAGCGGTGCCATTAATAATCCTCTTATCTAATTCATCACTCTCCCCAACATAGCCAGCTTTCAATCCAAGTGACCTCAGATAGTTCACTTGGTCTTTAATGATTGATTTTAAAGGGCAAACAACAATAACCAAAGGAGAAGGTGACACGTAACTACTCTGCAATGACTTCAACACAGATGGCAAAATTTGAACTGTTAAACTTTTTCCAAACCCTGTTGGTAGAGCGGCAAACACATCTTTTCTGCGAACAATGTTCTGGATGACGAGTATTTGCTCAGGTTTCAGCTCATGAATTCCAGGGAAAAAAATCAATCTGGAACAAATAGCACTGTTAATTTCACTAGACGAAATATTTTCAGCCATGACAACAGACAAATGGTCGCGATGCCGAAGTTGTGATGTTTGGTGCGCAAAGAAAGTCATGCAGCGGTGTTGCCGGTTGCTCGACATACTTGCCTGGCCCGTGCGACAAAAGAATTTATACCCGCGATTGGCAAAGTTTCAATCACAGCAAGTGATGCAAGAAATCTAGACAGAACATTAATATAGATATCGTCCAAAGGAAACCAAATAGTACATCACTGAACATTTTAAAAAAACTCGCAAACTTTTAAATATGCTACTGTTACGATACCTGCGAAAGGTCCAGCGTATTCACCGGTGAGATTCTCGCGTAAAGTCCGAAGGAAATCCCTTAAATTTTGTGCTGAGATTGGAACTTTTCATCTCGAGCAAAGCCTCGGCGAACGGCCCAGACAAACATGGCGAGCAACTGCCTTTCATGTATCATTCCGTGTAAGGATACACGACACGACCCATAGGTCTGGTGGCTTCTGATTGGGCAGAAAAACACAAAAGTTTTCTGGCACCAATCAGAAGCCAGAACGGCAGCGACCGTTTGGAACTAGTCTGGTAAGGGGCTCTTCTCGCCGTTCTTTACTTTTCTTCGCGCGACATTTTCCCGCCCGTTTAGACTTTCCCTCGTCCCCACTATCTGCCCCTGGGTCTCCGAGGATGCATTTTGACGAAAGACAGAGTCACTCGTGCAGAAAACCTGAGCAATTCGTGCCTGGTGGCGGTTTCAGTTTGAAAACGGCGGGAATATTTGGCCATTGATTTGAATAGAATTCTTCATCATGCAAAGATTCTTTTAACAAAATTAATATCATTTTCAATAACCAACGCAAACTCAAGAAAAACTGAAAACAAGGAAACAACAAGTCTTGTAATATCATTTCGTCGCTCAACGAAATGCACCTACTTCACGGAACGTTTTAATTTAACAACACAAGCTTAATCAATCTGACATTTGAGTGAAGCCTGCGCAACGCAAAGGGCCGCTACGACTTCAAATTCGTTTTCCTAAAACAGTAAAATTAATTACGCACACAAAAAGATGAAAACTTACCTGTGGCAACTGACTCGATTTTCCGCTATATCGATGAAAAGACGACAACATCACTCGTCACTGCTGTAAATGTATAAAGGTGTTTACGACCTAAGCACCTTCCGCGCGCGGAGGTAACCGTTTTTCGAAATGCACAAATAAGCTTCACTGTTGTAAGTTTAAAATAGCCAACCAAAAGTACATTCTTTGATTTGGAAACAGAAATTGCTGGTAAATGTTCTTCTTTGATGAGATCGAGGAGTCTAGATTGTTTGGATCCACTATAATGTACACCTCCAAATTTTCTTCAAACGAATCCACAGTAGAGCCATCCTTTCGCCGAATTAGGGCCGCCCACCATAGTTTGGGTCCTCAAATACACTTAGTGTAAGGTAACACGACTTTTAAACATGAAATCTGCCTGTGGCAACTGACTCGATTCAGAGATATCATTCACGAAACAAACCCGAGGCACTGAAAGAGAGCGCGGCACCACTTGGTCAAAAAGCCACATTTGAAACGTAAAACTTTTCAGTCAGGATGTTGAACGAAATGAAAACCCTTTAAAACGAATTACTGGAACAATAAGACGGTTGTCCTTCCAGATAACAGTCCCGTTCGTCAACTTTCTGTCAGAATAGCGAAGAAATCGTACACAGAGCGATTCATGGCGAGAAAGAATCAGGCTTTGTGTCCTTTGCATGTGTTCGAAGCCCCCACGGTTTTGGTCAGCTGTTTCACCCCAAAACTCTCCGCTGTTTAATAAAACCGCGGGCTTTAATTTGATCGAGAGGCCTAAGACTGAAACGCTCGTGCGAAGTATGCACTCGAGATCAAGCTTGTTTTCGGTTGTTTTTATGTGTTTGATATCGCCAACACAGAAATTCAAACTTGAAAAGAGTACATTTAATACCAAGGAAGGAGGTAAGTCAAGATGTGAGGAGATTTTGGAGTTATGAATCATAATTTTGGGCTATTTGTATCGCTGTCGTTCTGTTTAATTCCAGTGAGCGGGGGTTCGATTTTTTTGCTTTTGCATAGTAATGCTTGACAAAGAAACTTGAAGAAAAGACTATTGATTTCTATTGTTCATATGTTCGCTTGTTTGGTTTCTATACACAGCAAAATGTGAATTCAGCAGCAAACTTCGCGTTTACATCAAAGATTGGTGTACCTCACGTGGTTCTGGTGCTACGGTGGGTCTTATTTGTTCCAGAAATATTCGTCTCTCCACTTTCGGAGTTTGAACAACATATGTACAGTAGCGATCCTAGGCCAGATACTGGCTTGTTAATGCAGTTGGAGAGCCGTAGAGCTGTCCCACAGGCTTCACAGCCCCCATAATCCAAAGCCTCATCCAGGACATTTTAATAATTCCACAACTCGACGGCCGCGAAGCGAAAAACCATGCAGACTTCGGGATCACGCACATTTCTTTCATTTTCTTGGTTTTTGATAGCAAACCAGGAAGCTGTCAGCCGATCTGCTGCATTATTAGTGCGAGTAAAAGCTTTAGCTCTGCAAAAGCGGCCCTTTTTTGTTCTTTTCGCGCTAGTGGGAAGAACCGCCGCCATCTTGGATGTCGCAATGTTATGCCCAGTAGCGGGTGCGCAGTGCAAAACAAAGGAATTACCTTAAATGTATTTTTAAGCTTTGTCATTAAAAAGGTCCACAATGACCTTACTGCACCACATTTTCACTGTCATAACACACAGCAATATTCTTAAAATTACTATACTCACGCTAGTAATCTGAGGCCATATTTCAGCACGAATTACCTTAATTATATGGTACGTAGATCTGTTTTGAGAAATGCTTGTATTATCAATATACACTAAGGAATGAAAAAGGTATCCAGACTTACTTTTCCAGATAAGAAGCTTTTTTGTTTGGTTTCCATGTGGCCCTGTCGGCTTTGGTTATCTTTTTTTTCCATACCTGACCAGGAACTAAAAGTACAATGACATTATTGTTAGTTTGACATTTTTTTCACTATAAATATAAAACAACATAGTAGGTCTCGATAGCTAAAATATTATGACTTTTTGAAAGTTTGACAAAGAGCTGGAAAAACTTACGGCAAACCATTAACAGGGATTCCTTCAACTTTAATGAATTAAAAAGAAACAAATGGCAGCTGCTTGGTTTAACTTATTTCGGAGATTTATAAAAGAATATGTATATATTAGTTTCTTTCCTTGTGTCAACAATACATGCAAATATAATGTCATGATGACCTTCAGATTTGGTGGAAGCCTTATCTTCTTGTTTAAATGCCAACTTCTTGATTTCCTCATACACTTCCACTCGCCTTCCCAAAGTACTGATTCCAATGTCTTTTAAGTCTGATTTCCCTAAGGTCAAAAGACCTTTTCCATTTATTCCCTCAGCTGTGAAGGTAAATAAGAGTACTGACGTGACATGGTGTTTTAAATAGAATGAAGGGTCAGGAAATAAATGTGCTGAGTCATTTGACAAAAACAAGAGACAAATTCCAGACAAAAAAGTACAAAAAACGTCAAAACTCTTCATATAGGATGCACGTTAACCAACCCCCACACACAAGCTTTTAAGGACTGAAAACTACTAAACTCTACGCTTCAAAATGCAAACTTACCCTGAAACATGTCCGCTTCAGTTCGAAATCTTTAATTTTTAGCCAGGAATGAACTTCTTCAGTCGACCATCGGCAAACTTCAGTTGCATCATCTTATTTGGGCAGTTATGAAAGACACAAGAAAACATTAGGCACTAAATAGCTATAAAGGTTTTAAATAAACAATGAGATAAGTAAAGCGAGCTTCATTGAACCGTTCACAAGCTTTGACTGAAAATAGCGCGAAATAATAAAAGTGTTTTCAACAAGACCATAGTCTTTCATTTACGCAAAGGATTTTCAATTTACAAATGCCAGCCGAACGGTGAAACGGCCATCATAACTTTAACCCTCTGCTGCACTAAATCGTTCAAAACTATAATTTTATCATGATGAACTGAAAAATATTACCTTTTGACAATCCAACGCTTATTACATTCTCTTCTGCAGCTGCCCCCTCTTCTATGGCGCGTTATCAGTGTCAAAATTGTTTGTCTTAATGTTTTGAATTTATACTGGTATTAAAATGTCTGTCATGACATTAATGCGTTGGCATGCGGAGCTAAACGTGACATTAAGGAATGTCTTGACATTAAGACGTTTGTCTCACTACTGACCTCTAGTTCGTATTTTGGTAGTAAAAGGATCGTATTTTAAGTCGTATTGGGACTTTATTTTCGTGGTAAAGTGATCGTTTTTACATCGCAAATTAGCTTAAATTGATCGTATTCATGTCGCAAAGTAAGTTTTCAAAAAGTCGTATTGTGTCACTTTTACGATAAAGGCACGGTGCAACTACGAGTAAAAGAAAAGTTTTGAACTCGTATTTTTATCGTGAAATGTCGTTTTTACGATCACATTCAGAGATTTTTACCATAGAAAAATCGTAAAGAAATCGTATTTTGTCGCTTTACGGCAAAGGCACGGTTCAACTACGAGAAGAAGAAGAGTTTTGAACTCATATTTGTATTGTGAAAGGTCTTTTTTACGATCACATTCAGAGATTTTTACCATGCAAAACTCGTAGGAAAATCGTATTTTGTCGCTTTTACGATAAAGGCAGGGTGTGTAGTATCAGGCAAAGAAGAAAGGAGACTTCGAGTAAACACAAGGTAGCACGAGGTTTATTCAAGATGGCCGACTTCCAACCCAGCATGCAATGCAAGCCTAATCCTACAGGGTGGAAGTGCGAGCAGAAGAAGAGTTTTAAACTCGTATTTGTGTGTCGTAAAATGTCGTTGTTGTGATCACCTTCAGAGATTTTTACAATGCAAACAATTGTATGGAAATCGTAATTTTGTGTCAAAAAGATGATTAAATACATTTAGTCCTTCTTACGATCAAATTGATGTAAGGACGGCCTGATTCCAAGCAAAAGAGGACACCACATCTCATCTCTTCAGACTACTTGTCCATGGTGCATGATACCACCCCAACAAATAGGTTCAGTCCCTCGCAGCCGCTTCCGTGTCGTCATGCAATGCCCCGTCTTCTGAGCATTGCGTCAACGGGTTGCGAGGGATAAAATAGAGGGAGACAGGTATGGAAGAACTTTTTATCCTCAGTTCTGTTCCGAGGTCCTGATTTTTAGTATCCACTCTTGTGCTCACACTAATTAAATAGCACTATAAATACGTTCATTGTAAAAACCACAAACTGTTTATCTACGATGACTGCCGTCTTTTCCCCTGAGTTAAAGCTACAACTCTGGAACGACAGTTTCAAAAATTAACTTTAATCACTGTATGTCCTCGTAACATTTTACTGTTTGTAAAATCGGGTCGCCTTCATTGGCTATAAGACCTTAGTTCCAGAATGTGGAAACAAAGGAAAAAAGACAATTTTCATGGAGGAGTTCTAATATTGCTCAATACTCTTCCCTGGTTCTCATGTACTTTACCATCTTGTAATAATGATCAGAGCACTGACAAAGATTCACATGTTCCTTAAAGTCGCGTGTTTATTTCCTAGTGGTATTTCATTATTGTATACTCATTCATCACACGTCATTGTGATCCCTCTCTCCTCATACAAATTGTTATACTGATTTTCTTGACCTCGTGCCGGATTGAGCTATATAATATGATCGCTCGTTTCCAACATATTGCACTCTCAAACTCTAACAATTTGCTTTGTCCCAAAAGTGTTCCAAAATTATGGTACTATGTATATTATATGCTGAAAAGGATAATTATTCCATGTACAAACCATCTGGCTCTTCTAGGATAATCCCCTTGGCAACTGGCACCTGGTCTGGCAACTGGTCTTTGTCTCATCTCGAAAGAGTTTTAGTTTTCTTCCAATCAATCTTCAAGAAAAAAATAAGAAAAATTTTGGCGAATCTACAGATTAGAAATCGCACCTCAAGTAGCAAATACTTTCCAATGTTAAAGGGTAAATGTGGTACGAACAAGAGATAATGGTACGAAATGACACCGTTGTTTGCCCCTATAGCTACCGCAATTCGCCGTCTACTTATCTTGGTGGGATGATGCTGTGGTGTGATTGTGAAATTGACAAAAAATACCCGAATCTACTCAACCAAAAAAAAAAACCTCCATGAATGGGGTAAATTAAACGTGACGAACAACCTTTCAACCGAATAAATGAGGCAACCTACAACCCGGACCAGATAATGACACGGCATTTAAAGGGGAACTCCGGGGTAAAATTGACCTTTTTCTCAATGATTGGCCTACATTTGTTATTTCAATTTTTGATTACTAATTTAATTTATTGTTAGTCAAAACGAAGATATCTCACCTGAAAGAGGAGTCAAAAATGCAAATACCATTCCGCCATCTTGAAAATTGTTCGCCTGCTCAGAAATGGGTCAGCGTTGTCATTTATGACGTCAGAACGTCAAGCGTAATCCGATATTTACGCGGCTTCCAGGGCCGGGTTGTTCGAAGCTGGGTTAAGATAACCCAGGGTTAGTACGAAATTTTGAACTCAGATATGAGAGCTCAAAAGGCAAAGTCAGTTTAATTCTCTTTCCCTACAATTTGACGATTGGATACTCTAAAAAGAATAGAGAAAATTATTCGATAGAGTGCCTTTGATAAAAAGAAAAAGAAACCCGGGTTAAAATTTAACCCCGGGTTAGCGCTAACCGGCATTCGAACAACTGGCCCCAGTTGTGTACAACATTTTGCATCGTCTGCTTTGGGGGTTTTTCTTACCTTTATCACTCTTATAATGTCAAATTCTGCGTGAGAATCCGAGTTCTCTGACAAAGAACAAGGAGCAAAAACGTTTTCTATCCAGCCGTATCAGTTTGAACTGCGGGTAAATACAGATGAGAGAGATACTCAACACTGAAAGTCTTTCTGGCCACGAGTCCATGGAAGGCACCGAAGAATTGAATCCAAGACTGGAAAATTCCAACTGGTATGTGCTGTGCTCTTTGGTTCATTGTAATTCTTTTACCGATCTGTGAAATAAACTGTTGTTTGGCTGAGATGTTGTGTTCGTAATTGTTTCATTCTTATTTTTTTCGTTTTGAGAGCCTTGGGGACGTGAACATCATCGAGCAGCCGACAAAGTGCTTAGTGTTCATAGTTTTCAATATGTCTTGCGAATTAGGTGCTGTGAACGTGAAAGCTGTTAAAAACCTAGCTTAAATTCCGTCCTCCCCACGCAGCTGGTTTTTTCAAATAGAAGGGAAGGATTTTGAAGAATTTTCTTGGCGTTTCGCTTTGTTTTATATAAGCTAACACTAGCACGGGCGCAAACACAAATAATTGCATATTTGTACATGTTGATCTTCACTACACATAGGTTCTTTACGACAACAGGCGGCCGATGGTCCCGCCTAACCTATTTCAGGAGAGAAATTTATTTACAGTGTTTAACTATCTAGATTTGCCAGTGTCCTCACTTTGTTTAGTAGCTTGTATAAACAGTTTTCTTCAACTCAAACAATATCTTACTTCAACATATTTTATCTAAATATAATATCAAAAAAAAGTTGGTAACATCTGAATCTCACAAAACCTTACATTGTTGTCTTAAATCAGCTGTCAATTGATGGTGTTTATCTGGCTTCTTAACCTGTACCTCATGTTAAATGTAGAACAATTCAGTTTTTGTTTCCCATCTATGATTTAGGTGCTCATGTGATAATTGCCAGATTATGGGGAGAGCGGAGGCGTGCATATGCTGCCAAGAAATGGAGCAGGTTAAGAATAAGCTTAATAAAGCAGTTACTAGTGGTGAATGTGACGAAGAGCCAACGTGCATCACGCAGCATCCAGGGTTCCATCCAGTATGTATAAATAGATGGGTCCTGCAGACTGCATGGTACCAGTATAAGCAACAATACAAAGAATCTTTTGATGGGCCTGAAGACAAACTTTACAGGCACATGGCATACAGACAATTGGCCCGATGGTGTTGG
Organism: Porites divaricata; assembly: GCA_038088405.1. NCBI lineage: Eukaryota > Metazoa > Cnidaria > Anthozoa > Scleractinia > Poritidae > Porites > Porites divaricata. The sequence continues at coordinate 14,391,270 of JBBMOI010000004.1, read as the reverse complement.
GGAATCCTGGGCAAGGAAATTAGGGTTGTGCTGCCTTCATGTGCTGTCATGTGTATTAGGAACTTCTATCCTCCACCTGGGCCTGAGGAGGAGTTTGTCTTTACAGGGTTTAAATATGCAAATGAGTAACATGACTGAAAACTGACATCAGGCTGCCAGGGTAAATGAGAAACTGTAAGCCACTTATGATGCATAATGTAAAGAGGGTATAAGAAATGATTTGTTTACATAATTGTGAGCTGAATTTTTAAGAGCAAATGCACAGAAAAATCGAGCAAAATCGCCAAACCGCGGCCACAGTTCAAAACCTAACCCACCCTCATTTTTGGTTTATAATAAGGTTTTAATCCGTTTATAACACTTCTGGTCTTTAAATTTCAAAATGCGGCCGAGTTTGGGAAATATTTGAAATTTTCTATTTCAACGGTCCGCGGGCCTAAAATTAGACGCCGAACACGGCAAAATAGCCCAGTGACAGAATTGAGCTGACTTTCATAAACGAGGGAATATATTGGCAATCTTCCACTCAAATGTCACAGAACAGATATCGAGCAACTTCAAAACGGCACATTTTTCAATTTCAAGAGGAAAATATCACCGAAAGAGCACAATTTTGATACGTAATTTGCATAATGCTTATAAATACAACAATTTACCGCTAAAACCAAAATCGAATTTTCTATATGGGGGAATTCTCCAAATCACCCCAAATCCCGGTTACTACCCAAAGAGAGATAGTACTTGAACGATATATGAAAATCAGTCTGGTGTTCTTGCGAACGCCTCAAAAATAGATTGATTATTTTGAGGTTATTTTGCCCCAAACAACTGCTAATTGACTCTAGGGTCAATCAATAAGTGCAAGTCACGCTAGTTTTACACGCCAATTTAAGCTCATTTGAAGTAAAAACTGACGAGATTATTTTCATATCTACCTGTTTTAATGAAGGTCGAGCAATCTTCCAAACGAGAGGCCGTACAATATGTGATTTCTATTCTTGAGATCTTTTAGTTTGAGAGCGGACCCCGAGGCTGGGTCTGTTTTCCGTGACTGCGAAATCAGAATAACATCAAGAAATAATTCTCGCTCGAGTGTTAATTCTTAAATGAATAAACTTTGCAGTCCCTAACCTGTGTTAAAATAGGAAAACATCCCAGCGCAATTTCAATTCTTTGCATCAAGCCCGGCGGCGACGGTTCAGTAGTAAAATCCGGGACCTTTCATTGCGTGACCAGGCAGTATAAACGATTGTCTCTGGCAAAAAATAGC
>JBBMOI010000004.1:14312500-14377500 GCA_038088405.1 Porites divaricata | reverse complement strand
GTACGGTAGGAAATTTTATTAAAAACTGAAAGTTTAGATATAGGACTATTATTTTAAGTAAGTTCGTTTTTATCCCGGAGTTCCCCTTTAACTGATCAAGAAAGCCCGATTGACTTCCTTCGATTGCACTAAGATGTCTTTTAAGTGAGTCCATGGGTGCACCAGGCAGGTGTGCTACATGCCATCTCTCCGATTTCAGTGAAACTTGGCCAGGTTAGAGTTTCTACCCCAAAACTTAAAATGACAAACTGGTTTGTAGTTTGGATCTTTATGGTGGGAGATAGCCCACCTAACTAGCTTAATTAGATATTTTACCAATAAAAGGGCATTAATAACAGGCAAAAGTAGGAAGCTCTCAAGACAACTGTTTTTAATTTTTGACTATGAGGGTTTGTATATATGTTGATACATCTTTAATGAATGCAAGAATATAAGTTTCAGTCAATTTGATTGACAGCTTGTCAATCACTGGCCTTGAATATGGGACCACCTTTTTAGCCATTCAATTATTGGCTGATTTTGAGATCAAATATCTCCCCTTGCCAGAAAGCTATGACAATAATTTTGCTATTCCCTGCTTAACAACCCTTTGGTCTATAATAGACATGAAAAAAATTTCTGGGCTCTGCCTTTTTTTTGGCGTCAGATGCCAATTGAAAACTACACCTAGAACAGGCTTATTTCCCGTTCATCTTTCCTGTAATTCAACAATAGATGGCTGCTTAAGTTAATAAACTGACACTTTCTAGCCCGTTAGACAAGAATTGTAATTGAGGAGTTTAATACATGCTTAATACGATCGAGATTTGGTGAGAAAATTCAAGATTTGACCCTGATTAGTAATGCATGTCACCAAAATATCGAAGACAAAATCGTAATCTTTGTGAGCTCGTTTTGATTTTCTCGCAAAATCAGAGATTATTCTTCTTAAGAATTAAACTATAAATAAGTCCTCTTATTCAAGTGTTTACTGTCTATTGTCTTTACTGTGAGAAAACCATGCTGCTCCTAATTTCCTAGACGATTGGCATGGTCACGTAGTTATGCCCAACGAGAATATAGTTCAAAACCACTTAAACACTGATGGCAAACTTTGAGTCACGCCAGTGCATACCAGTCAAAAGGCAACGGCAACTCGCACATCTAAAAGCAATCTGAAACTTTTCCTTCTAGCGATAAGGAAATTGAGCTGTTAAAAAAGAACAGTATTAGAAAGAAGAATGTTGTTATTGTCACTTACCGCCATTGGGTCGCCGTCGATCTATGCCAAACTAATGTACGCTGCGTGACCAGGCAGTAGTTGTTTAAAATATTCTCCTTTGCCTCCCAGCAAGGCTTTCAGAATGGCCTACTTATCTCCATGACTTCTTTGTTACCTCCTATCTACATTTCTCAAATACAAGTTTTTCGAGCTTATTTCGCGCGCCTACCTTGGAATTCTAAACAATTTTCGGTTGTCCAGACAGGAAGAGAGGACAAATAAAACTTAACAAAACAAAATGCAGGAACTAATAGATATTTTCTGTTTTGTTTTCGTCCCCCTGAGGCCAAAACTGAAAGAAAAATGTCGTGACCTTTTTTTACTACATATTACGTGTTTACTTCCGGTTCCTGTCGATGCTGTGTTTAATCGATGGCGGCATTTATTTTGAAACTGTACTTAATATCAAAACTGACAACAAGGCTTAATCCTTTGAAAAATTTTATGTAAAACATCCAGGTATTTTTTTTTGTTGCTGGGATGTAACACAGTCATTTTTACTTGCTTGTAAAAGAAACTGAAATACAATAATTGACTAAACGCGACATTCACTAAATGGGTACTATCGGCCATCGGTTGTTCAAGTTACCGTGTGGCACAAAATTTTTGCTGTACATGTTTGTAATCGAATGCCACAGAAAGGTAATCTGTCTTGCTGAATTTGAAAAGGGTATACACACGGTAGAATTGTTGACGAATGTGTTTTGCATTGCATGTCTTCAATGAAAAAGAAAATATTATCTTTGATTTGCCTAGGACTTTTTGAAAATCCCAATAATTAATTCTCAGCAAGAAAACCTGTCCTAATTGCAAAAATTAGTACCCTCAAAGCACACACAAAAAAATCGCCAACTCGCAAAACTAAACTCCCACAAAAATTTAGTGCCACAAGGTAATAAGGTAGTTACACTCCTACCAATATTTAAAAATTAAAGTTCGAGGTCCCTCCTTATCTGCTGCCTTGTCCAGACAGCCTCGGCTTCTACAGCAATATCATCGGCATCGGCATCAGCCTCTTCATCCTCATTCATTAAGGAAGAGTGGGCTCTCTGTAATCTACCAGCCTTATTGAGGGCGGAGAGTCGGCTAAAGTATCGAGCGATCTGTTGTTCTGTCAACTAGTCGGTCTTTGTGAACATCTTCTGCCCATTCCCGTTTCTCAAGGACTTCATTCTGGAGGCGACAAAGGAAGCGTTTGCCTTCTTTCCTGTTTCCTCCCCGGTGCAAAACACGTCTACCAGATAGCTCTTTGCTTTTTCTGAAAAGGCTACTGGTTTTCGATTTTTCTGAAGAGCCCATCCTAGCTCTACGACTTCGCCAAACGTTGCTTGGTCACTGAAGTCGAAAGTAGCTGAATCACCCCGAACATAGCCACCACCCAGGGAATGGCATGCCTCTGCCCATTTTCGTCTGATCTCGTCATAGGTGGACTCCTTTACCAGTCTCACCATGTGCTTACCAACGTCCAAGTGGCTTTGGAGCGAGGCAAATGACTGGAAGGTCTTGACACACCCTTCTTCTTGACAATGAAACATAACCTTCTCCCCTACCTGGTCTGCCTGTGCGGATTTAGGTGGTTCTTGATGTGACCCAGGCAAAGACGAAGATCTTCCAGGCATAGCACGTTGCTGGCGATAGGTACCCACTTCTACGTGTGGTCTGCCAAAAGGATGAATTATGATGAGCTTTGTAGAACCTTGCGGAGTACCAAACCGTGCAAGCTGAGCTGCACTATAAAACTTTCCAGGACCCACGTTATAGGCTCGCCACACCCTCATGCCTCCATTCTCGTAAGAAAAGTTATGTAGCGACTGGATCCCGGTTATATTATGCTTGCTCATCGTCTGCGCAGACGGCTGAACTAAACACACAGCCGCATAGCAGCCTTTGATGCCTCCATAAGACTCAATGGCGGTTTTCATGTCATTGGCCGTCTTGACATCATTTCCTTCATTAAGAAAGCGTCTTATGTGACTTTTAAGTGCAGCAGTGCGACGATCGCAGATATCTTTACCAGCCTGCGGCTCACTGAAGTCGTATCGTGCAATCGTGACTCCAGTACGATCACCAATACTGGGGAGCGAAAGAAGAAGGTAGGCACAGTGGTAACAGCCGGCGTTGTCGGACCTAAGACGTACGTGATTAAGGTTTGGCCTCAGTGCTTTCAGTGTTTCTAACGTATTTTCTATAATGGAGGCCACTGCAAACCAGTTCTGAATGCACTCATCAAACAGATGGATGTAGGTGCGCGTCTAAAGAGTAAAAGAAAATCGATCGATCTCAACAAACAAAATCTCAACTTCAGACTCTCGGTAACACTGGGGCTTGTATAGCAACAGTTATCTTTGTAAAGAAATTGCATTAAATTGCGTGGATAAAACTGAGGGTTCGCAATGAAATGACCATTCTACATCGTAATTAGTACGTCCTACAGCTGTGGCCCCGAACCAAAGATGGGTCTTTCACAATACCAAACAATCTCTCTTCTTTTACAAACGTTTTGTTTGCTTTAATCGCCTGATATACTTCAGAAAGACAGATAAATATTTTAAGCATCTGGTTTTAACTCGGATATGCCTTTTAATAGAATCAGAGTGGGCACCTCTACAGTATCTGCATATGCCTAGTACGTAGGAATTATTTTAGCTATGAAACCTTCATTTTATACTTGGGTTTTTGGAACAAAAAATATTTTGGACTTTTATTTTATTTATTTACCAATTAAGTCTTCACTCTCAACAGAGTATTGCAGACTGCTTTAAATAATAATAATAATAATAATAATAATAATAATAATAATAATAAAAATGCCAACAATGAATACAATAATAACATAAAATTACTAATCAATATGTAAGATTACACAGGGATTGCCGAAATGAACATGGCGAAGTAGATGCTACAATTTCTGGTGGGAGATTGTTCCACTGTGCAATTGTCCTAGGGTAAAAAGAGTTCTTATAATAATCACATGTACAATGTGGCTCTTTAAATCGATGCCAGAGAGACGATTGCCTGGTGTTCATTCCGCTCTTATGTTCTCTCGGAAGCTTGTCGCGTTCATAAGTGGCTAATCCATTACACTGCTTGTACAACATACAAAGACGTGCGTCAGATCGCCTGAGCTCCAGAGATCTCCATTTAAGAGAAGATAACATATCAGTCACACTGTCTAATCTATCGTAGCGCCCGAGTACCCAGCGGGCTGCTCGGCGTTGAACCATTTCAACCTGTTGTATGTTCTTAGCTACGTGAGGGTCCCAGACAGTGGCACTGTATTCAACAATCGGTCTCACAAGGACTTTATATGCTTGTTCTTTGGATTTGGCCGAACACGTGCGGAGATTGCGGCGTAGAAAGTTCAGAGTCTTGTTTGCTTTGGTGGTAATTGCATTTACATGATCATTCCAGCGTAAGTCATGCGAGAGGTTGATCCCTAAATATTTAGTAGTATCAACAGTTCCCAGGACCTTGCCATGAAGTTTGTACTGAAATTTGAAAGGTGTATGTCTGCGTGTTGCCCGTATAACGTTGCACTTGCTTGGGTTAAATTCCATACACCAGTCGGATTCCCATTTCTCCAAGCTTTGAAGATCATCTTGTAATTGCCGGCAATCGCTCTCAGATTTTATTGTAAGATAAATGACGGTGTCATCGGCAAAAAGACGGACCCTTGACTTAACATAACATGGGAGATCATTAATAAAAATAAGAAACATTAACGGCCCCAGTACTGATCCTTGGGGTACACCTGATGTTACTGGAACTGAATGTGAATGCTCTCCTTCTAAAACTACACTTTGTCTTCTTTTCTCAAGAAAACTTTTCAACCACTGCAATGTAATATCATCAATGCCACACTTAAACAATTTGTATAGCAAGCCATTGTGTGGAACCTTGTCAAATGCCTTGCTAAAGTCCATAACGATGACATCTGTTTGGCCTCCTCCTTGCATTTCTTTTGCAAGGTCATCTATAAAGGCAATTAATTGGGTTTCACATGATCGTGCTCACCTGAAACCGTGTTGAGAATCGTTTAAAATACCGTAGCGATCCAAGTGCTTTGAAATATGTGAGACCAGAATGTGTTCCATTAATTTACAGCATATACATGTAAGGGAAACAGGTCTGTAATTTTCAGGTAGTTGTCTAGGTCCTTTTTTGTGTATTGGAGTTACATAAGCTAACTTCCAGTCATCAGGAACAGTACCTGTTCTAAGGGAAACCTTGAATATATTGCAAAGGACTGGAGCAATCTGGCAACTTAATTCCCTTAGGACTCGGGGCTGTAGGTTGTCTGGACCAGGTGCCTTATAGGGATTCAACTTGTTCAATAACTTTTCAACAACTGCAACAGTGATGTTTATTGGTGGCATACTAGGGTAGCCCCCAGATGCTTGTCCATTGGTTGCTTGCTCAGCAATATGTTTAAGTTTCATTGGTACGCTTTTGGAAAAGGCCCTCTGAAACTGGTCATTAAGTAACTTGGCTTTAGTAGTCGCATCTGTTACTATGTCACACCCAGCCATTAGCGAAGAAATTCCTGATTTATCGCTGCGTGCATGTTTGATAAATGACCAAAAGCGTTTAGAAGTAGGGGGGTTATTTTCAGCATCTCTAGGTTCTAAAATCTCTTCAACATGACTCCAATAACTTTTCCTGACCCTCCTTTGTACTTCTCGCTTGAGAGATTTATAATGATTGATATCTCTTGGATTGTTTGTTCTGTTGTTTATTTTAAAATATCTGTTTCTTTTCCTGATCAATCTTCTAAGATCTGCATCTATCCATGGATACAAATTTTTCTTTTTGGCAATTTTAGATGGAATGAATTTGTTGATTCCAAGGTGCAGTTGGCTTTTAAAGGCTTGCCAGAGTGATTCAGCACCATTTTCATTTTCTTCCCCGGAAAGAGGTGTGCGACCACAAATTTCATCGCTGAAGCCTTGCATAAATTCTTTGAAACCCTCCCAATCTGCTTTCTTGTATAAGTGAATTTTCCTGGGCTTTTGTTTGTTAACAATCGGTGATATGTCTCCTTCAATTGTAACAGCATCATGGTCTGCTAGTCCAGGTATCACCTTGATTTCAGAGATGAGTGTTGGATTGTTAGTCATAAATAGGTCAAGTGTATTGCTGAGTCGAGTTGGCTTGTCAACCATCTGTGTGAGACCATAGTCATCCAGACTTTTTACAAATAATTCGCGCAAGTCTGAAGAAGGACAGTTATGTTTCAAGGTTTTACTTGCCCAGTCAATACCAGGGAAGTTAAAATCACCAGCAAGCCAAATGTGGCAGTTCTTGGAATTACAGATCCTATCAAGTGAACTAAACAAGAGCTTCAGGTTGTCTCTATCATCGGCTTTCGGTCTGTAGTATGAACAGACATAGAGGTCTTTGCAGCCAACTATGCTGATCTTTGCCCAAGCCATTTCACATGATGTTTCCAGATGCTGTTGGCGTGTTGACAATATTTCGTCAGTAACTGCTATAAATACACCGCCGCCACTTGTATCCCTATCACGACGATAAACTGTGTAGTTGGAAGGGAATATTTCACTATTCATAATATCGGGTCGAAGCCAAGATTCTGTACCAACAATGATATCAGGTTTGACGCTATCAACCATAGCATGGAATTGGTCTATTTTGTTAACGACAGATCGAAAGTTAACATTAAGCAGCCTAAGGCGACGGCATTTCTGGGCAGATTGTGCAGACAGATGACTTGGGGTCTTCTTGGGAGTGGATGTTGAATTTGGAAGTCCACTTGGTGTTTGATATGATACAGAATCATCCATATTTTGTGCCTGAGAATGCGTGTGCGCCAGTGGAGAAAAACGATTTGACGTCTCCATACAGCTAGAATAATCGAATAGTGAGGTAGCAAAACTAGGTAAACCACAATCGCAACATATCCACAGGCAGAAGCTATTAGCCAAGGCATCATAAATAAGATCATTCATGCAGCATTTTGAGTGATACCATCGATCACAATAATCGCACTGTATTCCTTGCTGGTTGGACTTTACAGGCTTGTGGCAAACGCCGCATGGAAATTTCCACTGAGGTCCAGGGTTTGGATTTATATCACCGCAAATGAGCAGAATATAAAGGGTGACAAACCTTGACTTGTAGTTAGAATCCAAGATGGCGGAGGGCAGTCGTGTTCCTTTCCGAAAATATACATTTACTCCTGTTACCCATTCCAAAAAGGATCGCCTAACAGAAAGGCAGTTGGACCAACTGAAACAGTTGTCCTGGTAGACGGGGCCAGTGAGGTCATTGGATTTGAGCAACACCGTCAAAAACAGCAAAGAACACGGAGCTAATAAATTTGCGACCGCCATTACAAACCGTCGCTGACCGCCAAAAAGCTCATTATGCCTTATTAATAAACTGCCAACCCCTTCCCCCCTCACTACTCCCGTTATCCTGGCTAGTTAATTTAGGAAAAAAATTAATTTAATCAATTAAATTCGACCACGACTTGAAGACGTTGAGTTACTAGAATGATTATCACATCTACGCGCCTTGTTACTGATGTGTAAGCTACTGGCGCCTGCGATGACACGAATTTCATTTTCAAAAGGTTAGTAAAGTAACAGCAAACAGGTAAAAAAAAAACAGCTGAAGTAACGGTGAATCTTAGCTTGATACATTGCTTAGCACCTTCGAATCTGTCTCGGTCTAATTCGTCCCCAGTCGACTTCGTAACACCCATACCCTCAAACCATGCGCGCTTACACTAGTAGGGAGAGGTTCAATGAGAGACGACTGGGGACGGGTTTGACTAACCCACGTTGCCCAAAGCCTCGTGGGAAGGTCGTTTCTTCCCCACACTCCCCTTCCTTGTGTGATCTATGCATTTCGGGTCATATTGTCCAAATGAGTATGTTTGTCTCTCCGCATTTCGTTTCAGTTGCCGCGCGTATAGGAAGTAAGCAAGGGAGTAACAACATCCTATGCAAAATAAAATCTTTTTAATTACCTGCACCAATTGGAACTACAGTGTTCCACTTTCCCTTGATTGCTTTTGCCATCTTCAGATTGACTCCTCTGTCACCTTTGCCCTTTCGACTGCCATGAAGAGGATGCTGGCATTTTTTTGATGGTCGGAATCTTACTCCAAGGACTGCGCGATGTTTGGGGCAGATCGTGAAATCGCGGCCGTCATCATCTTCGAACAAACCAACGCGAGCTAAAATGAGTTTTTCTCGGATACAACGCACGTTTGAGATACATTTACATCTCTAAGGTGTGCCTTTATACCATCGGCACACGAATTTAGTGGTATAAGTTGTTGCCGTCTGGGCCACCGCGAAGAGAAATGGCATTCCGTTCCACAGTAGATCGCAAACAAACAAGAAAGCTGAGACATATTGCGACTTCACAGCACTAAACGCGTGGTTGAAAAGAACGCCCTTTGTACACTCAGTCAATGATTCCGCAATCTGGCAAGGTCATGATTCTGTCCGGTCTTGTCTGGAATTTGGGGTACAAGTGTACAGCCTGTACAATCCTGTACAATAAAGCTTAATTTTGCAAAAGAACAGAATTTCTTTAAATGATTTTAAGTAATTAATTATAGTTTTGTGTACAGTCACTGAATCATACTGATTACAAAATAGTACTTTGGTTATTCACTAATAAAGTAAGATAATTCGGTTATCTTTCAAAGGGAACAACTTTTTGTGGTAAAAATGTGCAGACTTCGCCATGAAAAGACAGTATATTCATAAATGATGAAAGGCAATTTATTTTTTTTGTATGTTTTGTTTTTACATTCATTCTTTCTTCCAGTCTAGACAACCGAAAATTGTTTAGAATTTATCTTGATTTCCAGGGTAGGCGCAGGAAATTCGCTGAACGAAACATTGCAGGCTCTTTTTTTGGTCACATAATGCTTTGGCATAACATAGATTGAGAGTGATCGAGTGACTGAGTTTCGAACAACTTGTATTTGCAGAAAAATGCAGATAGGAGGAGACAAATATAGTCATAGAGATAAGTAGGCCATTCTGAAAGCCTTGCTTGAAAGCAGAGGTGGATTTTGAACAAATATTGTCTGGTCACGCAGCATACATTAGTTCGGCTGATCGACGAGGGTAAGTGAAAATAACACCATTCTTCTTTCTAACACTGTTCTTTTTCCAAGGTTGTAGCCAGAAGTTAAACGAATTTTTTAAGAGCTAAACTTCTTTATCGCTGGAAGGAAGAGTTTCAGATTGTTTTTAGATGTGCGAGTTGACGTTGCTTTATGACTGGTATGCACTGGCGTGACTCAAAGTTTGTCAACAACCGCGCACCATGTGGCCTTGAAATCTCCTCAGGAAATTAGGAGCAGCATGGGTTTCTCACAGTAAAGACAATAGAAACACTTGAATAAGAGGACTTATGATTAGTTTAACTCTTAAGAAGAATAATCTCTGATTTTGCGAGAAAATCAAAACGAACTCACAAAGATTACGATTTTACCTTCGATATTTTGGTGACATGCATTACTAATCAGGGTCAAATCTTGAATTTTCTCGCCAAATCTCAATCGTTTTAAGCATGTATTAAACTCCTCAATTACAATTCTTGTATAACGGGCTAAAAAGTGTTGGTTTATTAACTTAAGGAGCCATCTATTGTTGAATTACAGGAAAGATGAACGGGAAATAAGCCTGTTCTAGGTGTAGTTTTCAATTGGCATCTGACGCCCAAAAAAGTTAGAGCCCAGAAATTTTTTTCATGTGTATTATAGACCAAAGGGTTGTTAAGCAGGGAATAGCAAAATTATTGTCATAGCTTTCTGGCAAGGGGAGATATTTGATCTCAAAATCAGCCAATAATTAAATGGCTAAAAAGGTGGTCTCATATTCAAGGCCAGTGATTGACAAGCTGTCAATCAAATTGACTGAAACTTATATTTTTGCATTCATTAAAGATGTATCAACATATATACAAACTCTCATAGTCAAAGATTAAAAACAGTTGTCTTGAGAGCTTCCTACTTTTGCCTGTTATTAATGCTCTTTTATTGGTAAAATATCTGATTAAACTAGTTGGGTGGGCTATCTCGCAACGTAAAGATCCAAACTACAAACCAGTTTGTCATTTTAAGTTTTGGGGTAGACCCTCTAAACTGGCCAAGTTTCACTGAAATCGGAGAGATGGCATGTAGCACACCTGCCTGGTGCACCCATGGACTCACTCTTAAATCAAATCACGAACTCAAAACTTACCCTGTTTCCTTCACTCTGCTAGGTTGAGTTTTTTTGTCTGTGAATGAGATGTAGATGAATAAATATAACAAATAATGTTCCATTTAATCTTATTCGCTGCAAAAGAAAGTAGTGTCCGATGGCCCGGGGTTAGTGGAAATTGCGATTGGATAGGAATTCTTTTGCCATTCACTTGCTCGACGCGCAGGACGGGGACTGGCATTTCAGAGCCTGACTACACCGATTCTAGCATCCAATAATTTTTATGTCGATGTTACGTGGGCTACGTTAAAATGACTCGCTTGGGCTATACAATGCACTCGGAAATAAAACTGTCTTTCTTTGCACCCTGTGTTACGAGTGCAATGCGGAAATATTTCTAAATGATCGTACTAGGACTAAGTGGGTCTACAATTTATTGCGTAGCTGGTGGGGTTGTTGTGCCCGGTATATAAGTGAAACCATTCACATTTACATTCATTAATTCATTTAGAAGATCGGAAGAGGACCGGCCGTAGCTAAGAAAGGGTTAATAACAATCATCTTAATAATCATCACTGGCAGAACTTACAGTCTCAAGAGAGACATGCGTTTACCATTTGAAGTTAAATTATATGTACGCCAAAAACGGTGTCTATTTTTAAATAAAGATAACATCCTCTCCCAAGGGCAATTAATACCAGGGACGAAGTTTCTGAAATTTTAAATACTAGGCGAAAGTTAGAGCGGGAATTCACGCAGGAACGCTTCTCGCGACGAGAAAAATGTACCTGTTTTCGCACACTACACAACAAGTTAAAGACAGGCAGCTTAAGTGCGTGATTCTTTTACAGGAATAGACGGAATACACCATCATATGGAGTAAACATAAACAAAGTTATTTGTGATACTGATACCTCGTTTTTTCTTCACCTGCTGTCTGCGTTGGTCCGCCCCTGAAAAGACAAAAGTAACAGAGACTACCCTTAATGAACATTTAGTTACTAAAACCTCGGACGTACAACAAGGGAGAGTGTGGTTTCCCGCCTTCGTCACCATATTAAACATGTTAGTGAAACAGGGTAGCCGATTGTTCACTATTCAGACACTTCTTTTTAACTCCAGACCGACTTGCTTGCCAGTGACAAAAGTGACTGTATCCTGAAAAAAAGCGCATGACTGTCTATGAAGAAAAACCTTCCCAATCAGCATCGAAGACAGTCATTTTTTCCCATTAATTCACTGAAATTTTCATGAATGTGGTTGCAAAAATGTAAAGCTCTCATGTATTAGAGCGGGTAATATCATTGGGTAACGAGTTTACGACGCTACAAAAAAGGGGGCCTTAACTGTAACAACTTCAACCTTCTCCGTTCTGTTGGCTTTCGTCGCTTACTGAGGAAAATAACAGACTTCAAGTTAAGCCCTTTTCATATTCCAGGGAGACTTGTGCTAATCGGTCAATGTGAGGTCTTTATGATTAAAAAGTTACGTAAATCGTTTACTTTGGCCTGTAAAAATAGCTAAATGGATTCTACTGCTGAGAAGGAGTCAAGCTAAATTTCTAGCTTTGTGATTTAGTTTCAATAAAAAGCCCCCAAATCCACATACAACTTCTCAACATTGATTTCCATATATTTCCTTGAAGGGTGAGTTGAGAGAATTTGATAAAATATCAAAGCATTTGGCCTCTAGCAACCTCACCATTGTCTTATTGTCATAAATCGTTGCTTTGGATAAATTCTCTTGACTATTGTTAAGAGAAAATTAATGTTGGGCAATCTTTGTAGAGCCTCCTCCCCCTCCAAATATTACAACAGTGGCGCCTAGTGAAGATTCTCGGCACATCTCGTTGACTTAAGTAATCACTGATTGGCGCAAAGACCAAACATAGGCATTGATTTTCATATACCGTGTGCCACAACATTTGTGCAGGATTTTATTTTTGTGGATTGGCCATTTTTTGTGTTTTGTGGGAACTAATTGTTGCAATTAAGAAAGATTGCTTGTTCTTGCCGGGAATTAATTTTTGCGATTTTCAAAAATCACCCAGAACCCAGCATTGATAATGTTTTTGTTTTTATTGAGTAAGTACGAGAAAAATACATATTTTTAAACAATCAACCAGTATTTTGCTGTATACGATCATGTTTCTGAGTGAAAGAGACAAAATAATAGGCCATTTGCATGATGGCGTCATTTTCCTACTACAACCAGAATTCTTTTTGTTTTTCCTTTCACATTTAAATTTGGTAATCCCAGCGAGGTCTAAATAAGAAAGGCTTTAATTTGCACAAGAAAGCAAAAAGCTGAAGGATTTGTCTAGCGAATTTAAGTTAGAGAATATTTACTCTGGGGTAAGTTTTTGTGAGGAAAATGTTTGTGATAATTTTTATTTGCGGGAATATGAACTTACACTTTGTTGTATTTGGTGTTTGCCAATGTGGTACGCATCGTCTTCCTTATTTCCACCAAAGGAATAAATATGATCAAACAGACAAACACTTATATCGAAAGTAAAGTTACAGTTCTAGCTCCCTCCTGATTTGAAGCCGTGTTCTGATAATGGGAGCTTCAGCCACATATGGATCTTTCTCGTCATCTTCGCTTTCTCCTCCCTCGGGTACTGGTTCTGTTGGTGCTGGCATCGCGTCCTCTCTTCTATGAAGACCCCCACTCCTGTTTAATGCGGCCATTCTTCTGAAATATCCGGAGATCTGGGTAGATGTCAGCCACTCGTCTTCGGTAAATACCTTCGTTCCCTCAGCGGTTCGCATGGACCTCATTCATGCTGCTACATCCTTAGCCGCTGCTTTATTCTCGGTGTCCTCTCCTTGAAGGAAGACCACGCAAAAATTGGCTCACTTTAGTGGTGAAATGAACAGACTTCTTGGTCTTTTTTAATGCCCAGCCCATGTCAGCTGTTAGTGGCGGGTCTTCAGACTGGCTATGGGAAACTGAGGCAGATGCAGATGTGGGCAGCTGAGCTGCTTCCATGTAGCTACCAGAAATTGACTTGCAGGTCTCTGCCCACTTTTTCTTTATCACGTCGTACGTGGACTCTCTCTCTAATGCAAGAAAGTGTTTCCTGCCATCAAGGTGATGCTGAAGGCTGCTGTGACTTTGGTAAACTTTTATTGAACCCTCCTCTGGGCAGCCAAAGGCCACACGTTCTTCTTCTTCAAGCTGAATCCGTTCTACGGCTATAGGGTCCCCTGCTCCTCCTGTGGAAAAATGACCGATTAGAAGCAGGAACCTATAACTATGGGCTACCGTTAGAAGGTAATCTAGCTAAGATACAAAGAGGAAAACAACGGAAGAGCAAATTGACCTGGTAAATTTCAAAATAGAATAAAACTCTTGTAGATCAAAATTCACCACACAATCCCTTGTTTGTGATTATAGACTTTTATCGTCAAATTTGACTTGTCGATTGACAATTATCGACAAATTTCGAGTACTATTGACTTATCGACTACATTTTCGATGATAGACTTTGATCGACATGTTATGTCCTGTTTATAGACGACCACTTTTTCGAGAAAGCAAAGACATATTTGAAACACCAAGCAGAAAAGTGCCTCGGACTAGATTCAACAGAAGAAATCTGTTTACAAATGACCAAATGGGACATCAACACAATAACCCGAAAGAAGTGGTACTATGAAAACGATTCACTAGTAACGGAAGACAAAAAGAAAGTGGTACCCAAACGACAGCTTCATGAGATTTTAAGCCTTGCACACAGACGCATTAATCACCGAGGAAGACAGACAGCAAGCATGGATAAACAACAATTACAGCAAAGTAAACAGTAAGGTCATAAGCCTGTTTGTTGCTTCATGTCGTTTTCATGCTGAACAACAATCTATTACCAGTCGTGTCAAACAAGTGGAAAAACCTCTTCAGTCTCCGCATTTTCTTTCTCTTCTGGAGATTGACTTAATGGATTTCAGAAACTGTCCATGTGACTGCAGAGAACCTCACACTTGGGCGATTAACATCATAGATCATCACACCAAATATGTTTACGTTTCACCACTTATAAACAAAAGTGCTGATGAGGTACTGAGAGTCATCAAAACGTACTGTTACACGTATGGTTTCCCAAAAACGATTCTCACTGACAATGGAAAGGAATTCAAGAACAAAAAAAATGGAAACATTCTGCAACGAAAATGGGATCAAACAAGGGCATGGCTCTCCACGTACTCCTACAACGCAAGGTCTTGTGGAGAGAGCAAACAGATCATTGAAAGAAGACATGAGAGCGCTGATAGTTTCTACTAATAAAGAAACCAACAAATGGTGCCATTCTACCATGGAAGCTGCTTATGCAAGAAATATTGCCTACCACCGTGCTATCAAGCAGAGTCCTTATGAGGCAGTATATGGCATAAAGCCACACGGAGAGCAGCTTACCCCTTCATTGTTACTTGACCAGGAAACTGAAGTTGAAGCTCCAGTTACTACTAATGACTCGCATGAAAGTAGCCAATCCATAAGTGATGAACGGACAAAAAAGCGCAAATCTATCAGTGAAAATCAGGAAGATTACAACAACAGAATGATAAAACAAACACGTCAGAGTTCCAGAAGCAAATCTTTCAAAGTTGATGATATAGTCTCTATAAAGATTGATAAAGTTGATAAAGAAACACCCATGCATCCAAATATGCTGATGGGAAAAATTACTGCTACAGAAAATGCTATGCCAAAGTCGTCACTCAATTTGGAGTAATCCAAGGTTACATTGCAACATCCAGGTTACAACCTTGTACAGCAACTGGTGTGAAATTAAATTATGACAAAGAAATTTCATTTTCGAGTGCTTGTAAAGAGGCACACAATTCAAATTGAACATTGAAGCATGTTTATTATGAACAGTCATCATGACAATATTACTACTTATTTTAATAACATAATTATATCGAGTGACTTCAGTTCCTTCCCATTTTTGTATTACTTCTGTTAAGAGTGGACAATAAAATGGTATGTGTTGCAAAAACAATGTTTCAGTATTTTTAAACCCCCCCAAAAATGAGTAGACTCATACAAACATTTTAAAGAAGAGTTTTGCTATAATATCTTCCTCAAACCTGGAAATATAACCTGAACCTGCAATCACAGCTTTAAGGAGAGGACAGTGACATATCAAGCATGAACCATCATCCTGAACAGCAATGGATAGCCACAACAAAGATAATCCCTGCATTTACCCCTTCCCTCTCTCATTCTGGTTTCAGAGTAAAAATAGTCCCTAAGCAACTTGCATTGGTGACAAAGCATAGAGTACAACCTGTAATATTAATCTGTATTATCCCTAACCCTCACCCTAATCCTAATCAGTATAATAAGTGCTTAACCCTAATCAGTAAACCTTACATGAAAGCTAATCATTTGAATTAACGCTCAATGGTAATAACTAAAATGAACACTTGCTAAAATGTGTGACACCTTAATATCACAAGCTACCTTATTTTACACAGAGTATGTATACAAATAAATGAGAATGAGTGGTGTGTTGAAAATTTTACACCAGTTTGAAAATTTCACACCAGTTTAAAAAAAATCAAACCAAAGAAAAAAATTGAACTACAACATATGGAAAGGAAGGAAACGGGTGAATATTCCAGCCCAACTGGAACATTAAGGAACACGGATATTGCCACCCCTCACCGGGGAGCAAGTGCTGCAACCAAACGCTGAGACACGGGTGGAGGAACCCCAGAAAGAGTTCTCTTTTCTTTTTCTAAGATCTGGTGGTACAGAGATGGGGTTTAATGTCAGGTTAAGCGCTGTCTGCTTTGTTTTCGACAGTTCTTGATATTTCACTGGCAGACGACTATTTTTGTGTCCCGTCGCACTCATAACCGCAGCAGGTCTTCAGTCGGCCGCTCTTTGGTCAAACCAAGTGAATGGTGATGATGATGATGATGATTCAGTTATATTTACTGGTTAGAAAAAATGTTTGATCTCTAAAAGGCCAAGTAAACTAATGTTATCTTTGTGACTCCTAGGTTGGAAAAAGTGTTCCAGTCACCAAATCTGGCAAGGCTTTTAAAGTACCATGCGGTGAGGCAACAAGAGAGAGAGGAGGACGATTTAGTATTCAACGTGCAGGATATGCAATTTTGGAGGCGTATGTATTCTGAGAATGGACCGCTAGACAAGGAACCGCGCAATCTTCTCAACATACCTTGGTGCACTGGTAGATGAACTCCTGCAGTTGGAAGAGGGCGTGGAATGTTACGATTCTGACACCAGGGAACATTTTAAGCTGTTTGACTGATAAAACCTCCGACTTCAACTCTTCTGTACTCTGCTTATTGGGAAGGAATGCCCAACTGAGTGTATCAGCAATGAATAGTTTCTTTCCAGGCTTGTACACTATATTCAAGCTGTACCTCTGAAGCTGTAATAACATTCTTTGGAGCCTTTTGGGGGCTGAAAGCAGAGATTTCTTGAAAATGCTCTCTAGCGGCTTGTATCTGTCTGTACTGTAATTGTCCTACCATAAACGTACTGGTCAAAGCGTGTGCACCCATGAACTATGCTGAGCAGCTCTTTCTCTATTTGAGCATAATTTCTTTCGGTACTCGTAAGTGCTCTTGACGAGAATGTTATAGGCTGACCCTCTTGCAGTATGACAGCACCAAGTCCAGATTCCGATGCATCGCACTGCAGAGTTACTTCTTTACTGGGGTCAACACTGATTCCCTTGTGATCAACTGTTTCACTTGCTTCCATGATTTCTCGTGTGTATCTTTCCAGTGCCATTGCACATCTTTGTCTAATAGACGTCTCAACAGTTCCGTCACATCAGACAGGTTAGGCAGAAATTTCGCAAGATATTTAATCATTCCAAGCAGCCTTTGGAGGGCCTTCTTGTCTGAAGGGGTAGGCATTGCTACAGTTGCCTTGACTATACTTGGATTCGGCTCGGCTTGAGGCCATCAGGGGTCAGTACATGACCGATGTAGGGCACTTCTTTGGATTCAACTTGATATTCTTCTCACGGCATCTCTCCAGGAGTGCAATTAGGTTTCTGTCATGATCCTTAACCGCACTTCGTAGGTGTCACCCTCATCAACACAGAGTATGTCATCTACAGTGTCTTCTATACCTTTAATACCTTGTAGGCTTTCATGGATTCTTCGCTGGTACTTGTCTGAGGCTGTTTTGATTCCAAATGGCAAGCAAAGCCAACGATAACAGCCAAAAGGTGTATTCAATGTGGTCAAGAGTGACGACGGTTTGTCCAGCTGAACTTGCCGGAATCCATTCTTTGCATCCAAAACTGAGAAGACTTAAGCCTTGCATAGCCTAGTGGCCACGTCTTCAATGGTGGGGAGAGGATAATGGGCTCTCAGCAGGGCTCTGTTTAAATCTTGTGGGTCAATACAAATTCTTAACTTCTCTGGCTTCTTGACTAGAACCAAACTATACACCCAATTAGTAGATTCTGTAACGGAGGTGATAACTTTCTCTCTGACTAACTTGTCCAGTTCTTCCTTTAAACGGTCTCTCAGTGATACAGGTACTTTTCTAGGGGGGTGGACAACAGGTTTTACAGTTTCATAAACTTCCATATGGTATGGGGCATCCATGCATCTGTTACGAAAAACTGTATCGCGTGACTAGCGTGACTCTCTAGAAGCTTCGCGAGAGTTCATAATTTGTTTATTTTAGGATATTGTGTAATCTTTTTGTAATCTTTCTATAATTAGACTATTTAGCGACTAGTAAGCGAATTCGAGTGGAGTTTCAACTAGTTTACCAAAGGCGAAGAGAGTTCGACGTTAGTCGTGTTTAGTCAAGTGTGACTGAAGCAGTGTTTATTCAAGTTGGCAGAGGCCGTGTAAGTTTATCGAGTTAAGTGCTGTTGTGGAGTTTTACTTTGTGGAAACTACGTTCATTTTTAGAATAAATCTTCTTGTTGCTGTTCTGACAACCCTGCGTTCAGTTTAGTTTGCAAGCTACCCTTCCTCTAAAAGATTACCCACGTAACAGCATCCTAATCCCTCAAAAAAAATCACTGTACTCTTTCAAAATTTGATCTCTGGTTAGAACAATGTGGGCAGTTTGAACCTTGTCATTTACTGCGTTCACAGTTTCTGACTCTGAAATGTCACTTGGCATAACCTTGATTAAGTTCAGTTCCTGACATGTCTCAGCACCCAATAGAGGCCTGACATCCTCATCAATTATAAAAAATCTGCATCTCTACTCATCTCACCTTTGGCACATTTGAGAGTGCACTTACCAAGTGGAGTCATTGTACATCTTAAGTATTGCAGATCTTTCTTCAAATAGAGATCTTTGGGATCCCCCATAATGCTTGAGAATTCTTTTAGTGATAGCAAATTACAAGTTGCTCAACAGTCCAACTGAAATATAACATCTTCAGCATTGTTTACTTTGACTGATGTAAACAACTGTTTTGGGTGTTTCTTTTCTTCAACAGCACTGACTTGATAAGTTAATGCATCAATAATATACTCTTCAAATTGACTCCCATCTGAATCTTCGTGCACACAATTTAAATTCTGACTGGCATGTAAATTACGACTGGACTGCCTTCCTCCTGTACACTTCACGGCAAAATGGTTGCTTTTTCCACACTTGTTGCACTGTTGGCCATATGCAGGGCACTTTTATCTGTCTGGTACATGTTTTCTACCACAAAACTTGCAGTCGATCTGCTGAGTAGTTCCGCTTGCTGATTTCTTCTTCTATTCTTGTCTCTTTCGGAAGAATTTTTCTTCCTTCTTCCCACTGCATTAACCTCGTGCAAGTTTTGCATTCGTTTCAACTGGCTTTGGGTTGCTTCGGCAGCTCGTATAATTTCTAGAGCTTTATTCAGCAGCAAAACTAGGACTCGCAGCAAACGCTCTCTCATGTTGTTGTCAGCTATTCCAAACACGATGCGGTCACGTATCAATGAATCTTTTAAATCGAAATTCACAAGAGTCTGCCATGTTTCGTAGAACTGTGGCATATTTATCAATGGGCTTCCCACTTTCCTGTCCACGCGAAAAGAATAAATACCTTTCATAAATTGTATTCTTGTGAGGCTCACAATACTGCTCAAAATGCTCTGGAACTTTATCTATTTTGACTTTGTCTTTGTCACTGTCCCACGTGAATGCACTGTAAACATCTATCGCTTCGTTGCCGATCACGGTGAGAAAAGTTGCTACTCAAATGGGGTCTTTCTTTCTGGCTGTTCCGATAGCTAGCTCATAGTTACTCCACTCTTGTTTAAATCTTTTCCAATTTTGAGATACATTTCCACTTGAAAGCTGCATAGCATCCGGGGGGGTTTAACAGACGCCTGGCTGCCATTTCACACCATGCAGTTTCGATTTATGCAAACAGCAACGAACCAAGGTTTTCACAAGACAAATATTTCACAAATGCGGTCGGCAAACACCTTCATCCACTAACTTCTGACACCATGTGTTAGTCCTTAGCTTCAAAAGGAGCAAACTCAACCAAACAGTCATTAATCAAGGACAACTCAAATCAACTTCAATCAACTTACAAGAACGTCCCCGAAACGTTTTACAAGTCTGCAATATTGTTTTCATCAACATCGTTGCCTCGCTCGTCTGCTGCAAACACAAGTAGCATCTTTGCAGAGTACCAAAGATTGTTTGGCAACGTGGCTGTACACACAAACCCCAGTGTAAATCAGATTGCTGCAGCACTGCGGTTCAGGCCACTGTCGTTAGGAACAGCACTCTTGACAGCAACTACAGGAAAGAAACGAGCGAAGAAAACCGCAGGTGGATTTGATTTCCAAACAAAGCAAAACCAACGTACTCACAAGTTTTGTTGTTTGGCTGAAAAAGATGCTTGCAGGATACCATCTGTGGAAGATAAGCTTAAGCTAAGACCTCCAGGACTGGGAGAGAGGGAAATCACGTTGGACAGAGGCTGTTCTGCGAGTCTCTTGCATGAGAAGTTATGAGAAACATATCCTAAGCTTCGTGATGGAGGAGGATATGAATTTTTGAGAAATGATGGAAGGTCAACCACAAGGCTGGTACTAATACCCGGTTCAAAGGCAGAGGGTTATAGTGTTCAGAACTTGAAGGACAATTTGAATCAAGCAACAGCGTATATCTGTCCACTGCAGAACGACCTGTCATTTATGCCTTTGGAAGGCAACGGTGGTCTAATTGAAGTAAGTGTGAGCTAAATTGGCAACAGCCTTTGTTGTTGATTCCACTAAAGAGCCTGCATAGCAATTGTAAGTTATTTATTACAATTATGTACTCATGGAAGGAGAGCTCTCAATGATAGCCTACTGAAATCTTGTAAAAGGGGTGGGGGGTGTAAGTACCAGCATCCCAAAGGGCACCTAGTAGGGGTGTTGCCTCCCTCTCAAACCTCCCCCTAGAGTGACCCCTGACAAGAATAATGTACATGACCATGGATACCCTACCTGAGCCAGGAACGAGAATTAAAATATAACATGAAGTTTCTTTGTACATTTGGATTTTTTGTTTCATCAGAATTACAAGCAGCTATGATCAACATTTCCTTAAGAACAGGCTTCTTTCCCAGGCCAAGTCTCAACTTAGACGTAAAGAAATGCTCTACTTTATTTTGTTCCAAATCTTTCAGGGTGATATTCCAATGAAGGAATGCAAAAGATGTGGTTTCTACTTTTCAATGAATGACTTAAAGGAACATATTTTCAGCTGCAATCAAGGGTAAGTGATTTCTCTGGTGATTCATGTTTAAAAATAAATATAAATATAAATCGAATACAGTGCAAAGCCTCCCACATGGGATATATGTGCACAGTTTGATCCCATTTACAAAAATAATGTGGAATTTATAACTAATCATCTGAAAAGGTTTTATTTTCTTGGTAAGAAATATCTGTTTCTAAATGACATATCCTGTACTGTGTGGTCTATTTGCTGCATCTTAAAAATTCCAGAAGTTGCAAATTGATCGTATTTACCATTCCAACCTAGCACAATGATTTGTTAATTCATGATCAAATGCCTTTACTGTGTAATAAATACACTGTATGACAAATCATATGTAGATAAGCCACCTTCAATTCACAAAAAATGAGGTCAGGATTTAATAGTATACAGCAGCTACATATATAATTCAAAGTAGACAGACTGCAAATTTTCTTAGTTGCTAAAAAATATATATCTACGTGTCGCAACTGTTCAGCAGTAGGATGCCTAAAATGCGTGCAATTCCACAATTGGTTTCAGCTCCATTAAATCCTAACCAATTGCAGAACATTTTAGGAGGAGCCACCCACCATGTGAGCACAGTCACGGACAATAGTGAGGAAAATAACGCAAAGTAAAATTAAGACGTTAATAAATGAACTAAATGTACACGTCAATTAAACAAATAATGCGTGCGCTCAAAATACAATGTACCGAGATACAACTGAAATACAACACTATGCAATAAATGAGTAATGTAAGGATACGATGGTGCAATTCAAGCCTGGATTACTAATCTTGTCTCCCACAGGGCTGCACCGTACTTCTCGACGATAAGACCATGGGGACTGAAGAATTTATTAAACAATTTCTGAAGTAGATTGGTTTCAAAGCCTTGCTGTCTGAGTCGTAATGAAAGTCCACGGAGTCTATTGATGAAGTCAACTTTGGACGTGCAAATTCTAGCATATCTCACCAGTTGAGATATATAAACACTGTAAGCTGGATTGGCGGGAATGTTGCTGTCCATATAAGGAAAGTTGACAATCCGAAATGCAAAGTCCTCTCTCTTATCGTAGATGCTGATACGGAAAGGCGTGTTGTCGCCAGTCTTGATTACTTTGTTTTTGTCTGAAAATGTTTCACCATCCCATTTACAACAAAAGGCAGGAGAATGGAAAGGATGTTGGTGGACCTAGCGAACCCAACAATGAATTATCCAGTTCATCCTCTACTAATACTGCAGCAAACTGTAAGTACACTTTTCAAGTTCAGTCCTTTAATTTGCTGTGGAAACAAGTCATCACCTATTCTTGTCCTCCTAGTATTTATTATGTATTACTTCTTACTAGTTGCATTTAGTTGGTTATTTTTGTGTTTTAATTATTCCAGCCTTGGCTGCTCTGCAAGATATTTTTCCTAAATGGGATATGACTACACTTGAGGGCATTTTGCAGAGGTGTGGTGGGGTTGTATCTGATGCAGTTGACATGGTATTTGTTGAGTTCCCGCCCATGAATGTATGCAGTAAGGTTTCTTTAAGAGCTACATGTAAGCCAGGTAACTATAACTTGTGGTACTGTAATAACCTGTAAAAATCAATTTAGATACCATACCATGCTTGGGAATAAGAAGTTACCTTTTAAATAGCAGTGAACGGTTTTGTTATCCAGTGTGACCCTTGTTTTACAAGAACATTCAACAACTTGGCTGTGGTTTTTTTGGGAATTGCAAGAAATTGGTTTCCGTCAAGTGTAACTGATGGTTTGCAGTTTCTTTATGAAATCCTTGTCAGGTAAATGAAATGTATTTTTCTGTTTCATTCCAAGGCTTTACAACTCAAAAAGGTGAACAAGAATTGAAAAGGGAAATTACAACCTCGAGTTAAATAAATTATTCTTGTTGATAGTTGTTGTGTGTTACACACCTTTCTCTCAGCTTTCCAAAGGGAATGTGAAAGACATTTGCCTAGCCATGATAGCATTGAGCCTGCTGAAGCAGCTGAAGCATACAGATTTTTAAGATCGGTTGATCCAAACATGTTTTGAGCTGACTTAATACACATCACTTATTCACATTCAGGGTTACATCTGTTTACCCAAGGAGTATTTGAGTCATAGCCTTGCTACAGAGTTGCTTGTCATAAGCTAGTGCATGCTGAAAGTATGAATTTGAGGCACAGTCACATCACAGCTCCCTGAACAACAACATTTCCGCTTCAGTCTTAGTATTCAACTATGATCCATACCCACAGAACATATGGGAAAGGATGCCCAGGAACATTCATACCATACTAAGAGGTGCAGAAGATATAGATGGCCACTGGAATCCTCTTTACTTTGCCAACTAACCCTCAACATACATTGTAACCTACCTTTCTATGCCCAAAATAATAGCAATTTCTTTTAATGAAATCAAACTTGTACAGCTGCAGTATAGGTGTCATACCCATGACTGTAATACTTAGTAATTAAGTATTACAGTAATTATTATTGTATTAATTTTGTCTTTCGATAAACATAATTAATTTTGTACAGTACAGGCAATTAAGCTGTGCATGGCTTTGACTCTTTTTATCTATTATTGTTAAAAAATGCACCATCCCTCCAGAAACAAACCAAGACCAAGGGCTACAAAAGCGATACTACTTGAATTTTGCACCTATTCTCCCACCCTTTGTTGTACCAGTAGCAGAAGGCCTTCATTTGATTTCAAAGGTGGATGGGAGAGCAAGCATTACTATTTACTTCAACATTCCACAGCCTGAAAAAAATTCAGGACTTCAACGGGGCTTGAACCCGTGACCTCACAATTTACCGGTGCGATGCTCTACCACCTGAGCTATGAAGCCACTAACGTTGGGAGCAGGTCAATTGTGGGTTCATATGTTCCCGTGAAAGGAATGAGTGCTAATGATATATGAAATGAATCATATGTGAACTGTGGAAATGAAATGAAATGAAGAAATGATCGTCGCAGTTAACGTAATTTATGCAATTGCGTAGAGAAGCCTGAAAAAATTTCAAGACTTCAATGGGGTTTGAACCCATGACCTCGCGATTTACCGCTGCGAAGAAGCCGTCGCAGTTAACTGTGAGGATCATTTCTTCATTTCATTTCATTTCCGCAATTCACATACGATTCATTTGATATATCATTAACAGGAATAGTAATAATAATAATAATAATAACAATAATAGAGAAATCGAACAGGGAACATTCACCGTGACTCCCCTAGGTTTCATGACCACATGTGGAATGGCGGATGAGTGTGGTTATGTACCACAGCAGACTTGCGGAGCTGATCGCAAATAAGAAGGGAGAAAGTTACTCAAGCGCAATTTCCTGGATAAGAGCTGAAGTATCTTTTGCCATCGTACGCTCTGCGATGCTATGCTTGAGAGGCTCGAGATCCAGAAGAAGACAGCTAGACTTTGTTGACTCAGACCTACAGATTGATAATGTTAGAGCCTACCCGAATTAATTTTTTTTTGTTTAAAGAATTAGGAATTTAGGACTTTATTTCTTTTTAGTAAGTAATAATAATAATAATAAATCAACAACCCTTCATCAAATAAAATTTATCACCTTGCTTGGAAAGGGAAATTAATACTTTTCACCTCCATGAAAAAGTGTAAAAATGCCAAAAAACAAGAAAGTCAATTGCTGATGGAACAAGATTCTCTTCTTTTCAATTTAGTGACTATGGTATCCATTTTTTATGGCCTTTTTTATTGTAACTGCCTACTGAAACACAAGCGGCATTTTCTAGTGTGTTTATTTTAAACTGTACTATCTGTCTTCTTATTGGCTAAGAGCCTACAGTTCATTGTGAAAACCAGCAAAACCTACAGATTAGTCAGCAGACGTGAAGGTTGTGTGCACAATGCTTGATTTCCATGGTTGGCAAGTGGCATCGTTTTGGTACACAGCCAAAAGCATACCTTGTTAGTTAAATAATGTGTCAAACAAGTGGTGATAAGATAAGATATATTAGATTCTGTTTTTTTATAAATAAATATATATAATCCAGAATCATCATGGTCTTGGTAAGTGTTGTCAGCCGAGGCTGAAAAAACCCTCATCCAACAATAATTGTTAAATATCAACAGCTTGGATGATTATTTGAGGGAAAAACTGAAGGGACAAGGAGTAACAACAAAACATAATGTTTTCATTTTGAACACTTTTTCATGGCAAATGTAATGATGGTGATATTCAAGCAGCGCAATTCGGTCCTTTTGAGCAGCTTCACAATAATAAAAATAATAATAATAACGTGAATATTTACACAGGATAACCTATCAGTTCTAAAAAGAACTGTTATCAACAGGGCCCTGTAATTATCTCAGAAATACCTAAAAAATAATGAAGAAAATCGAAAACAAATAAAATAAAATAACAGTAAGAAATCTAAGATTTAAAAATTACAATTTGTAAAAGTCATCGACTTACAAGACTGAAAAGAGTTGTGAATTATGGAATACTATTGAAAAAACTCTTTTAAATTACTCTTAAAAAGAAACCTAGAATTTAAATTTCTTAAATGCCGAGGTAAAGTCTTGTAAACTAGAGCCCCTTGAAAGGCAAAACTTTTCCGTCCAAATTCTAATTTGGCTTTGGGAAGTTTTAGTGAACACCCATTGTTTCTAGTGTTAATGTTGTGTTCAATGTTTGTAAAATATCCTTTAAAAGGGGTGCAGACGTTATCCTGAAGACAATCAAACTCAAGCTGGCAGGACTGTCTCTTTATTAAACTCTCCACTGCCTGGACTTGATAATTTCCACCAATGACTTTCTGACTTCGACGTTCAATGCTTTCAATTCGACTCTTATGGGAACGTGACCAACAGAGACCCAAAATTCCACAATACGTAAAAACAGGTTGAATCATTGCTTTGTAGATTTTCTCAGCACTGCTCTTGTTGCTTAAAGGTCGGATTCTCCTGAGTAAATTAAATCTTCCAGCTGCTCTTTTATACATTTTGTCAAAATGTGATTCAAGATTCAATGATGACTCCAAGTTTACACCCAAGTATTTATAGGATGATGTGGTATTAATCAGTGTTCCATTTACAGTCAAGGGTAGTTGTCTTCCATTCAATGCATTAAGCCTTTTGGCAGTACCAAAGATCATAAACTCAGTTTTGCCCTTTTTTAGATTAAGGACAAGCTCATTATCACGAAACCAAGAAGACAGGTTGTGACAATCTTCACTGAGATGCCTTTGAATAGATTCCAGATCTTTAGCAGCCATGAAAATTACTGTATCATCCGCATAAGTGATGATTGAGGTTGAGTGAAGAGGCGTATGCACATCATTAAAATGGATAGCAAACAATAGCGGACCCAATATACTTCCCTGTGGAACTCCAGAAAATATGGGATTGGCATCTCATAAAGCACCTTTGAATTGGACTGATTGCGTTCGAGAAAACAAATAATCAGTAGACCAGTGAAGTTCCTTATTGTTAATTCCATAAGACGGCAACTAATTAAGAAGGCACGAGTGACTAACAGTGTCAAATGCTTTTGATAGGTCGATAAAAACAGCACCCAGGATGTTTCCATTGTCAACTTCTTTCCTGATTATGTCCGTAAAATATGTAATTGCTAGTTCAGTAGAGCGTTTAGATCGGAATCCGAACTGGAAAGATGACAGCAAACCATTATTCTCGAGGTGTGACAACAACTGTTTATATACAATCCTTTCCAAGATCTTAGACAATACTGGTAGTATAGATATAGGCCTGTAATTGTCAAGCTCAACCATGGAACCGCTTTTGAAAAGCGGTATAATCTTGGCGGCTTTCCATTCCATGGGAACTGAACCAGACTGCAAGGATAAGTTTATTATGTAGGCTAATGGCTTGCTTACAATAGCAGCTGCATCCTTTAACATTCCAGGGGGAAGATTATCCAGGCCGGTCGATTTATTTAAGATTCTCTGCTCTTTGAAGACTTCATCATCGGAGACTGAACTAAAAACAAACTGTTCAGGTGATGTGATTTCACATGAATTTACAGGCTTACGCCAGACAAAATTGCAAAGCGGAAAAGTCTTGGTCTTCAAAACACCAGCTATAGTGGAAAAGAAGTCACAAAAGCCCTGGGTAATAGAGGATGTGTTTGATGTTTTAGTTCCGTTCATATTTATAGCTGCCACGGACCCTGTTGTAATTTTTGTTGGGTACAACGTCTTGATTGCTGACCAAATTTTATCTGGAGAAGAGGCTTTGTCTTGCAATAGATTTTTATAGTAATTGCTCTTACATTTTTTCACTTGGCTATTCCCTTTGTTGCGTTGTCGTTTGTAAGATCACCAGTCAATCTCACGATTTGTCCTACGAGTCTTTCTGAGTAGTCATCCCTCAGATTCATTTCACTTTTGACTTCACTAGACATCCAAGGACATAGACGACCTTTGATTTTCTTGGTGATTAGAGGGGCATGTTTATCTATAGACTGCTGCAGAATACACTTAAAGCGAGAGCACGCATCATTTACACAAGATGATGTAAAAACAGAGCCAAAGTCACTGGATCTCAAATCGTTACAAAGGGCCATGGGATCATAATTCGCATAATTTCTGCACGTTATCAACTTGGGTTGATATTTGAAGTTGTGAATCTTTCGAGTACAGCCGACTAAATCATGATCACTCAAACCAGCAGGAATTACTTTGACAGAACAAATATTCCACGGTTCGTTGGTGTAGATGAGGTCAATCAAAGACCTTGAATCCTCTGTAACTCTCGTGGGATCTTTAATGAGCTGTTTTAATCCGAAGGCAGTCAAAATGGATTTCAATTCTTTGTGGTGTGAGTTGACCAAATAATTACAGTTCATGTCCCCTGTTAAAACGCATTCTTTGTTCTCCAAAGAGATGTTCGTAAGCATTGATTCCAATTTGCAATTAAAATTTTTGGAAAGATGTTTCGATGAATCTGGAGGACGATAAATAAATCCAATGAGAAAACCTTTAGATTTAGGAAATAAAACTTCTATCCACAGGCATTCAATATCGTCTAGCTCTAAGTCCAATCTTCAATGATACGGCACTGAAGATGAGATATAGGCGCCAACTCCACCGCCCTTGGCTGATTTCCTTGGTTTGCTAATAAAAGAATGACCATCAATTTGTGCTTGAGGTTCACCATCAGTTGATAGATGTGTCTCACTGAGTGATAGAATTTGTATGTTGCGACCACAGAATTCATTTCTCCGCCCACTATAGACCTATACAAATGGTTCAGCACATGATTCAACATAAAAAATTGTTTTCTGCTAAATTTTATAGCAACTGTAAAACATAATTTAAAAGCGGTGTATGACATTTGCAGACTGCAGACTGCATGAGGCAGCAAGACTGTAAATTGAATGAAACCAAAAATATCGTAATCAAGGTGGCGTCATCATCAACATTACCTTGTTCCAAGAAGTACATGTAAGGCCTAGAAGCGAAGTTTTTCACGCAAATTACACTGACCTGATTCCTGAAGTTGTTGGCTGTTTGTCTCGTATTGAATTAGATGGAGCAGAATAATGTCTGCCCATGTCACAAACTCGCTCATGAATCCATAGCAACAGGCTAGCAATTTAACCTGCACCACAAACGAAACTAAATTCTGGTTATGTAAGACTGTCTGTGAAACAGTGCCGGAATCCTTATTCTTCGGGGGCCCCAACTGTGTACTAGGATTTGAGCATGAGCAATGATTGGCCTGTTAAAAAAGCCATTGTCGATTTGCCTATTTAATTCAAAATGCACTTCTGGTAATTCGTCGAGTCCAGGTAGGATCTGTTCGGTTTAGATTGTCTGGCATATCCTTAAATACTACTTATAAGATGAAATACGTCATTTAAAAGGTGTTTTAAAATGTCCGTGATCTATCCTGGTTGTTTTTGTAGACGTAACTGTAGTGAGCACGAAGTGCTCGCAATCTAAACACTTTTTTTTACAGAGGACTACTATTTAGACAGGCGTTAATGGGCATTGCTTCTTGTCATTATCAATTCACAATAATCAAAGAAGAATAAAGAATCAACGCAATTAGTGATATGCCAACAGCATCTTGGAAATGAGGCCAATGTAACTTTGCGCAAAAACATCAACCTTCTTCCCAGGCTACTTTCTCACTTTCACACGATGTTATATTTTTTATGGTGTCACCTTTATTAGAAAGATTTTTGGTGTCTTTTAATTTACAATCTGCAATCTGTGGTCTGCAGTCTGCGGTCTGCGGTCTGCAGTCTGCAGTCTGCAAATGTCATACACCGATTTAAAAGTAGACTAATAAGAGCTGCAACTTAAACCTTAACCCTTTAAATCCTAACCTCAACATGAATATTCGCCACACTAACTTCCATACTTCTATGATTTAACAGTGTTACTAGAAGGAGAAATAAATGTTGGTCACTCTTTGGGATTAAAAGGTTAAATGTGCACCTGATCTATATGGAAAGTTAACACTTCAACAATGTTTTAATTCATTGAAGTGCCCATAACGAAATTTTTATTTTTCCATCCAAATCTGCACATCAAGCAATGATGTTCCCTGGAGAAATTTTTTGATTCCGACGAAACGCGATTTTTTTATAATTTTTTTAAGTCTTCGAAATTTGCCGCCATTTTGTTCCACCATTCGCATTAGTCTCCTCTCGGTCGAACAGAAGCCATAACGTAGTCATGACGTAGGTTCAGGAACTCTTACTCCTCTCAAGCTCAAGTGTTTGTATCTGTCTCGAACATGGATAATAATCTGTGGAAAATGCCTGAGAGGTGCAACGTAGCTGACCCTGAGAAACATATTTCAATGCACAAGAGTTCGTTATTCGGAGAGAAATGCCCGATAAAGCAGAAAAGAAGAAAAAGGTGGATTGACTTCGTGTTGGAGAGACGGAAGATGTGGGTGCTGGGGAAGACGTCCTCGTTGTGCTCAGAGCACTTTACTGCGGACGATTTTGAAAGGCAGTTGAATGTGGAATTAAACTTGAAGCGTGAATTAAAGAAGGATAGCATTGGGGTTTGTGTCTACCCAACAAAACACGCCAAGCGCGAAGGAGAAGATGACGAGCCGCCATCTAAAAGGAGTAGGGATAGGCGAATGGTAAGAAATTATTCTCACACGTGTTCGTGACATTCCCTGTGATTTTTTTGAGATTTTGCTCTTAGTCCACGTTTCATTAATGTTCAAGAAAGATCATTATAATTGTTTTCTTGTTTTCTACAGATCGCTCAATCTGCGAAGTCTCGCATCAAAACGCTGGGAAAACTTGAAGCGACGGCAAATGTTACTTCCGGTCCTTCCGCAAGCTATCAGGCAGTAAGCAACCTGGGTAAACTTGGGTATGCTTGAGGAGCTGTGGCTGATTACAAGCTCTTATGTTTTGTAATATTTAATTTTTGCAGGCTCAAGTCGTACAATGTTTCCTAGTTTTTCACGTTTTTGACAAATTACAAATCAATTCAAAGTAGACAGACTGCATATTTTCTTAGTTGCTAAAAAAGATATATCTACGTGCCGCAACTGTTCATCAGTATGATGCCTAAAATGCATTAAAGTCATTCCAGTGGATCCACACCATTTAAAGCTGTTTGATATTCTGATGAAACTTTTTTAAGTTGGTACTTACAACATCTGAGTAACAATAATGTATCATTCTCTGACACATGTACTTAGGGAATGTTAGTAAGATGGTGTTTTTCATTTTTAGACTATGTGGAAGATCTCTTTCAGTTCTTTCTGGGGCTGAATAAGAAACAACTTCAGGATGCAGCTATAGAACTGAAGGAGATGACACCAGATCACATGGGTAGCATGCTTGTGGACAAAGAGTCTAGGGAGGAAGCTGTTAGGAAAAGAGAAGAAAGGTTGAGGATGGTAACAAGGGATGTACCTCCCACATCAGACCCAGCAGCAGGACCTTCCTCATTGCCAGGTAAGCCTCTTTACATGACACCAAAAATTCTATTAGATCTTGCGTGAAGCACAAGTAAATAATATGTTCCCTTTTCTTTTTGAAGTTGTTGTTCTGATTTTGCAATGCTATAGAGTTACATTAATGTTTATAATACTTACACTACACACTTTTCACAAAATAAATTGTCACATTGTTTTTCTTTTTTGGCAGTGCCAGACCAGACAGAGAGACAACCAAGAGGGCAAGCTATTAAGGCACGTCCAGTCTGTTCTGCCTGCAAGAACCCAATGAGAGGACACAAATTTGTCACAGACTGCCCCTGAAATAGAACCTAATAGTCTAAAGTTTTAGATTTTGAGGACTTGAGACAATTTAGTACACATTTAACTTAAATCTATGATTTACCATCTGTTCAATCTAAGCCTCGACACAATACAAAAAACATTTTCTAATAGGGTGCAAGACTTGATATGTTTAGCCACCAAACATTTCAATTTTGAGAAAATGTTGCGCCAGTGGTAAGTTGTTGATATCAACACACTTGCCTCCAGAAATTATTCTAACATCTAAAAATTCTTTCAAAGAATATTTTGTTGAGTGAAAACAAGTCAAGTTGACAACAGCCACCTACTCCAAACTTTGAACGTTTGGTGGCAAAACCTAAAATCACAAGAACATGTTTTTTCCTAGTGTGTAAACTAAGATGTAACTGACGGTAGTTACTGCTCTTTTTTCAAACGAAAATACACGATTTTAATGACAGTTTTTGTTTGCTCCTTTTTTACCTAGTTGTCCCAAGCCCAGAATTTTTTTATTTCATGAACTAAGAAAGAAGCCCTGGACTTTGTCAGCATTTTACTATTACATTAGGGGTTGTCTTGGTTTCAGCTGACTTCATGTTATTGTGACTGTTTCATCAGCATAATACCATCATTGCCTTACCAATTTTCTCGCTGAAATGTAGCTCAACAGGGCCTTACAAATAACTTCTCAATAACAGTGTGTGGGGCACAAAATAGCATTGCACTTTGTGAGGGTCACAAGTTTTAAATTATTATTTGTTCTGCTTACCTAAATAGATGTGTAAAAGAAGATTTTCTGGTAGTACAAAAACACTATCACCAACCTATCTTAAACTGTAATGTGTTTATTCAGATATTTACAATTTTATTTTCTCACTGTCCACAAATAGCAAAGGCTAGTCTAGGTGGGCAGTGTCTATTAAACATAATTTGGATAATTTATGATTATAATAGATTTAAGTACTTTGAAAACATTTCAAGAAAGGCACAATAAAACCATCTTGTTTGGGCAGGAAAAGGATTTAACCAAAGTCTCTACCCTTATTCTTAAAGTGCCATGCATTGTGACAGAGGAGAATAATACATTACACATGAAACTACTGTTTTGATATGAGTTAACAATGAAAAATGTTGCTTTTTATTTGGACCATACTGTTTTAAAATGGTGTCAAAATTCACTTTGACATGACAGAAAACGAGCAAATGTTCTCAGTAATCGAATGCTACTGTATTTAATTCAGACATTCTGTCAATGATACTTGCTGGGCAAAGTGACCTAATTATGCAGGAGACCAAATATGCTTAGAATCCAATCACTCAAATGAAGCCAAAGATATTATCAAAATTATCTCTGGCTAGGTTTTTTTCCATTTTATTCATCCTCCAGTTCAAAACCAGTGAAAGTTTCATCCTCCTGTAGAGGGAATGCATTTTGGATGGCATTATGTGCACATGATGGCAGAGGTATTCTTCTTTTGCCCATGAATCCATACACCAGCCTTGAAAATTCCCGATAGGCAATTGATCGCAGATATCTACAAAAGAAAGCAGTAAATAAATAAATCATCCTAAAAAACTACAGATAACATCTACATTGTGGTTCAATGTCATTCTTCCTTTTTTCATGTTTTCTTTACCCTATTATTTTCCCTTTCTTCCCACTTCTGGCCATGACTATCTGCCTTGAGTTAAATTTCCTAGACCTAACAGTGTGATCTGTAACTACGGCAACATGGACTGTTTTGATAACTGATATGTACATGTTATGCAAATAAAAAAATCACTATGTATTATCTCACCTTTCCTCCGATCCCATCTTTTGTAATACCCCTTGTCCTTTACGGTATTTTCCACTGGTAAGTCGCAAGCTCCATTTTTTCAGGCAAACAGGTCTAAAGCCAGGGTGTTCCGTAATGCATTTTAACACTTCTTCTTCCAAGTCTTCTACAACAATATCACTCTCCAGTGCTTCACAGCAGCCTTCGAGCTCTTTGCAGCAGTAGCACTCGCTGATATTTCGAAGATGATTTAGGGTACAGTTCCTACAAGAACACCTGCAAAAGAGAAATAATTCGTTGACAGATGTGTCAGGATTGGATTTAGGTTTGTTGGAACGTTGGTAAAGATAGCGAACTTACCAGTCACTAACTCGCACTCTGTTCTCCAGCAGTTTGGTTAAATCCTTCTCTAGTTCACTTTCCTCTTCTTGTATTTTTCTATAATTGGCTAACCATGCCTCATCAGCCAGCGGCTCGCCAGTGTATGGTTCTAAAGAATCATCTGCGTTCGTGCTTACAGTGATACCACTTGCTCGATTTTCGCCAAACTCGATGGCCTCAACTTCGATGCTTTCAAACTCGTCTTGACTGTCTTCAGCGGTCTGTTCACTTTCTGTACCAGACATGTTTTCCTCCATTGTTGATACAGCTTATTTTTGACTGAGGCTTTAAACTATTCCGGTAAATTTCTGGCGTTGTTTCACTCCAAATGTTGAGAATCATTGAGACGCTTGTGAGACGCATTCACAACAAAGGTTCCTGAGTCTACATCACAGACAAATCACGTGCGCTTATTGTGAGCCCGTCGGCATCCTTATCAGCGGAACAGGTAGACCGCAAAAAAATAGGATTTCAAAGACTTCAAAAAATCATAAAAAAATCACGTTTTGACAGAATCAAAAAATTTCTTCGAGGAACGAGATTGCTTGATATGTAGATTTTGATGAGAAAATAAAAAAAATTTCGTTAAGGGCACTTTAATTGATTAATTTCAATGTTCTTTATGACGGATAAAAAACAAAAACCTGCTGGCAAAACACCACATCGTAACAGTAACAACAAAATTGCTCTACAGTACACAACAAGTCTGATATGTATGTGGTATACCAAATCGGTGAACGTTTTTCCAACTGCATACAGTGGGAGCTGACAAAACTGGCATGATCTGAACAATGTTTCAGTTATCCTCTTCATGATCCACTTAAGGTATGAATCCTATTCTTGATCCAGTTTAAGTAACAGACAGTGAGGAAACTGGGGGTCTGGGTCGGCTATGGAGGAGTGAACAGTGTATGACATTTGCAGACTGCAGACTGCAGGCCACAGATTGCAGATTGTAAATTAAAAGACACCAAAAATCTTCCTAATAAAGGTGACACCATCAAAAATATAACATCGTGTGAAAGTCAGAAAGTAGCCTGGGAACAAGGTTGATGTTTTTGCGCAAAGTTACATTTGCCCTCATTTCTAAGATGCTGTTGGCTATTCTTCAACGACGCGACTCTTTATTGACTCACCCGGCATATCACTAATTGCGTTGATTCTTTATTCTTCTTTGATTATTGTGAATTGATAATGATAAGTAGCAATGCCCATTAATGCCTGTCTAAATAGTAGTCTTCTGTAAAAAAAGTGTTTAGATTGCGAGCACTTCGTGCTCACTAGAGTTACGTCTACAAAAACAACCAGGATAGATCACGGACATTTAAGAGCGAATGCACAGAAAAATCGAGCAAACCGTGGCCACAGCTCAAAACCTAACCTACCCTCATTTTCAGTCTGTAATAAGGTTTTGATGAGTTTATAACATTGCTGAGGTTTAAATTTCAAAATGCGGACGAGTTTGGGAATTATTTGAGATTTTCGATTTCAACGGTCTGCGGGCCTAAAATTAGTCGCCAAACACAGGAATATAGCCCAGTTACAGAAGTGAGCTGTCATTCATAAACAAGCGAATATATTGGCAATCTTCCACTTAAATCTCAAAAAACAGGTATCTAACAATTTCTAAAAGGCACATTTTTTAGATTTAGAGAATAAAATATCAACGAACGAGCACAATTTTGAAACGTAATTTGCATAATGCTTATAAATAGAACAATTTACCGCTAAAACCAAAATCGAATTTTCTATATGGGGGAATTCTCCAAATCAGCCCAAATCCCGGTTACTACCCAATGAGTTATAGTACTTCAACATGATCTGAAAGTTAGTCTGGTGTTCTTGCAAACGCTTGTTAAATAGATTGATTATTTTGAGGTTATTTTGCCCCAAACAACGGCTAATTGACCCCAGGGTCAATTGAGACGTGCACGTCACCTTAGCTTTATGCGTCGATTTGAGCTCGTTAAAAGGGAGAAACTAACAAGATTCTTTTTATATGTACCTGTTTTAATGAAATGAATGTAATCTTCAAAAGGAGAGGCCGTTCAACGGGTAATTTCTGTTCTTGAGATCTTGCAGATCGCAGCATGGCGTCTGCGAGTGGACCTGAGTCTACGTCTGTTTTTCCGTGACTGCGAAATCAGAATAACATCATGAAATAATCCTCGCTCGAACCTTCGTAAATGAATCATCTTTGCAGTGCCTTACCCGAGATTTAAAGTGGGCTGAATAGGAAAACATTCTAGCGCAATTTGGATCCTTTGCAGCACGTAGTGTATTTGCTAAGCGGCATAGTTACCTCCGATTGCGTGACCAGGCAATTATTGATTGTCTCCTGCGAAAAGTAAGTGCACGGGAAACCAAAGCTTTCGAGATACAGAAAATTTATTTTCCTGTATATGACCAGTTGTCCTTTTGTCCTATTTTAAAAGTGGTTAACTAAGTTGGTTAGCAAACATACTGTCCCACTTTTAAAAATGGTACAGTAACTGAATGTTCTGTTCTTCTGATTTTACCCCCAACCCCGGAGTGTTCAGAGGATGTATTTGCACTACGCATGAAAGGCAAATGAATTAAATTTTAAGGTTCAAGGTGGTTTTAAGGCATGGGCTACCAATGGATTAGTCAGACCTGTCATAAGGTGCATTGCACAGAAAATTGCAGGCATGATATCATGCAGTAAACATTTGACTTTTTTACCCCAAAAGTTTTTTTTCCGTTCGATTCTTACAGATCCAAACTTTAATAGTTAAATTTCTATAATTTGTTGTTATTAAAATGCAATTCTGCAAACAACTAAGTATTTAATTTTGCGTAAAAACTACATGAAATTGTACTGTTTAGCCGTAAATCATTAAAAAGAGAAAGTATCATGCTTTCTCTTTTCAAGTCTAGTAGGACTTAAGAAATGGCAGACGTTGTTCAGCCCTGTCACTCCACGACGGTCAGCACTTTTTAAGGTGGCTCGACTGGATTTTTTAGGGGGGGTACCTCCCAAGTTTGAGCATTAACTACGTCGCCATGAGTAGAGATATGGAGAAAAGGTTACCACAGCTGTATTATATTAAGATGAAACTTTCTTATGATGTGGGTTTTATTGCAATCGGAGTCGCCATAGCAACGTAATGATGCCATTATGTTTTTTATTTATCTTTGTGTTTCTCTGTACTAGGAGGTTTTTAAAGAAATCGCTTAAGGGAGTATGTACCTGCCAGAAGTGCCTCAATTATGGCAAAGTTTGAACAAATTCTATGAGAGCGTTTTCGAGATATTTTGAAATGAAGTTTGAAGCATCATAAAAACAGCGAAATAGCATGCTATCCACACAATTAGCTAATTTTTTAACAAAATGATAAGCTTCGGAAACGCGACTTCATCTCTTAGTGGTTTTATTCCATTTAAAACCTCCTACAAAAAAAGAGGGGAATTGCTCTGGGCGATCGCGAGTGAGAAGAATTTTATTCACTTGCATTCAGCTGCTTTTGTTACAGTTTTTGCACGTATTTTGGTCTACGCTTACAAATTTCGCTTTTTTGAAAATACCGCTCGATAAATTTTTTTTAAAATTTGATAATCCCAAGATCAATCGTCAATAAATAAACCATGCAAGTTTCAAGAGCATTGAAAACAGGGAAGGCTTTCAAATACGACCTCAAATATGACCAATTTTTCCCCCAGATTTTGTGTTTACAAGCGAGCGTCCTCATTATTCACTGGCATCGTTTTCAAGTTTCATTTCCACGTGCACAACTGGTAAAAAACAGAATTTGCATCAAAAAGGACCCTCGGTTACTTTCCGAAAAAATCTCTGGAATATGCTAATAACCGAGTAAAGAAATGAAATAACATTACGCACTGAATGTCACGCTATAACGCTGTGTGATGCAGCCATGCCAGGGGTCTCTGAGTCCAGAAAACAAAAAGCAGCTATTCTGCTAAACAACAGTACAGGAAAAAAGTCTAGCTCAAGTGATGCTGAAACGCAGGTATGGCTTCATTCCATTTATTTAATGTGCTTGTAGTGTCTTTTCTTAATGTGGCACAGAAAAAAATGACAAAATTTGCGCGTCATTTCCAAATTCCAATATTATTTTTCGCCAGAATGGTGAGAAGAATCTTCCGAACAAAAATGATGATCTCCCTCTCAATTACCGAAGCAGACTATTGAGAAACGAGCAGTGTAAATCTATGAGAGAATATCGCTGGAGGAAACGAGTTGATGTTGTTTCCAGTGAAAATAAATCAGCAGCCTGTGTTCCCAAGGGACCGACCTTGAGATCTACCTTGCCATGTCATAAAGTTCCAAATATGAATCAGTCTTATGTAGTGAATCTGGAAATGTTAACAACCTCTTTGGAGGAATGCACGAATTGTCACGAAGGACCCCTAGATTTGAGAAATAGTTGCAACGTTCGCGACGAAGGAGTGTGCCCAGTCATGAAAGTAAAATGTGCCCGCTGTGATCAAATTAATATTGTTCGCCCAGCAGAACATCATCGAACGGGAAAAAGAGGTCCCCCATCTTTTGATGTCAATTCTCGCGCAGGTCTAGGCGCTCTTCATTCTGGAATAGGACACGCGCATTACTCGGGACTACTTTCAACCCTTGGAATATCGTCTCTGTCTTCGAGTAACTTCAAAAACCGCGAGCGCGAGAGTGGAAAGGCAGTAGAAGAAGTGGCCAGAGAGTCTTGTCAACGATTTAACGATGAAGAGAAGCGATTTTCGTCAACTGGGGACAAAGAAGTCGTAAAAGTGGGTGTGTCTTACGACATGGGTTGGAGAAAGAGAGGCTGTAGCCATGATTCCTCGTCAGGAGTAGGAACAGCAGTAGGCTTGCAGACTGGTAAAGTTATCAGCTATGCCACTCGCAATACAATTTGTCGGGTTTGTGTTGAAGCCCAAAAAAAGAATCAAGAAGCAGTTGCACATGATTGCCGCAAAAACCACCAGGGATCTTCCAAAAGTATGGAGGCTAACGTAGCTGTCGAGTTGTTTTCTGGTGCATTGAGCAGTGGTGTAGCTTACTCTACTTACGTGGGAGATGATGACAGCGCCACAGAAAGTCATCTTAAAACACTAGTTACCTACGATATCGAGAAATGGAGTGACATAAATCATGCAAGTCGGGCGCTAGGAATGTGTTTATACGCAGCAAAAGGGAAGGTTAAAGGGCTGACACCAAATATCATATCCTACGTTCAGAGGTGCTTCACTTACTGCGTTAACCAAAACAAGGGCAAGCCATTGTTGTTAATGGAAGGATTTTCCGCCATAGTACCTCACGCATTTGGAGATCACAATAAGTGCAGTGCATCCTGGTGTGGCTACAAAAAAGATCCAAATGGTTATAAGCACGGAGATCTTCCCGGGGGGAAGGATTTGAAGGGCGAAGACCTGCGCGTGGTGCTTGAAGATGCTCTTCGGCCATTTATGTCTGAGGAATCAGCAAAGAAGCTAGCCCCTGGTGGCTCATCACAGCATAATGAATGTGTTAACAGCGTAGTTGGTTCTAAAGCCCCAAAAATCAGGCACTACCGAGGATCTGAAAGTAGCGACTTTTGAACCGCAGCGGGAAGGAATCGCCCAGTTCAACGAAGGGCACAGCTACGTGACACTTGCCGCAGAAAAAATGGGTCTGTCGCGTATGTCTGTTACAGAGAAGTATACTAGAAAAATAGAAAGCCAAAGGAAGCGGAACGCCTAAAGGAAAACGACTAAGGAGTTTAAAAGGGTAAGAAGAAACTCCCGAAAGAAGAGGAATCTAAGGAAAAATTCAGTCGAAGCACGTGACGGAGTGACATATCAAAGTGGTATTGGGTTACAGCAAACCTGCAATAACTATGTCGTTACTAATGCAACAATGACTGACCTTAAAGCAAGTCTCACTAAGGAGGACTTTAAAGATTTCACAGAGCCCCTTCCTAAATTGAATAAGGGGACGATACCCGAATTACCTGACTGTCCACACAACAACCTCTTCTTGTCAATGGACTTAGAGACAACAGGTCTTGAACGGAAGTCTGAAATACTTCAAATCTCATGTTCGCCATCGAATGAGGAAACTGAGTCATTTTCCGAAAACCTTTGTCCAGAACATCAAATTATCAATCAGGCAGCGACGCAGGTCCACGGTATTAGCGTAGACTTTCGAAATGGCTGAAAAACGTTGATGAGGAGGGGGACTGAACTGGCGGCCGTATCACAGACACAGGGTCTAACAGATTTTTGCACCTATCTTGAACATTACTCTCACTCAGGCAGGATTGTACTAATTGCACATAATGGAGATAAATTTGACTTTCCTGTACTGATAAATGCGCTTGAAAGGAACAATTTACTTAAGAGTTTTTCTCTCCATCAATGTTTTACTTGTGGATTCTTTAAAAATTGTTTCAAAAGAAATGAAACAGAAAGATAGTCCATTGCAATCCTGCAAGAGCAAGTCATTATCTGACCTTTATGAGTGTCTAATCAAAGAAACGTTTGACGCACATGATGCTGCAGAAGATGCTGCCGCCTTATCCTGGGTGTTATTTCAGTCGCCTTTGAAAGTCACACCGGAAAAGTTCATTGAAAATTCTGTCCAGGCAGCTGCATTTGTAGAACAAATGAAGTCTTCACAGGAGGCCAGATCACGGAAAACAACTCTGCACCAACTGCCGGTTTCTGAAGGCATGAAGGAAAAGTTGGGAAAGGCCGGACTTGACTTGACAACAATAGAGGCCGTTTACAGAAAGGGTGGTACCAAAGCTCTGCTAGCAGTGATAGGTCTACCAGAAGCGTTCGAGGAAATAGGAGACAAACCCAGTAAGCCAAGAGTAACCAAGAACGTAAAAATTCTCTCAGCAATCGCAAATTTTTTTCGACCAAAGAGGCGTTCTTAAATGAATGAATGTATCAGTCACCCGAAGTCCCAGTTTTTATTTTGTAGCATGTTTTCAGTTTTGAAAGGTGTGATTAAGCGGATTATTAGTACGACCACCTAAACGAAATCGCTATTGTTATTATTTTAGACCAAGAGAAGAATTGTTTGTAACTACCTTTTTCGTGTAATTAATTTAAAAAGTGAAAATTGGATCAGAATGTAAAGACGTTGCTAAAACAGAACAGAAGATTAAGCAACTCCAAAGAATTTGTATTTTCCTTTTTCCTTTTACAGTAGCTGTTCCAATTCACCTTATTTTTGTTCGTTCAGATAATCCTCGAAACGAGCATGTTACATGTCGTAGGACTTTGTCAATCACACCCTCTTTCTAAGCAAACTGTGTTTCACTTGAAATTTGCAGGAAGGAAGAAGATTGCTAAGACATTTATAAATAATAAAATAAGAGCAGAGTCAATGCTAATTTGTTTGAAGCGAATATCTAAATATGGGTGACAAGCCGATTGAAACAAACAACCTGAGTAAGATAAGTATAAGTTTTGCATCCTACACGATGCGCCGTGACGTTCACTGTTTCGGCCCTCACTGCTACCTGTGACACAAGTCCATTACTAGCATATTCCAGAAAATGCTTCGGAAAGAAATCGAGAGTTCTTTCAAATGCAAATTTATTTCTTTTGCTAGTTTTGCACGTGCATATGAAACTTGAAAACAATGCCAGTGAATAATGAGGACGCTCGCTTGTAAAAACAAAATCTGGGGGAAAAATTGGTCATATTTGAGGTCGTATTTGAAAGCCTTCCCTGTTTTCAATGTTCTTGAAACTTGCATGGTATATTTATTGACGATTGATCTTGGGATTATCAAATTTTTAAAAACATTTATCGAGCGGTTTTTTCAAAAAAGCGAAATATGTAAGCGTAGACCAAAATACGTGCAAAAACTGTAACAAAAGCAGCTGAATGCAAGTGAATAAAATTCTTCTTACTCGTGATCGCCCAGAGCAATTCCCCTCTTTTTTTGTAGGAGGTTTTAAATGGAATAAAACCACTAAGAGATGAAGTCGCATTTCCAAAGCTTATCATTTTGTTAAAAAATTAGCTAATTGTGTGGATAGCATGCTATTTCGCTGTTTTTAGGATGCTTAAAACTTCGTTTCAAAATATCTCGAAAACGCTCTCATAGAATTTGTTTAAACTTTGCCATAATTGAGGCACTTCTGGCAGGTACATACTCCCTTAAGCGATTTCTTTAAAAACCTCCTAGTACAGAGAAACACAAAGATAAATAAAAAACATAATGGCATCATTACGTTGCTATGGCGACTCCGATTGCAATAAAACCCACATCATAAGAAAGTTTCATCTTTATATAATACAGCTGTGGTAACCTTTTTCCCATATCTCTACTCATGGCGGCGTAGTTAATGCTCAAACTTGGGAGGTATCCCCCCTAAAAAATCCAGTCGAGCCACCTTAACACCTGTCGAAAGGCCCTTGGACACCTTATGAAGTTTACCCAACGTAGTATTCCTTGTGAAAGGTTTGAACCCAGGAGTCATTTCAAAAGTAGGTTGAGTTTGATCGTCCGGGTGAATGTAGTCCTGAATAGGACTGTTGTTGTTGACAGTGACTGACGTTTCGACAACCTGCGCGGTAGTCATCTTCGGAGTCAAAGTGAGTTGTATCACGTCAGTAGATGGTATTATATACTCTGGTTATTGATCTGATTGGTTAATAAAGTGAAGATGTTATTAGTTGTCTGTCAGTTAAGCCGTGGTGTTATTGGCTATGAAGACCCGTAATCAGTAATTGGTGCGTTTCGATCCATCTATTGTTAGTCAAATTGTCAGTTCTCCAGTCGATCTCTTGTAGTTAGTTTCGCTTCATCTCATCAATAAATCAATGAATGGTAGCCAACAGTTACCAGCGCCGTACAAATGACTTATTGACGAGATGAAACTAACTACATTTATGGAATAATAGAGATTCTCATGATCTGGCAACGATCAAGGCCCGCATTAGAATTCATGATAATTGAAGGTCATGATGTGGAAAAAGAGAGTCAAATGGTGGATGCCATGCAATCCTCGCAGGTGTGGGCGGCGTACCTGGCCTTAACGGTTGCCCCTGCGACAGAAGGCAAGCATGCCAAGATTTTCCAGGGGTAATGCTAATGAACCGTCCCTTTCTTAGTACCCGTTCCTTGTCTTAGACCCGGGAAAATTTCTCGAGATTGCACCATCATTTTGAGCCTAAGGCTTGCAAAGTCCAACCATAATAGCACATGTTCGCGACAGTATTTTTAAGTCAGTCAAGTTGTTAAACCAGACCTAAACGACCAGTTTTATGTGTCGATAACAGTTTAAAGGCATACAAGCCTCATGGAAAAGACAGTGGGAAGGAAGTGCACATCGTTGATGGGGAAAAAGGAGTAGCCCACAGTTTTTTTAGGGGTGGATCTTTCGAAACATTCTTATACTCTTGGACAGATATGCATTGTTTAAAGTTTTAGACAAACCAGGTGTAAACTATAGTAACAAACTGTTAAATATACATCAGGAAGATTTTTGCGAATCTTATTTTTCGCTTGAGACTATCGTTTACTGGCTGGTCAAGCAATCAAAGGTAACGTACTTTCCCAGGTTTATTTACTCACCTTTCGCTCAGCAATACACTGTGTTTTCCTATTCGGCCCACTTTTTATCTTTGGTAAGGCACTGCAAAGACGATTCACTTACGAAGATTCGAGGGAGAATTATTTCTTGATTTTATTCTGATTTCGGAGTCACGGGAAAACAGACCTAGACTCAGGTCCACTCGCAGACGCCATGCTGCGATCTGCAAGATCTCAAGAACAGAAACTACCCATTGAA
The DNA here is from genome assembly GCA_038088405.1 of Porites divaricata. Lineage (NCBI taxonomy): Eukaryota > Metazoa > Cnidaria > Anthozoa > Scleractinia > Poritidae > Porites > Porites divaricata. Next base: position 14,334,193 of record JBBMOI010000004.1, on the reverse strand, counting down.
CGGCCTCTCCTTTTGAAGATTACATTCATTTCATTAAAACAGGTACATATAAAAAGAATCTTGTTAGTTTCTCCCTTTTAACGAGCTCAAATCGACGCATAAAACTAAGGTGACGTGCACGTGTCAATTGACACTGAGGTCAATTAGCCGTTGTTTGGGGCAAAATAACCTTAAAATAATCAATCTATTTTACAAGCGTTTGAAAGAACACCACACTAACTTTCAGATCATGTTGAAGTACTATATCTCATTGGGTAGTAACCGGGATTTGGGCTGATTTGGAGAATTCCCCCATATAGAAAATTCGATTTTGGTTTTAGTGGTAAATTGTTGTATTTATAAGCATTATGCAAATTACGTTTCAAAATTGTGCTCGTTCGTCGATATTTTATTCTCTAAATCTAAAAAATGTGCCTTTTAGAAATTGTTAGATACCTGTTTTTTGAGATTTAAGTGGAAGATTGCCAATATATTTGCTTTTTTATGAAAGTCAGTTCACTTCTGTAACTGGGCTATATTCCTGTGTTCGGCGGCTAATTTTAGGCCTGCAGACTGTTGAAATCGAAAATCTCAAATAATTCCCAATTTCGGCCGCATTTTGAAATTTAAAACTGAGCAGTGTTATAAACTCATCAAAACCTTATTACAGACTGAAAATGAGGGTAGGTTAGGTTTTGAGCTGTGGCCACGATTTGCCGATTTTGCTCGATTTTCCTGTGCATCCGCTCTTAACACCTTTTAAATGACGTATTTCATCTTAGTAGTATTTAAAGGCCCATGTTCACCCTAGATGCATTGCGCGCCCTGTACTCAAGAAAAAACATTTTGTGTAGTTGAAAATCGCTGCCTTCAGTGTGTAGAGTCAATCCTTGTTAATCTTCCACAGTTCGCAAAATTTGGTTTAAAAAAAAGTGTAAACAGGTGCTTTTGGTATTTTTCTTTACATCTTTCTGGATGTTTTGGTCTGGTATCGAGCCTTTTTGTTTCTGTGAGTGTTTGTTTCACTGCAGTACTTTCGATGGCGGCACCATAGAAACGTATGGTTGGAAGACCGCATCAACTGGGGTCGCCGAAGTACATTCATCTTCGTGGATCCGTTTTTTAAATCTCTGGAGAGATGGGAAAGAAGCTCTTGGCTGCAAATACTAGAGAAAGCGTGTTTCCCGAGTTCCTTCTACATCGAATGTTGATGTTCAATTGTAAACAAAGGTCCTGTTGAAATCAGTTGAAAGGAATACAAGCGAGTCATTCTGACATGAGCAATGCTTTATTTAATTTAACCTATGAAGCGAGTGATATCCTTAACGTAAACTGATCGTCTAGCGTATCGCTCTAAAGTAGCGAGAACTATTATTAGCAAACCAGTCCTTAGCCAAACCTAAAGAAACTGTAACACAGCGATTACAGCGACAAGACTGTAAGCAGTGCTGATTCGACGCTTTGTAAACACAACTTCTCGCTTATTCTTTCGAGAACACATACCAAAGCCTCCTAAGAATTAACACACAATAATAGATTGAGGAATCAAAACATTTCACAGTCGAAACGGGCTTCAGGAAAATCTCACCTGGTGCTTAGACATTTCGTAATTTTATGACCTTCATTGAGTTCATCGGACTCGACAAAGCATCCATACGCATTCACTACCAGTTTAAATTTTGAACTGCTTTCTCCGGTGACGTTTAACGAAGCCGGCGATACATCTTCCTCCATTTGGAAAAGAATTAAAGTCTTACTGGTCTCTTTGATACTGTCTCTGTTAGCTTCAGTCAAGCTTGAAAACACGTCAATCGCTGTTGTTGAGAGATTTCCGGAACAAAACAGAATCGTATCATCTCTAGCCATCAGTGTCGAACTTGCTATCTCTGAATCGCAAAGTGAATAATTTACACCCTTTATGTCTACAATCATCAGTTGTTTTGCTGATGCAACGTAGCTATAGTGGACAAAGGCTTCAGCTTTCACTTTTAGTTCGCTTCTGTCACCAAAGATGTCACCAGTGTTGTTAAGGTACTTTTGAAATGTCCCATTCAAGTAATTCTCCAGGGTTACAAACTCGCCATTGAGCTTCCCAAGATACACTTTGATGTAGCTGAAAGTTTGGCCAAATTTCATGGCAAAATTTTGTGCTAAGGGGTTCACTGGAACCATCTTCCTCGTATGATCCTCAATGCTATAAATGAGCTTTTCCACTTCCTTGGTCTGCTCTTCCTGAAATTTCTTGAGGACATATTTCTCTCCAGGTTGCAATCCATCTCTGAATGCCCCACTGGCAGATTTCTCCTTGCTCAAAGAGACTTTCACTTCGAATGGAGGTAGCCATTCCCTTGATTTCAAGTCGAACTGTTTGAGTTCTACTGTTACAGTGTCAACTTTGAGTTGGATAAGCTTCCCAATTTGAAGCATGACACTAAGTGGAACAGAAGCAGGGATTTTAGAAGGCGCTGGTAGTGCTAGTGGACGCCTTACTTGCTCCGACGTCATGGGGCTCGCTAAAGCTCTATTTCTTGTCTGTTCTCGTGAAGGATCGCACTCTTGCTCCAACTTGGGAATAAAACGAATATGAAGGACCCTCCAATTCGTTATCATGCTGTTGTCCGTAAATGATGGCCCTTTTTCTCTGGTGAGCAAGTCACATTCCATTTCCTGCAAATTGAAATGATTTTTGCAGGCTGTCTTGATGTTGCTTAACGTTGGCTCACTGTCAAGTGGTATTATTGTTAGCGCTCCGATGCGTGAGTATTTCTGGCACTTCCCCTCCACTGTTGAAGACAGCCTTTGGACTGTTATATACTGGTAATCCATACTGCCGCTGATACCTCTGTCATCGTCCTTGCCTGTCCTTTTGTTGGACATTTTCTCTCTGTAGTCATCCCACTTGGAATTCCGTTTTCTCTTGTTGGACATCATGGAGGACCTCGACTGTTGACATTCACTTGCAATGCATTCTGGTCTATGGCACATCTATGCCGCAAGCTTTTTTAATTATATTTTCTTGGCACTCATAGGCCATACTTATTTATTTTATTACCTTTATTTTTTACTATGCCACTCATAGGCCATACTCATTTATTTTATTATATTTATTTTTTACTATGGCACTCAGGCCATGCTCATTTATTTCCTTTTGTTTTTAGTTTATTTTCTTTGTTGTGTGAATGAGAAAATAATTAAAGAAATAAAAAAGAAATAAAAATATATATATATAAAATAAAGATAACTAATCAATAAAGTAAAAATTGTTCATAAAACGCAGAGTAATTCGCTTAAAGAAGTCCAGAACATAGCAAACTCACTGGACCTCATAGACGAGTGGTGAACCCTAAATCCAGACGGTAAGTGTTTCACGTGGCAGAGAACTAAACCTGAAGTGCACTATTGTATTGACTATTTTATGATAAGTTTAAGCTTAACCACAGCAATCGCAAATACATAGTAATAGTAACCCCAGAGGCCCGGGCTTCTGGAAATTCAATACATCTTTTCTGTTGGACAGTGAGTATATTGAGTTAATTAAAAAAACTATTGATAAAGTTGCAAAGGAGTAGGGAAACAGTGACAATGTAGATGCCATCCTCCTTTAGGACACTATGAAGATGCAGATTTGCTCTCTCTGAAAGTCCATGACCAGATTAAAGCCACCTGCCATAATAACTTCTTCACATTCAAAAGGGAGGATTTGATCGAGAAGATTTTGCTAAAAAGTGGCATTGTCATTGTTCGGTGCATAAATGTTAACTAAAGTTAAAATCTTGTTATCTATTTTTATGTCTATGATAATATATCTTCCTTCTTGATCAGAAAATTGCCCGATTATTTCAAATTAAATTAAATTTCAGCGCTTGCACTGGAAAAGCTACTAGAAAAAGCGGTGAAGCTCCACTCTGACGTCCAGAGAGATTCTTTTCTTTACTACAGTGGCCCTCTTGAAGATAAAAAATTCCATATTTTTTCATCTTTAACCAACGAAAAGTTTCCACCTTTTAAGGGAGTTGGACAGGCCCCTCACATTCAAGGAACAAATAACTAGTTCATCATTTAAAGTGAAGGTGATGATTATAAAGTGGAGACAAAAGGCAGCAAAATAATTAACACCTAACAAGAAAGATATACAAGTTAAACAAAAAAGAAATAATCTAAAATTTACATTTGGTTTGGACGAGGTCTGATGCCAGCTAAGCGAAAAGATCTAGGGCAAATTCAGTAGCGCTGGGGAGTTTGTTTGCGTCCTGTACGTGTAACTAATAAAGTGTTGAAAGATTGTTCACCTAGAATTCGAATTAAGGGTGCTAGTTTCCTTCAGATTATCCGGGATGTTACCTACGTTATAAACATTACTTACCACCAAGTTTCTGTCTACCATCTTTGCATTCATACCTTTCTTGCAGGCCAGAAACATAGTCTTGATTAAAACTTTTCTCTCCATTTGAATAACTTTGGCACAGTCTTCAGTAATATACACGTTTTCATATTGTGAAGAGTTATGCAGTACCATATCTCTGTCCTCTCCACACAGAAAACGTGCAATGATTGGCCTTGGATAAACTTTCGATGTTTCATCCGACGAACGCCGTTTTCCCACTCTATGAATTGCATGGAATTGAATATGATGGGTAAGGACTAGTAAAATGGCGGATCGAGGTGTTTTCTCAGCTCCGTAATTCTTGTTAGCCTGGGAGGAATGTAGTGTCCTAAAAGTAATGGTTGGTGCATAAAATAGCTGTCTAATGTCCAAACGAAACCAAAGATCCTCAACCTCGTCCTCAACACAATCCTGGCCGTCACCAAAACAAAACAAACTCCTTGGAGCGATAGCTGAGGGAAATACAGAATCCTGCAATATGGATAAAACGACCGACAATTGTCCCTCACTCAAACGAATCATGGAAATGCTATCTTACTTGGATAACAGAATAAAGGAACATTTCGGTGGGGTAAAATCTGATATTTCGATTTTAAGACATGAACTTAAAGAAGAGATTGATGGTCTCATATCTACTGTCCTGAAGTATGGGAAAATAACTGTTACTAAATATTTCTGCTCATCCAAAAAATAAAAAAAGCAGCTCTGGTGAAAATAAAGACTGCGGCAGAAGGTTATGAAAAAGCAATGAAAATTGAGCTAACAGTTCAATGCTTATCTTCAGATGTATCAGGAAAAGCACAAAAGTACGCCAGAATTGGACCGAGGGAATTTGTACCATTCACCGAAGATGAACTAACAATCGAGATCATTAAAACGTTGTTGTGAGAGACATTTTGCTATGCAAATTGGTACTTCTTTGGTTTGCGATATTCTCGAGTGAGAGCAGGGTCCTTCCTGCAAGACCTTGGACCAGATACCGGATATGAAGGTAATTTACGTGAGATTCGTTACTGCTAACATCCAAGATTGTGTACCAGAGTGGGGGATTAGCAAAAGTGATCTTGGAATGGTACGATCCCATAGCCATACTCTTACAAGATTAAAAGGCCCCACTCATCCACCAAAAGTTGCTAAAGGTAGCGGTGCTTCATCGAGTCCTAGTAAATTTGCTTCCCCTAGTCTATCAGTTGCAGACATGATTAAACTTGGGAAGATCGGGACATGCCAAGGCCCAACTACAGTAGTGCATTTGCACACATTTGACATGGATCTTTTGTCATGGTCCAAGTGACCAATAACTGTGGAATTCAATGAAGAAAAGGAGCTGTTTGCTCACGGTGGGTTTTGCAATGCATACAAAGCAACCACAACGCACCCACAGTTCAAGGGGACTACTTGGGTCATTAAAAGATACCTTCCTGATGCTGTGAAGGGAATAAATGACATTGGGCAAACTGTCCAACAACACACCCAAAAGGTCGTTCAGATACATCTTCTTGGAAGGAATTTTGCTTGCCAGTTGGAACAAAAAATCGTTGAAAAAAATGCTATTGATGCATTTGGAAAGGTCCCGAGGTATAGAAAGATCTACTACGGTGAAGATGATAAAGGAGAATGTGTGACTGTGGAGGATTTTATCGATGGCAAGTGTACCAAGTACTTAAACAATACTGGTGATTGTTGTGTCGACAAAACAGATGTTATGGGTCACAAGGCTCAATGTCTAACCCATTTTTCTTATGAAAAGTCAGAGAAAAAACTCATGCTGCTAGACATACAAGGAAGTGGGTATGAATTATTCGACCCAGAAATTGCTTCTCATGAACTGTTTGATGGTAGTGCTGAGGTACTTTATTGTGGCTGGTAACCTGTCACAGATGGCAATTGACAAGTTTGTCTCAGGCCACAAATGTAATGTCTTCTGTGACATTGTTGGGCTCAAGAGTCTTAACACTGATTAAGTATGTTTCTACTACCAAGTTAGGTACCGGTATTCACCTTTTAGAAAAAGGTAAAGAGAAAAGTAAATGTAGTGTTGTTGTTGTTACATTCTAAAAAGTTGTTTGCTGTTCTGTTATAGTACACAAGTATTTTAGAAGTTTTGATATTTTAGGCTCAGAAGTCTTCACACTATTACTGGTAAATCAGGTGCATGTTTCCATTTACCAAGATGGGTATTTTACTAAGGGAATATCTTTTCAGAAAAATGTTAAGAGAAATGTTGTTATAGTCTAGAAAGTTGGTTGCTGTTCTGTTCTTATACACGGAAATTTCAGGAATTATCCTGCCCCCTTCCCAAATCAAAGTGCATTTTGCTGTGGGCCTCCTTCCTTCTACATATGAGTTGCCCTTCCCTTATGATCTTCCTTATATAAGATGCTTTTTAGAATAGCTTAGCTGTATTTCTTTGTTTAGTTTTCTTCTGACTGCACTGGTGTGCCATCATTTTGCATTTTAGATTCCAGAAATACTGTTGAACAGCTTTTAACATTTCAGACATCATAAACAAAGCTCTGGAGGTTAAGAGATTTAAAGCTAGTTACATAATAAAAACAGTTAAACACTGACGGTTTTTTGAAGTCCATACTATTTAAATGTAGTATTATTTCAGTCTTTCAAATGTGAACATGCATGCTTTGAAATGTTGTTCCTTTTGCAAGAACTAAAGCCCCGTCCACACAAGCAATTTTTATGTGGCAACTGTATGTGGCAATTTTTACTTCCCTGTGTAGATGGCTCGACAAATATTTGTTGCTAATTTGCGTCCGTAATAATTTTGCACAGCGGAAATGCCCATGGAAAGGCAAAAAGCAAGATGGCGAAAGTCAGAAGACGAGCCAGACGTGCTAGATGCGCAAATGTTAGGGACTGGGTTCTACAGATGACGTTGAAAGAATTGTTACATTTTATGTGGCGTCTCGTCTACACGGACAATCTTTATTTGCCACATAACGGCTGAAAATTTTTGGCATGGCTCAGATGAAAAACTTTGCGTGCTGGACCAAAATTTCACCCGTGCTCAGACCATGTCGAGAGGTAGTCTGAGCATGGATAAAACTGGTATGCGATCCTGAAAATCTAGCCCAGCTCGGATAAAGTGTGCAGTGTAAACAATTAGCCATGCCAAGCTAACTTTTCTCTGATGAGCCTTCGTGCCTTTGGTCAGCACCAATGTGGGAGAGCATGTACAGATGAGCTTTCTCGTTAGTTCAATATAAACCAAAAGTTCAATAAACACGACAGTAGTTCAATGACCACACGTTAGTTCATTGATGAGCGTTGACAACATGCAGCTGCGTGGGAAATAGCCACAAATACGTTAGAATTTTTTAATATAAATGTGTAGCATTAACTAAGTGGTAAATACTTTTTTGTTAGTTCAGTGTGTTCAATAACCGCACCAATATTCAATGACCACTGATTTGTTCCTTTTGCGTAGACTGCATGCGGCTGTGGGAATTCTAATGAACTTTTTGTCCGCCATGTGTTTACAGAGAAAGCAGCATGCGCACTAGCCAAGAATCGAGTACGCTGGCCGAGATGTTGAGCCTTTTACCTGTACCAAATCATAATTTCACATCGTTTAGCACAGTAGAAAAAAGAACGTGTAAATGAGTAATCAGTACTATTTTTTTGGTATGCGTGCCACTTTCATCCAAGCCACGCCAAAAAATTTCTGCCGTGTAAATGGGGCTTAAAACTAACATGCCAGCTTTTCAGCAAATGCAGTTGTCACATAAAAATTGGTCATTTCTCATCATCTACACGGGCAAATAAAAATTGCCACAAAAGTTGCTCATGTAGACGGGGCTTAAGCATGGTGTAACTTCTTAATTTACACCAGGAGAGGACTAGCCAGTTGACCAATTATTGTTAAACATGTGAACATAAGCTAAGGAAGCTGTTGGGTGACACACCCCTGACACCATAAGTGCCTTTGACAAAGTCAAAAAATACCATAGTCTGTCGCTGGAAGGAAGGAAAAGAGAGGAATACCAGTGAAACTATTAACAGTCTCAGGGAAGCTTCCTGATTTTTAAAGGAATGTAAAGTATGAGATTCACAACAGTGACATTAATAGATTAAGCATGTGTTACAAAGTTTCTCTTAAGATAAATGAAGGCCTTGCTACAGTCCTTAGGCTCTAATTCCTATGGGTGTGGGATGATACATTCACATTCCTTTCTGAAAACTTCATCAAGGAAGTCATCGTCAGTATCTAAAACACCAGACTGAATGGCGGCCTCATGCAACTCGGCTTCAGTAAGAGGCAGTCCTGTGAAACAAAAAAACAATTGAAGTCTGATCATGGCCAGCTGAGAGAACTGCAATTACAAATCAAGGTCATCAAGGTGGGAAAGGGGAAGATGGAAGGGTGTGGAAGGCTAGCATTTAATTGACAAGCTACATACCACATTCCTCCATGTCATACTCCTCTGGAAAAGAATATATGTGGTTAGGAATACCATCTGGTAGAACTGTGTCCTTTTGGGCCCTGATTCGGTGATTATTCTAATAGTATCTTTGAAAATATTCAACTGCTTCTGCAGCAAGGGAATCAGGATAAATGCGAGTAGCATCCTAGGTCGAAAGATCAATAACGTTACTAATGATTGTTTTGAATTCATTGATTCAGGCTTAACAATGACATTGTAACTATCAAACAGGTAAGATCTATTTTAAGACGAGAGTGATAAGTGCATATTCTCTTGAATTCTCCTAACTTTTTCTAGTGCCCCTATAAGCTGTGTGAAGTGGTGACAACTACATATAAAACTAGATTGCTGACCTCACCTGTCACTTTCATCAAAGGGATCATAGTGGCCATGATCCTTGAGTAGTGCTAGATGTTTTTCTAGTCTCTCGTGCAACTCCTTCCACCATCTTTCTATCTAGAAAAGTGAAGAGGATTTCTTGTGAACTTTTGTCTAATATTGCCTCTTGGGAGACACTTTCTTGTGAGGTTCGAATAAGGATGTTGCATTTCTCTTATTGTTGAAAATAGGATGGCTGAGGCCTATGTTGACCTCTTTACTTCAGCATCTTTTTTAAGAAGGTAGGAAGGATTTTTGCTAGCACTAAAATTTCCATGTCAGAAGGCCTCAGGGTCATTCTACCTTGCTTAGGCTACCTTACTGTCCTCCTACATGATTTAGGAGTATTTTATTGCAAATACGGCCTGATTCTCTCGACATTAACGGAACTAGAGGAAGTTGATTCATGGGCATAATCTTATGTCAAAGTTACTTCCTGGGGTATGGTGAAGAGGGTTTATATGTGGATGTTATTTCACTAGAAGTTTTGACATTGCTTGATGCCCTTGAGATAATGGTTCTCGGGGAGTTAAAATAGAAAATATAAACTTACTCAAACCTTGTTACCTGATTTGATTTCGATGAACCATAAACAATGGTATCAACTGGATCATCAGTGTTGCTGTGATTTCTCCTCAAGTATACATGCATAGTGGCCATCACACCGGTTTCCGTGCCTTTATCGAGCCTAATCATTCATGATATGGTACGAGTCTCCAGCAGATGCTCCAGGTACCAGCGACCAACCAATTTTGGATTCGAATTTGTCGTCCATATTCGAAGCCACATTATTTTTCTGCTTGCTGTATCAATGCAGCCGTAAACAGCCAATGGAAGTATGCTGTTTTGGTACCCCATCATCTCGTCATGCCCATCAAGAGAATGAACGAAATTAGGACCTTTTGAAGAACAGTTACCTTTTTCCCTCTTTTTCTTTGCTCTGATACCACCGCAAGCTTCCAGGCCTTCTGGATCAAGATCATACATAACAATATACACAGCATCACGGGTAACGTGAAGATTGTATTCTTGCCTTACTTTCTTGTGCATGGCACGATACCCAAGAAGTTTTCCAGGACCTTCCAACTCCTTCTTTACTGCATCTTTGACTTCTTCCACGGAAACCTCTGGATTATCGTAATAGATTTCGAAACATCGCAAACGTCTGTCTTATGAACGAATGCTCCAGGCATACATCGGAAAATCCTGCTTTAAGAAATCTAGGGCTTCTTCCCTTTTATATCCCTGCCTTACATATCTTCTCTTAGCTTCAAATCCTCCCACCAAGCTTCCGCATATTGGAATCTCGAAAGGGGTACCGCAAAGCATTCTGGGTTTGTTTGGCAGCCCTCGGCCATGTGGCAGCGTTCAGCCACGAACAATTTCTTTTTTCCGACCAGGAAAAAAAAAAGAAAACTAGCGGTAGCATTCGTTTTTAACTCATGGGTACGCGCGAGCGTACCACGAGTTATTGCAGGGACAAGGATATGCAAATGAGTCACTCGCTCACTCGTAGTAGACGGTTTCGTAATTAATCATAATTAATCGGGTCCGAACTCGAGAGTGTGAAGACCTATCGTTTCTGAAGAAACACGCACTTCGGTTTGGTGGGATTAAATTCCTTGCTGAGCCTGTATCGTGGGCTGCCCAGAGTTTTCTTCGTTGCGAGTTTTCCACAGCACGGTTAGGCGTCTTACTAAGTTTAAGACACGCGGGAGTCTTTCAAGTCAATACAACAGTTCACTGGGGGTATACAAATTCCAGCTTGCTGGAGAGTGATCTTAGGGAGAGAAAATGTCACGCTATGCTATTCTTTGAGAGCCTGTATGAACCAAATGAGCAGTTTGTTGAGCATTTGTCCTTATATGAGCGAAAACAGATTTTGTTATTTAACAACCTGACGACTGAATTAAAGTACGATGTTCGCTTTGAAGATGTTTAATCGAAGAGCTTGTGTGTCTAACCAGGACGAGAAACAACGGTTGGAGGAGTTAAGCTTCAATGAATCAGGTAAATCAGAACGATCAAGAACTAAATCAAAGTTAACTTCTAAATATGGAGTTACCCGCCGTGACAGAGAACCATCAAGGTTGCAATGTAAGAAAGTCATCAAGATGTTCAAGAAAAGTAAGTCGTGTAGAAGATGTATTAAGCATTATATTATAATACACCGCATCTTCTGCAATGAGAAGCTTTCTGTCGATTAATTTTCGAAGGTACATTGCGACTAGATTGTGTAAAAGTAGCCCTGTGAGAAAAAGGAGTCTTTCAACTTACCTTTTTTGGACTAATAATAAGCTTATTGATATTGTAAGAACGAGAACTAAAAAACCTAAAAATGCAAATAAATCGATTCGTGTTGTAGACTGTAGTGACCAAAATAACTGTTTTTTAATAAAGTCCAATAAACAGCAAGAAAAGTATTGTGTTTCCAAAGCAAAGATATTTACTTCAGGTGACATTGAGTTGAACCCAGGTCCTGTCAATGCTTATATGTTGCTGCAATCTAGGTTAGCTCAACATGCCTTGTCAATATTAGATGTTGGTGGTGCAGGGGACTGCTTTTTCAGAGTAATAATATCACATCAACTCTATGGTGAATCAAGCTACCATATGAATATTCATAATGTTGGTGTTAATTATATGAGAAATAACCCTGAAAGATTCATTGAAAGTAATACAGAGGATTCATGGGCAAGCTATTTAGCAAATATGTCGCAGCAAGGAACATGGGTTGATGCACTTGTAATACAAGCAGTAGCTGATGCATTCCATGTGACAATCAATATACAGGGTTCGCATGCACCTTTAACGTCCTTAAAAATCCTTGAATTTCAAAATAGAAATTCAAGGCCTTGAAAGTCCTTGAAAATTGCGGTTGGTGCTGGAAAGTCTTTGAATTTCGGTGCTAACTTTATAATTTAAGTAGAACTCCAAAGGAAAAGAGCAAACACAGAAAGACCTTCGAGATAAAATTACCTATGTTGGAAGAACAAAAAAGACATAAAATTAAGGCTCTTTTTTCATTGAATAAAGTCCTTGAAAGATGGGAAATGTGCCCTTGAAAGTCCTTGAATTTTTTGTTCAAAAACGGGTACGAACCCTGAATATAGTAGAATCTAACCAGTAGCTATACCAGGACATGAACCAACTGTAATAAATATTGGACGCATAGATGAGCTTCACTATGTATCAACAATTCCCTATAACCAACAGATGGTAGAAATCAATGTAAGTTGTACCAGTCAGTTTGCACAGGCAACTGGAGATGAAACAGTGGTGAATACCTTATCTAAACAAAAGGAAAGAGCTCGCAAGCGAGAATGGATAAGAAAGAATAGAGCAAGTAAGGAATACAGAGATAAAGAGAAAAAGGCTAGAGACAATGAAAAAATAGGAGAATCCCAAAGACAGACATTTAAGAAACAAAAGGCATTGAACCCCACTCATGTGAGAGAGCTGAATAAAAAGGTATTTTTTAAAAGAAAACAAAACAATCCTGAACATGTCAGACAGTTAAAAAGACAGGCATTTATTAGAAAAAACAAGGAGAACCCAAATCACATAAAAAAAGATAAAAAACAATGTGCAAAAAAGAAAGAGAGATCAGAGCAGACAATTACAAAAAGATGAACATGAACTGTTAGAAACACCGAGGGAAAAGCAAAACTGTGCTGTAGCAGAGGAATCAGGAAATCAAAATGGAAAAAGTAATTCACTCTTTCCGTGACAGCATTAAGTGTGGCCCTGAATATATATGAAGTTGCTGTGATCAGTTATGCTATCGATCATCAGTTACAAAATGTGATGCTAATAAATACAATAAGTGCACAAAAAATCTACTTAACGTTTGTATAACTGGTAAAACTAGTGTGGATAATAATGAATGGATTTGTTTAACATGCCATTCAAACCTAAGCAATGGGAAGTTACCAGTCTGTTCTAAGGCTAACAAAATGGGATTTCCTGTAAAACCAGAATGCCTAAAGTTGACACCTTTAGAAGAACGATTAATATCTCCGCGTATCCCATTTATGCAAATATGTGAACTCCCTAGAGGTGGACAGTTATCTATTCATGGCAATGTTGTTAATGTACCAGCTGATGTGAATTCAATTGTTAACACTACCACAACCAATAAATGAATCACAAACCATTCCCATTAAATTAAAAAGAAAATTAAGTTACAAGCACCATTAACAGTTTCAGAATGTTAGGCCAGGAAAGGTATTGGAAGCAGCAAAACACCTTGTTAAAACAAGTGAATTGTTTCAAAATGAGAATATAGATGTTCAGGACAACTGGCTTGATAATATCAACAGTGCACCTATAAATGAGCATGATGAATGGGAAGAATTTGTAAACTCAAGTAATATTAATTAAATTAATGTACCTTCTTCTAAGAAACATAGGGAAGAACCTGCAAACAAGACTGACAAATCAAACAGGGAATCAAAAAATGATGATGAATGGTGTGAGGTAGAGGAACGCCCATCAGGTGTTACAGATACTCTATTACAAGAATCAGATATTTCTGAAAATGTTGAAAAGATTATCAATTTTGCACCAGGTGAAGGGAACAAGCCATTAGGTATATTTATGGGTAAACAGTCTGAATTTCTGTCATTCCCTACAATTTACTGTGGGAAAACTAGAGTTGATAACCAGGAAAGAACAACACCAGCAGACGATACAAACTCAGTCAACATTGTCAAGACAATCGGTCAACCCGCATTCTCTACTACTTTGGACTCATCCAAGTAGCTGACATCAACAGCCAGATGGAATTTCACAAACTACATTTACTTCCATGAACTTTTTGCTACTAATGAAGTTATCAACTGGATTTTTTACTCTATGGAAAATATTTCAGCAATAGAGAACATTATCACTGCTCATCCTGCTGATGCATTCATCAGACTACAACTTGACCTCTGTGTGAGCTCGATCATTTTTGGATATTTTAAAAACTTGGTCACCATAGCTCCAAACAGATTAAACTGTAAAGATTTTACTGTGTTCACATTTATAACTAGGTATACCTATTGATAGAGTGCCAATGAGCAAATCATGAGTGTTTTGCTTAGGAATAAAAAATTAATTCCTTTTTTCCCCAATAGACTGTTTCTTGGTCCCTTCCTGTTGCAAGGATTATTTTCTTGAAAAGGTGTTATGCATGTAGCATGGCATGACATTTTCTCACTTTCAGATCACTTTCCACAAGCTGGAATTTGTATTTCCCCTGTGATCTTGCGGAGCCAAGAGCAAATGCTCATCTTCTCGTCAAGTCTGAGTATTAACAATAGCATCAGTAGTAACACCAGAATATTCAAAGTTTACATCTAAAATATGCTCATCATTCTCCTTATGCTTTGACAGCGTGACATGAGGAACTAACGTATCATCTTTCTTAAAATACCCGGATCTACAATCCAGTTGTCCTCCCCTGATGCCCTCGCGAATGAAAAACGAATATAACTACCGGTGTATAAACAAACAGTGGGTTAATTATTACAAGAACAGTATTTTTGCCAATTTCACTATTTTCTAGACAACGTACCCACGAGTTGATGATAGTCTTTCTTTGATTTTTTTTAAAATTTAATTTTATTTATCTTTGGTTTCATTTTATTTCTATTTTACTTTCACTTGCTTTTATTTTAAAAAGAAAAATGAGAAATAAATCAACATTAAAAAAATACAACGAAACCAATTCCTAAAAATTTGAATATTTTTAATAGCAGTTCTCGGCCACCATACAACAGTATGGTGGCCCAACGTTATCATAGTAAAATATGTACGATTTTGCGAAAGAATAAAAAACAGAAAGAAAAAAAAAAACAAGCGATAAAAATAGGAAAAAGGTAGAAAAATAATAAAGAAACACAAAATTTATAAATATATAGAAAAAAAAGGAAAAACAGGTTTATATCAACCATGGTAAAATTCTAATTAAGCAATAAAAAAGCAACTTAGAAAAATTTTATTGGGAAAACGTCTTTTGGAAAAACATTGAAAATCAACAGTGAAAATCAACATCGAAAACCAACATTGAAAACAACATTGAAAATCAACACTAGAATCAACATGAAAAAAAAATTGAGAAGGTGGGAAAAACATCGATATTTTCCACGTGGCCTGTCGTTATCATACACCAGGATGCTTTGCATGCATGCATTCAACACATTACCAGAATACCTTCATTCAGGGTTGTTCTATTGGTGCCTAATATTTTCAGTATGTGATTATTAAAGTTCCATTGTAAGCGCGAAACACAAAAAAAAAGGAAGCGTTAAATAAATTATTGTATATAAATACAGCCGGCTCAGCTTATGACCCAACGTTCTCGTAGCCCGTGATGCTTTCCATCAGCAGATCTTGAGAGGAGCCCACAAGATACGAGGAGATCAAAACAGTCCCTCTTCCAAAATGAGTAGAATAAGAAATCCAATCTGGGAGAACGATGAGAACCTGAAGTCGATATACAGAAATACGTGCTCCAGAATTTGACTCGCAAAGAAGTTCTGGACTATCCGCAATATGAGTCGTAGGATGCCTTACTTCAAGGTAAAATACATAGACTACGAAACAGACCTAAAAGTCGTGGAAATGGCCGTTAAAGAAGAAATTAGTGGACCAGGACAACTCTCGGGGTACCAATCATTGCACCGAACGTTACGAGAGCACCACCAGTTGGCAGTTACACGAGGCTTGGTGTACGATGTGATGACAGAGGTTGACCCTGAAGGCCTTGAGAGCCGCGGAAAAGTTGGACAAAAGAAGCAACACAGAGGGCCGACTGGCATATTTACAATGCTGGTAAGATAAGCTTATCTAATAGTGCTATTGGTATGATTTCCGTGCGATCTCGTAAGTTCATTTAATTGCAGTTGAACCTCGATTATCCGGACTTGTCTTTTTCATGAATATTAATAAGATGCGATCTTGAAAATTGAAACTGTTAAAAGTTCATTTATCTTTTCAAATGTTTTCAAACATCTATATTCAAAACGTTGAAGTCTGTCAAAACCAAACAAACACCTGTTGCCAAACATTTATATTGTCCAGTGTTTGTGGAGCAAAGTTTTGCCCTTTTGATGCGTGTTCCCATATTGTACTTTATATTGCATAAATGCTAGGCTTTATCCCGCTTCTACATTTAGATCTAACATCTTTGATACCATTTGGACAGCATGTTTAACATCACGACCAGTTTGGCCACCAAACATGTTTTAGGAGTGTGTGGTCATCGGACTTTTCTCGTTTGGACAGGCCTTTGATAAAGAAAAAGCAGGTCCTCAATGGAAATTTACAAGTTTCTTGGTTGTATTTGGTTTCTTGCAGGGCCAAAACCAAACGTACTCCGCAGATGGCCACAATAAACTTATGGATTTCATGAACAATACATTTCCCCTGGCCGTTTATGGTTTACAAGATGTTTTTAGTGGCTACATTCTTTATTTGAAAGTGTGGCCCTCAAACTCAGATCCTTAACTGATAGCACAGTGGTATTTGGAGTATCTTTATGAATCAAGGGGTAACTGCAGTTGATAGTTGTTATCATAAAAGGGGCTAAACAGAGTCTTAGATCAATATTGGTCAAGAGGAATGTACAAGTCCCAACTCCTAGACCCACCAAATTGTCCATGAACAATACAACCTGCTTCCCTTGCAGTATCTTGTTAAAGAGTTTCTTAGCTCCAAACACTAATTTGTCTTATTCCCCCGCACCACCCTCCAATGGCTGTTAAATGGCTCACAATGAAAGGTGTTGTCAAAAATGAGTCACATGCCTCTGAACAATAGACGCCTCACTCCTAAGCAAACAAAAACAATAACAAAGGCACATGGAGCATAATGGACAATACTGGGTCTTCAAATAACTGGAGAGTTTTCATCTTGCTCAGGGGGCAGTGTACTTAAGCAATAATTGGGTATAGGGGTGCTGCTGAGGGTCTGAGCCCCAGACGCTATTTAGGATAAAACAAAAAGTAAACCTACCCTACATAGGACAACACCTGCTATTTTAGGACCCTATCCTCACACTAGATTATAGGTCATGTAAGGGAGTACCCCCCAGCGTCTTGATAAAGTTTGTCATGTAACATCCCAAAACATAAATTAACATTGACGCACGAAATCTGAAACTTTCAGAATAATTTGTCAATTTCACACAACCTCATTCTGGGCCCTTCAATATTATTCATATTAGCTTGATGACTGATGTCCTTTTATTGTCGACTCAGGATACAAAGTATAAATGGTTATGACCATTGATCTCCTGTTACCCTCAACAGCATTCAGTCAATATCTGAGGCTGGATAAAAGATCAGAGACTGGCATAATGGCAACCATTCATGCCTATCTAAGACAGTCCCACGAAGATATTGATGCATCCAACACGGTTCACTATGGGCCTTCTAAAAATAATAAGGTATGGGTAATAATCACATGCACTTCAACGGTTTGCATGTAAGTTTAGTAAATGAGGAAGTAATTGCTGTGAAGCCACCACGCTTTGCAGCACACTAATTCAGGTCGCATACGTGACCAGCCCGGGTTGCCTGTTAATGTACTTTTGAGTTGCCTAAAATAAGTTCTTATACAGTACTTTACAACTGTAATTGTCTGCAATCATTATTGTTAGTGTCAGTTTTCTTTAATTGTCCTGCCCTGAACATCAGGTCTTTTATGCAAGGTATTTAACTAGTTAAGAATTTAATTTAACTAATTTATTTATATTTCATTTTATTTGCCACAAAAATAGAAATTACAAATACCAGTAATATACATGTAAGAAAAGTAGAAGAAGTGGCGGCTAATTATTTATAATATTTAAACAGGTGGAGAGAACTCCATCATAGAATGGAGAAATTCTTCAAGAGGCAGTTGAGAATGCTGTTAGAGAAAGGGTTCTATGACCCAGATGATGAAATGGACAGACACCTTTTGGCATTTGTCTTCATTCCTGTTATACAAAAGGAAATGGACATATTCAGGGAAATGATATGGAACTCTCACAGAGTGAGAGCTCAGAAAGAGGCCCAGATGCCTAAGGGTATACCAAATCATTTGTACTCTTTTCCAGAAACTTGTGGTGCCCAAGAATGTGGTATGTTAACATTATAAACCAAAACGTTTTAACCAATACTCCATCAACGCCAAATTTGTAATGTCAAGTGAAGGTTATGCAAACGTTTAACAGACCTTATGGCGGGTGATTGTTATTATTATCTATTTTTCTTTCATTTTGCTGGTCAGTCATTTAGATCTGGAAATGAAATATTACGTCAAAACAAGTTTTTTATGAGCACCAAAACACAGCTTAAATCAACTCTTGTGGGGGAAAAGTAACTGTGAAAATTGTGATGAACTTCCACAAAGTGCCTTCCATAAGGTCTAGACTTTCCTATCACCTTCACTTGTATCTACCCTTCCTGTTTTCAAAATTAAACAAACTGGTTTCAGAACAAACATTTTAGTAAAGCTTGTTCTTTCAGTGGAGAAATACAATTTACCAACGTTAAAGCTGTAGTAGGCCCTGAGCTAAAATGTACTGTACAGCAAGTTCCCCAATTCTCCTTTTTTTGTCCACAGCAAATGATCCTCCTATTTTTCTAAAAAGGATACTTGAGGGTCCCAGAATGAGAGACCAGTTTAATTATTTTTTTGATAAAAAATCATCCAGTTTTGCTGAAAATTTGCAGATGTCATATCTTGATGTGGGTACAAACTGTACTTTATGAAAGAAAATTTCCTTTTTTTTTAACCTTCTCTGACATTCTTTGCCATTTTGTTTTCTTAAGGACTGCCACTTACCCAAGAGGCATTAAGTGAGGTTGCAGAAGTGTCGGGCATTATGACTGTTGGAGAGGATTTCCTTCCTGCAGTGGTGAGAACTGAATCTGAGCGGATCATTCCAGATGTAGATGGTATCAAACCCACAGATGCCGCAGATACGTTTTTATTTTTGAAGGCTAATTATAACCAGGAACAATCAACTTAGCATGATTTTTTTTTGTTTATCTAAGGTGGACATATACATGTACTGTGGAACATTGACTATCAATGACATGCAGAACATTATGCATGAATTTTGATTAACAACTCTATGGTCTCGAGTACAACACCTGAAATTGTTGTTGTTGAAATAAAAATACATAATTATTTACCCAGATATTCTAAGCAGCAGTTCAAAACTTTCTATTTTAACATTCTTTTATAAATATCCGTATTTTTAGCAAATATTTTAAAACACAACCTTAATAGAACACTTCTGTGGCAAGATGAAACCAACAATAAAGTTCACGGCTGACTCCTGAGTGCCCATTGAACATGTTATTCCCATAACCTGCTGTATATGTGTTGATTCAATTCGCCACCTTAGAAAATACCACAGATTTCTTTTTCTCCTCCCCCCCCCCCCCCCCCCCCCAAAAAAAAATGCATAACCATTGTTTTTAGGTTCTCTTGGGACTTAGAATCGTCCTAAGAGAAACTGAAAACAATAGTTATGCAAAATGTTTGGGGGACAAAAAGCTAATTATGCTATTTTCTAAAGTGGCGAATGGTAATCTATATACAAGTGTACTATCACCCATGCATACTATATTAGCACAAGAGAAACAATTGTGGACACCGACAGTATCCCATGATAGGAGTATTTTTGTTGACATCAGTGTCAGGGGACATGAGGTTCCTGCTAAGTTTCAAAACCGTTCTGGTTGCTCTACTGTTTGCACATGTAAACCTAACAAATGTAAAACTTCTTTTCTCATTTACTTTGATCTTCACCCCATAAAAAAGCATTAAAACCTCACTTGGGATTTTTGCACATCTTCCATTCAACTTTTGTGACTCCTTCTGGCTTGCAGAAGTGATCAAATATAGGGAAAATGACCATTAATAGAACTATATAAATCAGTTTCACTGTGTAAGATCAACAGTGTCCCAACCAGTCAAAAAGACATTAGGCAATAAATAACAAGTAGGGACAAAAATACCCATGGTAAAGAATTTTTTTAACTAGTTTCTCTAGGTTTGTAGCTTCCCTGAAGCCACCAATTGGTTGAGTGTTAAAGAAAGCTACCTGATGGTTACTATCACACAAAATTCTTTGAAGAAAATTCAAAGTTTTTAAGTGGTTACTTTTGCCCTAATTAACAGACTACAGTGTAATCCCATGCAGGATGTGTAGAATTTTGAGAGGATGCAGCCCACCAAATACAACTGATTCGTGAAGGGGGTGTTTATTATTTATAGTGAGGGGACTGATGCAAACGTGATATTAAACTTAGTAATGACTTGCACCTATCCCACTACATGTAATTTATTGTAAACATGTTGGGCTCTGCATTAACAGTAAGTGTCTCCCTCTGATACTTGCTCTGGACCCTTCCCCTAAGATAACGACCAGTCATTCCAAATATTTCCCTAACTTAAGATGTAACATGACATGTAGCCTTAACTCATTCACTGTCAAGAACCTTTTGTACCATGTCACAATACTTATTGCATATGTGGTCATTATTGAACCTGTCAGTACTTGTAGAAGACAGATTTCCACAACAAAAAAAGACTTCACCCTCATCAATAAGATCTGCAGTGCCAATCTCTGGATCATAGAGGGAGTATCTTAAACCCTGAATATCTAAAAGCATCAATTGCTGCTTGGTAATTACACTTGTGTAGTGGACTAAGCACTGGGCTTTGTTGAAGATTTCTTAAACTCTGGGTGGGCATCTTCTTTTGGAATGATGCAGTTTCCATCAATCTCTACATACTTTGTGAATTGTCCAGAAACAAACTCTCCTACAGTCACTGGTTCATCATTGAACCTGGAGTAGAAGACTTTGTTATAGGCAAATGATTGGCCAAATTCTTCTGGTACTATGCTGCTAAACCGCTTGGTTAATTGCCTAGCCACAGTGTGCATTTGTATTTGCTTTCTCGTATGGATTTCCACTGTTGTCTTTATTGTGTCTACAATGATGTTCTTTGACTTGTCATTATACTTCTTTATCACCCGTTGTTTTTTACATTGGCTACCACTTTCCAGCGTTCTTTTGAATGCATCACGAAATGCTCCAGATGCAAATTTGTCATATTCAACAAAGAGAGTTAGACATTTCTCTGTTTTCTACTCTTTGTTGAGTAGGTCAAATTACTCCAAGTTCAGGGGTGTTACGAAAACTAAGACCTAAGACCCGTCTTAGTTTTAGAGATTACGAAAACTAAGACCCCCTAAAATCGAATCCATCGAAATATAAAGTCAAATTGTAACCGAATTAGGTCTGATCTGTCAAATTATATCATGTTCGATCCTTTCCACCGAGTTTTAGGTCAAATTTAACGGTAAATTTAGGGGTCTTAGTTTTCGTAATTACGAAAACTAAGACCCCCACCAAAACAATCTCTACAATTTCTACAAAGTCGAATTACCACCGTTTGAAGACTATAATCCGTAGGACAAACAAAAACTACTATCATATGCGTGCTAGACAATCCGCTTCT
>JBBMOI010000004.1:14210000-14307500 GCA_038088405.1 Porites divaricata | reverse complement strand
CCTTTTGATGATGACCAACCTGAGCTTGTTCCATATCATGGAGCTGATCAAGGCAGGCTACTACGAGATCACATTTGCAACACATTTTTCTAAATCCTTATAGTTTTACTGCCCGTTGGTAAAAATAATTTTTCAAAAGGTACACGTAAAGATGGGAGGTTGGGAGTAGTTGTACAGAAAGGAGAAAGACAATTTGGTGAAATTTGCTAACGTCACTGTTAAGTGTTGATGACATGTCACTTCACTCCTCAATTCTTGAGTTGAAAAATGGGAGTGACTTTGATCTTGTAGTACACAGTTTGTTGGCTTTTTTGAGAACCATTGCAATCAAAACATCAATTTTCGAATTTACCTTAATTTCAAGCATTAACCTTAAATCCTTAATTAAACCAGAATAACTTACCTCAGAAATGATGTTGAAAGAATATATTATAAATTTTGTAAATTAAGACTCACCCAATAAAGAATGCAGGGTATGTGTGACTGATCTAGTATGCAGCATACGAGTTTTGTGATCTAGTATGCAGCTTACGAGTTTCCCACTTTTGTTTCACATTGCTTTTTTAAAACCCTTTCAGAGTGGCTATTGAACAGACCATTGGGAATTAGCACTCTATAAATATTGTATATTATTATCATGTAGACAGTATTTTGCAGCTGGCCTTTAATAATTTTTGATTTTTTACTGACCATTATTATATTACTAGTGTTTGTAGCTCATATAGAGCAGACTCTGATTGGCTGAGAGCAGCCAAATGCATCACTATTCTCCAGTAATGTCTATGGCTGATTACAGATTATGCAAATTAGGCATAAAAAAAAACAAACAAACAATAGGTTATGGAAATATATGGCGATTAGAGCAAAAAAGAGAAAACACAACTATAAAAACTGTCAATGAAAAGTTTGACCTGAGTTTGGAACTATGAATGAATAGATTAAAGCGTGCATTGCTGTGAAGGCGAGAACTTCCACGTAAACTAAGGTGTTTGTTTTTATTGAAATTGTTTTGTTAGCCACATAATAAGGAACTTATGAATGTAGCTTTGACCATTTCCAACCTGGGTCTAGGTGTTAATACCTCACACTCAGTTATTGAATAGTTAATCATGGTGCAGTTGAGACACCTGAGAAAACCACAAAACCATGATAATCTAATAAGTTTTACTGCTGCTGCTTGCAGTTTATCATTCCTTTAGTACATTGTAGTTTTTGGTTGTTTACAGTTTTCAGAGTTCGATTAGAAAAGTAGTATTTGTAATAACCCACAGTATTGTACAACTACCAACTGCAAAAGTTGATACAGTGCACAGTCCATTCATCCATTTCATATAACACAACTTTTGTAAGTACAATCACACTGTGTAAAAGAAAAATTAAAAGCTTGCAAAAATGCTGTAATATATCATGGAATACACATTGTCTTCTTCACCTTTGATTTATTAACACAGCATAACAAATTTAAATTTAAATGAAGATATGATCATTGCAGTGGTAATATTGCAATTTAAGCAAATGCAAATTAACCCGAAAAAATTTGGGGGGGGGGGGGGAGTTTAATGGGATGCAAACCCATGGCCTCTGCATTTGCGCTACAGTGCTCTACCAACTGAGCTATGAACTCCAATAGATTGGGGGCACGCCAATTGCTGTGTTCATCTTAACAAGTGACAGGAGAATGATGAAGATGATGTAAACTGCAGAAATACAAATTAATATAAATAAAGATACAACCTATATTTAATATTCATTATTCTGTAGTTCACATCATCTTCATTCTATAATACAAATTAATTTGAATTAAGAGTATGTTTTCGACAAGGTCACGTTATTAATGAACTCTTCCCCCACCAAAAAAAGGAAAATCCTTGAACTTTATGAAATCCCTCAGTACTTGGGAATACTGGATTTTGTATACCTTGATATAAATGATCATCGTTGTTTTTTCAAAAATTCGTAAAATTGAGGTGTTCGATGTAACAAACAAATTTCCGCAGTCCCTTAGCACTTTTTTAAAGTGAGTTTCCACTGGATTTGAAAATAAAAGTGTATGTACAAGGAAAAAAATTCTCATTTTGTGTTGTTAAGATAATATTCTATACACCTGTACAAAAATACCATTGTTGCCTCAAAATGTTTCTTTTTATGTGTTGCACAAGCTAAAAGCAAAAGTTATGCCCTGTATGTAAAGTTAGCCAAACTATCAGTTTCATGAACCCACAAATGTGTTGTTGGAGGCATGGCATACATGCAGGCCTATTTTTTTTATTTTACATTGGAAACTGGTTTCTATTCAAGTTTAAAGACTTTGCATTACAACAGAGTCAGTAAAAAAATAAGAACAGACCAATGAATTGTGTCTCACAGCTTGATTATGGGTCCAAATGATTACTACTCTTGCTAAATTTCAATAACTTGCCTGGCACATAAAAGCACAATTTTGAGGTACAAAATTAAAAACTAAAAACATTTGGCCTTAGGTGTAAGTTCCTTAACATAAATGTATGCAAATGCTGATGAGTCCATCATCACAATTATTTTAACATTCCCCTGTGGAGTACTTGCAAATTTTGCCATCCACGAAAGTAAAACAATAAATACACATAAAAATCTGAAAAAAAATTGGCTTGTGTGGATTATACTAAATAGTTTTAATATTAAAACATTTGAACACAATTTTGTCCCAAGCGTGATAATCTGAATAGACTGTTCACAGTCCTCTATTTGTCCGTAAGTTCATCGAGATTGAGCACTTTGCATTACGGGCTGCCACCTTGCATGAGTGTCAAATCTACTTAGGGGGCGGGGGGGGGGGGGTTGAGAGGAAGCAAGAAAAATAGAGGGACTGTAATAACACGAGCTGCAGTGATGTTATTACAGTCCTTACAGTCCCTCTATTTTTCTCCCCCCCCCCCCCCCGAGGTATAATCCCCGACCCCCACCCCCTCAGTGCATTTGAAAATCAAGATAGCCGTGACGGTAAGACGTGGTATATCTAAACGATCTCATAAAAAATAGGGGACTGTGAGCAGACTATAATTTGAACGATCCAAAAAGTTAAACTGGCTAAAGGGTTGCTGGGCAGGAAATCAGGGCCACCCAACTACTTTCTGTGAAACATCTGTTTGGAGAAGCACAAATTGCCTATAATTTTCTATTACTTGAGGAAGGCTAAGAATTCTAGGTAACCATTCCATTCATGTACAGTTTTGAAAGCTTTATAATATTAATAAATTCCCTATGATTTTTTGAAGTTTCATTTTTGGAATTTCACTCCCTAGATTCAGGTAATTCCCTTGTTTTGCACTGCTTATCACCTAGTGCAGATATAACATTGTGACTTCAAAGGTAGTGGCAATTTTCAATGGTCACCTAAAAAGAGGTTAATATGGCCCCTCTTGAAGTCCCAATGCTTTTAATAATGATTTTGATTTTATTGTACATGGCTAAAAAGGTGTTTTTCTTGAAACCTGCCCCAGTTCCCTCATGCAAAATGATCATTTGAAGCTGAAATTATCCCTTTGTTAATGTTTTGCAATGAAACAAGAGTGGTGACCCCCCCCCCCCCCCCTTTAGTGTTTTTTACTTGTTATGACTACACAAAAAATTACATATACAAAGAAGAAAAAATATGGAAAGAAGAAAATGTATTTTTTAGATATACATTGTAAAAGACATGAATTTCTGCATTTGAAGCAACAACAAGGTACAAGATAATCTTAAAACTGTCCATTTCACTACTTTTTTTCAAAATTGGGTGATTTGAGGTCAGTTGACTGAAAAAATAATATTGCTGAGACAAACAAACAGGCCTAATGTTTTAGTGTATTTCTAAAGGTGTAAAAGTACTCTGGATAAACTTGTTCTCATTGTTGATAGCCAAACACGTGTTTTTGATGCATTTAGGAGGAAAACATAGTTAGGTACCCTTGAGGAAATTGTACTTTCAGGTTAATCAGCACATAAACTTATGCCCCATTCACACCAACTAAACATGTTAAATTAAACCAGGTTTTAAAAAATGAAAAACTGACAAGGAAACTAGAATATAGGGTCTTACACAGGATAATTCAAATGAAATTCAACATGCACGTTTTGCAATTTGCACTAAATTTCAAGTAATCAATTCAGTTAGTTAGCAGCTTTTATAATAAAGGAAAGAAAATTTAATAATAATAATAATAATATACAATATTTATAGAGCGCTAATTCCCAATGGTCCAAAAGCACTTTACATAATAAAAATAACAAAAACCTAAACCTACAAAAGTACATTGTCACCCTATAAAAATTCCCAATGGTCCAAAGGCGCATTACATAATAAAAAAAACAACAAAATCCTAAACCTACAAAACTACAAAACTACATTATTGTCATCCTATAAAAACATCATAATTCTATACTAAAACATCATAACCAATTTTAAAAAGCCAAGTCTTGAGCTTAGATTTAAAAGAAGAAAGGGAATTACAAGATCTAAGTTCGAATGGAAGTGCATTCCAAACAGAAGGTGCAGCAATAGTAAAGGACCGGCCACCATAAGTTTTAAGATTAAATTTAGACTTAGAGAAAGTAAAAGTTGATTGGAGGATCTAAGAAGTCTACCAGGTGTATAAGGCTTGATGAGATCAGTGATATAGCTAGGTGCAGCACCATGAAGCGCCTTAAATGTAATTACTGCAATTTTGAAAGTTATCCTTTGTTTAATTGGTAGTCAATGAAGTTGAATAAGCAAAGGCGTAACATGCTCATATCTACTAGTAAGGTGAATAAGCCTAGCAGCACTATTTAGGACACTCTGTAAACGTTTCAAGATACATTTAGGCTGACCGTAGAGCAATGAGTTACAATAGTCGATCCTTGCAGTAACAAAGGCATGAATTAGAGTTTTACATGTATCGTGAGAAAGAAACTTGCGAATCTTAAAAATATTGCGTAAATGAAAAAACGAAGACTTGCAAACAGCAGTAACGTGCGGCAACATCGATAGAGAGTTATTAAAAATAACCCCAATATTTTTAGCAGTAGTTGAACAGTCAACAGTGTCAGAGGCAATCACCAGGTTTTTTAACGCAGGACATGTGTGATAGGAAGATGAAAAAACTATAATTTCAGTCTTCCCACTGTTCAGCTTCAGCTTGTTATTTAACATCCGAAGGTTAATATCTTTAACACAATCTTCCAGAGCAGATGTACATGTTGACAAATCCTCAGGCGATGACGTTTCAAAAGATAAATATAGCTGTGTATCATCAGCATAAAAGTGATAAGATAGACCATGAGATCTTGCAATATCACCTAAGGGGGAAGTGTACAAAGAATACAGTAAGGGGCCCAACACAGAACCCTGAGGTACACCATAAGGTAAGGCATGCACATCAGAAGAGACATCTTGGATTCTGACATACTGAGTGCGATCAGATAGATATGAACGAAACCAGTCCAGTGCCTGGTCACAAATGCCAAAACGGGTAGATAGTCTGGCAAGGAGAAGAGAATGATCAACTGTATCAAAAGCAGCAGACAGGTCCAGTAGAACTAAAACAACAGATTTGTGATTGTCAATGGACATAGCAATGTCATTGTAGACTCTGAGAAGAGCTTGAGCTTCGGTGTGAATGGGGCTTAAAGTTGCCCTACAACTCCTTCTCAAGCAGTTTTATTTGTAGCTCAAGCTTGGCATTTTTCAAAAGCATGGTTTCCTTTTTGTACAGCAGCGTTTCATACTGCAGGTGAAGCACATCATCTGATGTGACTTTCTTCCGCTTGACTTGTTTACATGTAGTACCTGTGGGTGCTGTGGTGTGTGTTGCTGTTGGAATAGTTGGGACATTTTGAGAAATTTCGTCGAGCTGTGTAACATCAGGCGCAGGCAACTGCAGTGCTGATATGTCAGCCTCATTGATGGTTACAAGGGGGGAAATGGGTAAGTCTGCAGCCTCACTCATGGTATCCATATCAAGGTTTTCTTCCCCTAGAATAGTTACAGCACAAAACACAATAAATCATATGAGCAAAGCCAATGCAAGCACAAGTAAGGCAGAATGGTTCTCAGCCGTTTTTTAACTACAACGCTGAGACAGTGTTTACATGCAAGTTTACAACGCTCTCAAGCTCGAGTCTTATAAATACGGTATTGCTCAATATAACACTGAAAACATTGAATTACTTATCTAACTTTGATTCAATGTCAAAACAGCATCGATAAAGATAAGGCAGTTTTGCACCGAGACGTTTCAAAATCAGCAACGCCAAGGCGCTACCACCGCGATGAAAGAGCCTGTTGTGAAGTCACATGACAGTCTATTGTTTTCAAATGTAAACAAACTCCTCTTTTCTTTACCTGTTTCAAAGCCCTTCAAGCCGCTAAAAGACGGTGTGTCTTTCAACAACTCCAGAATTTTATCCGTACTCGGAGAAGGCATCTTTGGGGGTGGGCCACCGCCAGTTTTCTTTTGTTCCTTGCAGAACTTTGACACTTCGTGCTTTGCAGTTCTCTGCAGGTTCGTCCACTTCTCTTTAACTTCAGCTATACTTCGGGGTGCAGTCCCTACGGCGTTTATGGCGATTGTCATCTCTTCCCATACACTTTGCTTTAATTTGTTAGTAGTTGTGTTGGTAAACTTTGATTTTAGTACGGCTTGATTTTCTTCAAACTTTTGAGTTATCACCGCAATTTCCTGTACTGAAAAATTTGGTTTTCGTTTCCTGCAGGCGTTTTTATTGACAGGAGCGACTTTAACAGCTTCAAGCTCAAACGAAGAATTTTCGGCAGCCATTTTTCTGCTGAAAGTGGTTATAAGAGTCGACAGAAGATAGTAAAAAACTTTCGCGGTCTTTTGCGGGAAAACTTATCAAACCTGTTCAGAGATGGTTAAAGTCTGGCATATTTAATTTAACCATTGGTTAGCTAACAAAGGGTTAGCGTCAGCTTAACAGACCTTCGAGCAACGGGAATTTAACCAACCGTTACCGACTAACATCTGGTTAACTTAACCATCTTTCAAACAACCGGGGCCTGATCGCTAAGTGGTCAACAGCGTTATCGGTTAAACATCACACAAAAATACGGATTTTTTTCCTTTTCTGGCCAGGTCATAGAAAAGTGCTTTTATAAATAGGGCGAAAATGGCGAATATGCTACATTGCGTTTTTCGAGCGTTTTTTTTTATCGTTGCCACCCAGGAGATCACCGGGTTACAATGCAAAGGTAGTTGAGGGGTAGGGGTGGGGGGTAAGGAGAAATAGTCTGTGAGGGATAATCGCTAAAATCACTCATGAAATAATAATAAAAAAACGAATGAGTGAATTAATTTCATGTACTAGCAAAGTATTGTCTCGAGAATTGGAGTTCTAATTTCAGAAAAATAAAATAAACAAACAATCAATACAAAGTGAAGATTGCGTGACAGTAGGTTGCCAGAGGTCAGGATTCCCGGGGTAATAATTTTCGGTGGGAAAATTGATCACATGAGTTCTTGCTCGTGGCGGCGTGTTCGATCGGGATCTCCTTCATCGAAAATGTCCCTTTTCCGAAAATTTCATCTTCCTAAGCTACCAAAAAGTAAAGCAGTATCTGGAAATTATCAATTCAAGTATTGCAACAATTTATCTGTTAAGGAGAGAATCGGACAAGGAGCGTTTGGCGATGTTTATACCACCGACTACAGATTCCCGGGAGATGACAAAACGACAACAGTTGCAGTAAAGAAAATGCTGCATGTCCTAGATGACGAGGAAAAGAAGCTATTTGCCAAGGAGGTGGCTCTTCTCCATGACCTAAAGCACAAAAACATTGTTGAATTCAAATGCGTGTGTTGTCAGCCTCTTGCCATGATGCTTGAGTACGTGTATTTTGATTTCAAGCAATTTGGATTAGATGTGCGTGTCAGTTCACTTGCTGGCTTTTTGCTGAAAAGTGATGAATTCAATTGCGTGGACTTTCATGAGCTGAATTGCCATGCAGCAGCTGAAATTGTTGAGGGCCTGGCTTATCTTCATTCAAAGGAATTGTGCATAGAGATCTTAAACCCGCCAACATATTAATAAGCAACCAACATTATTGCGAATTGGCAGACGATGAAGAAATCACGCGACAGTATCTTTCGAGACCAATAGCATGCGAGCTCACGGATTTTGGGTAGAGTCGGTCTCTGCTTATCCAAACACAGTCTTTTATTTCAACGAAAACGACCAACGTCGACCGAGGAACTGTGGCGTATGTGGCATCAGAAATTCTTCTCAACGATTTGCCCAAAACTGGTGTTTGGATCTCTGATCTCCTCCTTGTAGACATTTGGGCCCTTGGAATGATGTTCTTTTGCTTGATAAACTCCAGTCTAAAATACCCCTTTCGCTCAGAGATCCAATCAGCAGGAGGCATTAGTTGCCAGGAAGAGCTAAGAAAATTCATTTGCTCTTTATTAATACAGAAGAAACATCCCCTTCAAGATCCGAAATATGAAGTTCAGTGGGCAACAGTGTGGTCTGGATTAGAGGAGGTATACAAAGGATGTGTTAACTTTAACCAGAATTGTGGAATGTCCTTAGAGGAAGCTGCTGATATCAAGGAAAGAAGTAGTCTTGACCTTTCCGAATACGTGGACGTCGTGCACTTGAAAGTTAGCCAAGGTACAGCTATAGAACAGCTCGACCAACAACTTGCATTTCGTCTTAAGGATACGGCTGAGCATGAGGAGCATGAGGAGCATGAGGGCTCCATCCAAGCAGACTCAGCCTTGATAAACGACGGAACAAATGCTTGCGCCTTCATCTTTGTGAAGATTGTGGATATATTATTGAGAAGATGCGGAACAGGAAACGGATTTTTTACCAACTTAGTTCAAGTTGCTGAAGAAACAATTTGGAACTTACCAGCACAAATAAATGAACACAGACAACTCGACAAACTGTGCGACATCTTAGAAGCCTATGCAATTCTTAAAGAACAGATGATGGTAGGGGCCTGTGAATTCTCTGAAGAGCTTCCTTTTGCGGACCACCTCTTTTCCTTTGAAGGCAGACGTATACTTCACTCGAAGCTGTGTGAGCTTGGACGCAAAGACTTCTTTGCGATTTTCACCAGTGATCCTTTTGTTTTAAGCATTGGATGTTATGATGACCACCCCTTCATCATGGACACTCATCCAGTCACACTGGAGCCTGGAAAAGGCAACGGCCTTTTACTGATAGGAAGACAAAATTCGCGTGAATTGTGGAAGACTCTGTGTGGGTGGTTGTGGCAGCGTTTAAACCATGGGGGTGTGAAGCCTGGCACATGTCAATCACTTGCAGTTGTGTCGCCAAAAACCAGGTAAGTGCATGGGTTAATAAATTTAAGTGGGGTATATATTTTTAAAATAAAATTGGTACTGACTGACTGTTGTGTAAACATCACACTTGTCCAGTCATATTAAATTGACCCGTTATGACAACTTCCTGTTTTTTGTGGTCATTGCGATATTAAATACCATTCTAGTTTAAAATTCTTTAATTGATACTAATCAGAAGGATATGACGATCTGTTTTTGCAATAGTTATAACTAACGGTTAAGAGCGAAACATGGCTGCTGAAGAGAACGCACGTGCTTTTGAACTCTCCGTGAAATCTGGCTTAAGACAACCAAGCCAAGGCTTTAAGTACTTGTCCATCACTAAAACTGGGCATAGGTCTAAGTTTAAATGGTTAGGAGACTTTGAAGAGCTGAAATTGTTTGTAGACGGGTATTTGAAAATCACAGGAATGTGGAGCTACACGACAAACAATGGCGGCTTTCATATGATGAAAGCCGAAGGTGCCTCTATAAGCTTTTATCCTGGGACAAAAACACTCAATGCACAAGGGTCTAAATCCGAAATTATCGCCCAGAAGCTACTACAATTTGCAAGTACAGGTAGCGAGGAACAAAGCCATTTTGCAGCATCAAATATTCAAACCAATTTCGTAAGTGACGATGACAACGAACAACAAGAAGGTGTTGAAGAACATGAGACTTTGTCTTCGGACGAGATTACCGAGGACGTGAATGCTCACACCAAATGTTCCAAGGTCATAGAAGCCACAATTCGTGAATTCAGACTCGAGGTTGGCAAACTGCGTTCGGAATTCGCTGAACTTTCAAATCTTTCAACAGCAAAAAGATCTGATGAAACCAGACTTCACGATGAAAACAGAGACCTAAAACAGAAGTTACAAGAATTAGAAATGCAGTATGATTCTCTAAAACGCGAGTCTAGAGCCATCCAAGATGAAAACAAAAGCTTACTGATGGCCCTACGATTGCTTAGTAGTGAAATTCCAAATGAAACCAAACACGCAGCTCCCGAAACTAATGTACAAGCTGACGGGGAGTGGACTCAAGCCAAATCATCGAAAAGAGCAAAACAATCAACCTCCACTGAGTTCGAACAAAACCAGCTCATGCCTCTCCTCAAACAACTGAACATTCAGCTAAACAATCAGGTACTCAACAATCCAAAGGTAAGAGTGCTTCTGGCCTTCAGATTATAATATGTTCCCACAGTAAAAACAGGTAGAATAATGCATGGTGTTTTACAATAATGACACTACCAGCATTTTTTAAAATTATGAATTATCAGCATTTAGCAATTATGTCTACAACCACTTGAGCAGTAAGCTTCAATGGAACTTTGATAAATTGGTTCTCCTACTGCATCAACTAGGGTGCAGATTAGTTAACCCTTTAAGCCCCAATATCAAATTTGAAATTCTTCCTCCCTCCTTCCTATATTTTTGGTAATCATTGATTTCTTCAATAAACCAACAAAATTTTAAGGACAAATAGCCCTTTTTACAGTTTCCGACGCCATGTAGGAATAGTAACCGCACAAACATGATAGCGAGGTTGCCGGTAACCCACAAAATACAAATACAGTGTATACAGCTGATCAGGGAAGGCTTTTAACGTTTAATCGCTACGAAAATGGTTCTAGTTCACAAGGATATGCAGATTTCAACACTGGAGGATATCCAGAAGTTAAAAGCAAAGGATTTAAAAGAGATTTTGCGTTCAAATTCCGAAATGACGGGCGGAACTAAAGTGGACTTGGTGTTAAAAGTCTACGCAATACTCATGTGAAACGTATTACCACCGGCCATGAATCAACAGCAAAATGCTGATAATAAGGCTCAGAATGACCAGGATACTAGAAGCGACTTCAAGTACGGTGAAACTTTACGAGGAATCTCTGCTCTCGGATGGTCCACTGATTTGCAACAGCTTCCCGAACTAAATTTTATACAACTTTACGATTACCTTGTGTCAACTCGCAAGTATCGCCACATTGTGCTGAAGGAAACAAATTATAAGAAACTAAAATCTTATCAATTTTTATTTGAAGGGAACGTTAAAAGACTAATTTGCCTTAGAAGATTTCACACGTCGAGGTCTGCAAAATCATTACGAACCATTATCTTACACATCGCGTCTTTCAGTATGGGTTGTCCCATGCAATCAGAGCGTCGCAGCCAACCCCTCGACCAGATCTTAATAAGGAAGATAAGATTTGGGAAGAAAAACATTCGCATAAGGCCAAAAGGTGATAAAGTTCGACCCAAGACTGCCACAACAGTGTAAAATAGACAAAGAAAGGTTCAAAAGTTTTAGCGAGAACCTTTAAAACTGTCTACCTTCAAGCTCGTTTTTTCTCTTTCATGACATTAAATCGAACTGCCCTGAGGTGTCAGAAGAGCAAGTGTCAGAAGAGCAAGAGGAAAGTGTTGCGTTCACCGACAGCTATGACATAGTAACTAATCGTTTCAAAAGTATGATCGATGAGCAAGTCTCTAGTCTAACCATTACCCCAGAGGAGATACAAGAGACTGAGAGGCTGACCAGAGGACAATCAAAAAACAACTTGTGGCTTGAAAAAAGAAAAACTGTACTGACAGCCTCAAATTTTGGAAAGTAGCTAAAACAAAAGTCGAGCTGTCAAATAAATTAAAAGCAATACTCTATGGTAACTTCACAACTGAAGCTGTACAGTATGGAATCGAAAGTGAACAGAAAGCTGTTGATTTATTCAGAAAGGAAATGAGAGAGCATGGGATTACTGTGGAAGTGGAGGAACCTGGATTATCACTGTCTAAGGACAAACCATACCTTGGAGCAAACTTAGACAGAATAGTACCTATGACTGACACTGGTGAAAAATGGGGCATGGAAATTAAATCCCCATTCAGCAAAGCTGGCATGACTGTTGATGAAGCTTGTAAAACAAAAAAATTTTTTGGGGAGAAACTGGCTGATGGCTCTGTAAGACTCCAAAGGAACCATAATTACTTTTGTCAAGTTCAAGGTCAGTTGTACTGTTCCATTATGCCCTTGAAGGAATTTTTTTTGTAGTGTACTTTGGAGAAGACGTGCCACTGTTTACTAAAAAGATCTACTTTGAAAACAGCAGATGGTTTAATGATTTTCTACCAAAGATTGATTATTTTTATCGAAGGGCTTTCTTTCCTGAGATGCTAACCAGACGAGTTCAAAGAGGAAAGGTACTCTACCTACATGGTGGTTGGCTACCATATGGACAATACTCCTGTTCAAGAAATGGTTTAAAATTACTCCTTCAAAGGGAAAATTAAGGCCAACAAAACATCAAGGGAACATTTTAGCTTTTCATTCAAAGAACATTCTTAAGTATGCACAGTACAAAAATAACATGCTATTTTAACTTTTAAGGAAATACATTGTTGTAAAGTGAACATTTTTCAACCATAAATAATTTTTCTATTGAATCTCAGAGGTTATACATTAATGAACAATAGCTACTTATTTAGAATGCAAAATTAATGGAAACTAAGGGGCTGATTACATGAACAGCCTTTGGGTTCCCTGTGGTTGGCTAGATGCATTTTTGCTCTGAGATGCCAACTCACAGTCGATAAGACCTTCAGCTCGCACTCATTGCTAAGACTTGCTCCATTGCTCTTCAAACTTTAACTGTCACATGAAGCACAAACATTTAAATTTAACTGCAATGCATGATATATCACCAAATGTGTACTGGGTATTAAATTGCGTCTACTTTGACTACCAGATGATAATAAGGACTTGACTAACCAGGCCAGCATGGCTCATGTAAATGTAATCAGCCCTTTAAGCCCTTAGATATGCCCTAAATTAATTAAATTACTGAATATATTGCCATTAAGTATACAAAATATCAGTGCATGAATCATAATGAAGGATTACCAGGCAGTAGTAAAGGGGGTAGAAAATTTGTCAGTAAGCCACAGACGGTTGCAATTTGTGTCGCATAGGGGCCTAACGTATTGGGTAAAGTCCCATCTAAAATATGATAAGTCTTAATGCGGCCAATTGCACGCTCCACATGAATGCGAATGGAAGCAATATCCATTGTTTCTTCAGTCTCAGCTGCTGTCATTTGATCACGGCCAGCCAAAAATGGTGGCATGTTCACTGTAACACCAGCCAATACAATTCCAGAAATGTCAAACCCACGATCAACCATCACATTATCACCTGCTTGTAACAAATCCAATACAACGCTCTCTCTTGTGATTTGTTTGTCAGATACTCGTCCGCCCCAGAGGTCTGACAAAAAAGTCATCTGACCATTTAGGGTTACCCCCACTAGCAACTTCCAAGTATTGTGATGCTTGTAGTCTGACCATGTCTCAGACTGGGCTAGCATGGCAGAGGGTCGCTCAATAAATATTTCAGTGCAATCTAAAATTATCCTTGTGGTTGCATACTGGGCAAACTCCTTGGGCATGTTTTTGCGAACAAGCTCCTGTGTGGGAAACGGAAACATGTCTTGGAGTTCAAAGTACAACAAATTTATCCAAGTGTTACATATCCTGGATACCAGGCTGGTACTGATCCCAATTCTGTCTGCAAGGTCTTGGACAAAGAGACCAGGCTTCAGTCTCATCAGCACAAGTAGAAACTCATCCAGATAAGTAAGCTTCCTTGAAGGCCCAGGTTTACGCTTGTTCTCATCATCTTGATAAGGCTGGCTTTCCTTGATTAAATTTTCTCCCTTCCAGTATTGCATCTTAGAAAGCTTCGGTTCAATGTACTTGTAGAAGCTGATTAATGCCTCATAACTTGGGAAGCCGGTGTAAAATAACACAGCAGCATTGTCATCTTTTATTTTGTCAAGAGAAAATTGACGTCGCAATAGGGCTGCATTTTCCTTTTCAGCTTCACTGAGCTTTTCTTGGCAGTTTGCTACCTGAGTTTCAAGCAGTGCAATTTTTTTTGCAGCTGAAGAATAACATTAGGGGGCCCACACTCCACTTCAGCAGCATGTTGATCACCTGTGAAAATGAAGCATCAGCATCAGCTGATGCATCACCAGGGGGTAATACTGATGCGGCTTCTGCAACTGTCTCTGGCTCATCAGTCGCTTGTCACATTCTTTTCCCCGGTGCCTTTCTTTGCTTTGTTACAGTGGTCCAGCTAAATACAGATGGCTCTGCACCTTAAATTTTAAAAGAGAAGCTTTATTTAAAGGTGGCAGAAGGGTAATCATTTGGAATTTATAGCAAATCTGCAACTTTAAGGAACTTGATATTTTAAAATAAATAAATAAATATCAAATTTAATTCAGATGACCTTTATATTGTAGCACCAGTGAACTGCAATACAGTGCAGGAAACTCTTGACTCTCGCAGATAAAGAACAACAACAAAGCATGAGTTTTGACAATAACATTTTTAAAGATAAATACCATTCAATTGCAAAGTCGGCTCGGAAATGTTCATGGCAAAGAACAGTGGAGCTGGAAACTACAAATCCATCTTGTCCATGCCGCCGCTTGATGAGAGTACACCAGCGATTCCTTCGTTGAGTGTCCTTCCGAAACTTGAAGAAATGATGACTTGTATGAGAGCTGTTCGCATCATAGGCGCTATTATTGCAACCAAAAGCCACACAATACTTTCCTCTTCTTTTCACTCATACTGGAGAAATTTCTTCGGCGCTTAAACTTTCATCCATTTTCACTATAGAGTTGAGAAACTGACAGCACTCTCGAGAAATCGACCAAAACCTCTTTGTGACACTCCTATCGAGTCACCAGCAGCCTCGCTATTGTGTTTGCGTGGTTACTAATCCAATATGGCGCTGGGAACAGTAAAAAGGGCTGTTTAACACTATTTAATTAATATTAGGGCTCAAAGGGTTAAATAATATTAAAGTAATCCCATGAACTTAAAAGAGTGTAAATGTGAAGTAATCAAAACTTTACTTAAAGTACTTTAAGCAGAATTGTGAAAATCTGCTGATGCAAATTTCAAGAAATGGTCAAAATAATACCGCAGGAGTTCATTCTTAAGGTTACCCCAGTAGACAGGATCAAATGCGATTTGTTCAATGTAGATCCCTTTGGTAGTGTACACAATAAAATCGCACCATTTCGCACCTGTCACACCCATTTGTCCCTGGACCTGGCCATAGTAGGCATGGTCCCTTTTAAGTCTACATTGTGTGTCATTTATCTTCTCCATGAAGAAATTTGGGTCTGAGCATGCCTCGAGGGGGGTCATGTGGGACTTGGTATGAGGACATTTCACTTCAGCTCAACCAAAACAAACAAAGCATCCAAAGTCAATAACTTTGGCATCGGGTGATGTGCCAAGAACAGGAAATGCTTTGGATACAACAAATCCACTTTTAAGTACAGCAACAGGTGTTTTCCTGTTAAACATGAATTTTTCATACTCTCTAAGAACAATAGGTTCATACTTCATTCCATGAGCAAAATACTTTGAAGTAAAGGGCTTCGGATGCATAATTGATTTAGCAAAGCTCTCATGATTTCATTGCCACTTGTTCAAGAAAACAGTGGACAGCATCAAAGTTTTCATTAAGTTTTTGACAACAATTTGTCTTCTTGCAGTCAATTCAAGCACCCAATGGACTGATAGCTCACATGTTTGGACCAATTGAGGGACGGAGGCATGATGCTTTCATGCTTGGTGTGAGTGACCTGTTGCCTTAACTGCAAGGTTTTGTTCAACCTAATGGGCAGCCTTATGTCATCTACGGAGATCCAGCCTACCCCATTACATGCAACATCTTGGCACCTTTTCGAGGAGTCAATCTAACCATTCATGAACAAGAATTCAACAGAAAGATGAGCAAAGTCAGAGCGAATGTGGAATGGGGCTTTGGAAAGATCTGCCAGAATATTGCTTACTTGGATTTTCAAAAAAAAATTTTAAAGTTCTACTCCAGCCAGTAGGAAAATATTATCTAGTCGCTACCATTCTGACAAATTGTCATACTTGCCTGTATGGATCTCAAACAAGCTAATCTTTTGAGCTGGAACCACCAACACTTGAAACATACTTGTCCAATCAATGAACAGGCAGGCATTAAAATATCAAATTTGTTTTACTTTGGTTGTAAAATGTTACATTCTTTTTGGCAAAAGGAAAATAACCACTTTGCATTTTATTGCAACTGCTTCAATCAGCTATGGGGGTCTCTGTTACCAGCGATTATGCTGATCTGGTTCCCCAGCTCTGCTTAGAGACATTTCAACAATTTACTAAGTAAAGGGAACTTTCATCTTCAATTTCAATTAACAAACTTTACTTTGTACTTAAATACTTAAATGAATCCAACAAAGCTTTTCAATCTTTTCAAACTGTTCTAACACAGTACTCGTTGCAAGATTTTGCATGTTACACTAAAAAGACAGTTGGAAAGATATCTGAAGGTGGTCACAATAACAACTGAATATCAACATTTAAAAGGATTTTCCTTCTGTCAGCACATGCTGGCCCACAATATACACAAAAGATACATGTATGGCCCTAGTATGAATATCACACTGTACTTTAATGAATATTCACTGTTTCTATGCTGTCTTACCTCCGAAAGCAAGCTGGTCTGTTTTTGCACAACGTGGACACACATTTATACAATCCCCTAAAACAGAACAGCAGATTCAGATGGTTAACACTGGCATTTTGCTCCCAGCTCCCTTTTGGGGTGCCCAGTTCCATGTTGATGAGGAGACATTCAATACTGATAAGATGGGCGAAGTGCGCAGACATGTAGAGTGGGGCTTGTTGGAAAAATTCTACAGTATTTTGCATATTTGGCAAATCAGTAAATCACGCTCACTCACGACATATCTAGCAAATCAGTAAAACAGATAATAATGCACAACTTTATTTCCTTTTATGAATGTTGAATATTTCATATTTAAGATATTCATTTCAAGATTTTCTCTCAAGGTTATTTAATAAAAATACTGGTACATCATTTTTTTTTTTAAATATTCATGTGAAGACATTTCTTTCAGGGTTAAAACATATATTAGATATATTTTTTAATATATTTCTTTCAAGGTTTGAATAAGACTGTGAACCTTGGACAATTGTATCAATTAAATAAAATAATATATTATCAGATGTCAAAATTAAATTGAACATATGAACCAACTTTTTTCAAGGATAAAACAAAAGCTTGCCACTTAAATTTAAGAATCTTATAAATCTATCGTAAAAGTTTTTTGCTAAGAAGGGCAATCACTTAGATCATTTCATCTTGTTTAGAATGTTAAACATTGCCCTTCGTTCCTGCATCTCAAGTTCCAGTCGCAGTTCTCAAATTTCTGAATTTGAAACTGCAACTCCATCTTTTTGAACTCAATTTCTTTTTCCTTGAGACTGGCCTTTTGGTCGTAATTCTCAGCCAGCATTTCCACTGCATTTAGCTTTCCCACTCTTCTTTTTTTGCAGCCTTACAATAGCAGAGGTGACTAACTTTAGTGCTGGTACCCCAAAAGTGGGTTTCAGTTTTCATTGATATCAGATTTGTTGTACCAGTTGATGCAGGATACCGTTGGTACCCCTATTAATTCATTTTCATGCCCATCTAACTACCTCACTGTCTACCTATTGGCCATCTAGCAAGGAGGGGTCAAGTATTGGCACATCAGTTTTACTATTAGTATGAATTTGCCCCCCCTCAAAGCAAAAAAGTTCACCTGTCCCTTCCCCCCCTCTTCAACCCAAAGTTTGCTGAGGTTGCACCAGCCTTCGTTTGACCACCTATTTAGCTAATTGGGGAGTTTTATCATACACCTATCAATTCAATATTGGCCTGGGGGGATGCACACAGGGGTAGGGATTTAGAGTGCTTCTGCCATCAGGGAGTAGATATTGACACATAACATCTGCCGCCACAAGGATAAAATACAGAAAACGTTTTGGTCAATTTTAACAAAATACATTCTCCTGGGGGAAAGGCTTTTAACAAAATCCCACCCCTACCTACCCCCTCCCAGGTAACATGCCTAGGTGTATTATTTCAACATACCTTTCCCTTTTTTGGCGACTCTTCGTCTGATGAAAAATCTTCATCCAAGTTTTCCAAACTAGTACTGGATGAACCACTTCCATCACTTCCACACCGTCTCTCTAATAGTACAAAATATGAAGCATTAGTTAAGTTCACTGTACTGTAAAGAAAGACCTGGGAAATGAATGAGGGACTGCTTAACCACCACACAAAGACACTCATTTGCCCCAGGTGTGCAAAATTATCAACTTCAGATTTTAAAACAACCATGGCAAATTGTTAACAGGTCTGGGGAGGGGGTGGGGGGCTGGAGTTTTAACTGACTGTCAAAACAAAAATTAAATGTTGGGTTCAACCAGGTTCAACTACAGTTAGTTGAGCGATTCAACCAATCCCCTGTGTCCAGTTCTCTATGGCAACAACATACAGTCATACTCATAACACTAAATTAAATGTATTTTACAGACACGATTCAGTTAACAAGCTAACATACTGGCCATCCCTTCCATGGCAGCACGTCTCATTTCCTTTTTATCCCTCTCCTCCTTGGCTTTCTTGGACTCCTTTTCTTTCTGTTTCGCCTCAGCAAAATCTCTGCGGAAAGTCACTATATCTTCGCAAAGCTGTTTCAATTCAGTTAACTCGTCCTCAGTTCCTGACCTAAAATATTAAAACACATATAACTGGAAGCTCAAAGCTTCTCTATAAATAATCAGAATATGGGGGTACTTTTTCAAAGATCGAGATTATTCGGATTTGTATTTTTCAAGAACTCTGTCCATACGCTCTCTGCAACTACCGCCTGTTAATTCTACCAGGTTTTCTGGGGTTGAAAAGTGGTTGCTAAGCTTTATGGGGCTAAATTTCATGTAGGCTAAGTTAACCTCTAGCCAATGCAGCCAGTGGTGTTCCTGTATTAGCATGCGTGACACGCGGGGTGGCACACTTGGGGTTTTCAGGGCTACTATCCTTTTGCATTATTTTGCACGCTATTCTAGCTGATCGTTGCAGATCACCTTTTTGCTTTGTGCCGGTGAATCTTTGCCGATTCTTCCTCCCTCTCCTCCCTTCCTGCTGTCATGCGGGGGTGTGCAGGTAAGTATTTTCCACTGAGTATTCTCTCAGTGTGACAATGCCAGTTAGTG
The DNA here is from genome assembly GCA_038088405.1 of Porites divaricata. Taxonomy (NCBI): domain Eukaryota; kingdom Metazoa; phylum Cnidaria; class Anthozoa; order Scleractinia; family Poritidae; genus Porites; species Porites divaricata. The sequence continues at coordinate 14,288,050 of JBBMOI010000004.1, read as the reverse complement.
GCTGCTGGCAGGGGTTGTTCCCGCTTCCAGGGTTGCCTGGTTACCTCCTTTGCCGTATTTTTTTTTCACAGTTGGCCTCTCCGCTAACCTTTTAGGCACCACTTCCCAAGCTCATCAATTGGCAATGAGTTTAAGGAGCAATAACATCCCAATCAGATGACTTCTCAGGCCTGGCTGCATCCACTTCTATTGCAAGATCAATGTCATTCTGAACTAACGGCCATCTGAACGGTGCCATTGCAGACAAGAGGCAAATCAACATGAATTGCAAGGGTTTGGAAACAAAACGAGTTGGATTACTATGTTTGCTTTCACCTTAATTTAACTGTTACTACTTTACCATGAACAACTATTTTATTTGACGGTATTATCTATTGACTAAAATAATGTGTCCCAAATATCTTCTTTTCAATACAGTTTTAGTGGAAGCAAGAACCATTCGTAGCTCGGCGGCCATGTTGCTTGAAACTGAAAAATGCAGTCGCGATTCACAACATAATTGCAACTCACGAATTGCATCTCTGTGCTAAAACCATATTGAATGAAAATTACAGATGTGTATCAATTAATCTACACTTCCCTAACGTGACTTGTTTCAAAATAAAAGCAAAGAAACCATGAGGCAAATGACTTATTGAAAACCGCCTACTTCACGTCCAAACACTAACTTGAAACCTCAAACCTGACGGCGAGAACTTGGTCGTTGGTGGGAAATGTCGAAAAACCTCAATCTTAATCTCTCTATTCTTGATCATGTCCTAGCAAAAGTAACATCATCAGACACAATTGTACCAGAGTCGATACTTTCACTATTAATTTGGAAGGATGTTGCACTCTCCATGCTTTGGTGTCTTTGTGCCAGGGAGAATGGCAGATTCTTGAAATTTTTTATTGTGCGGGCCATGTTTGGCCTCGAATTGCATTGCCCAGGGTCTGTGCACACTTTGGCCAGTCTAATTCATTTTTCCAACAAAAACGGAAAAAGGAAATATTGCTTCTCCTTATCATATTTACGTATTTTAAAGTACAGAATAAAATAGAAAACAAATCAAATGGTCAGGAAAATCGATCATTTTTCCATTTTCTAATTTTGACGTTAAATTCCAAAGTACAAAAAACACTATGAATGGCTAAAAACTATATTTTGCTATTTTTTATTTTCTTGTCATTGTTGAAAAAGTGAGAAAATATAAAAATCTCAGAGTCCTAGATCATTTTTCTATTTTTCCGTTTTTCCCCCAAAAATAGAAAAACAGACAAATGAAAAAAATGATATTTATTCACACCTTTTTTTCATTTTGTTCAAAAAATGAAAAAAATAGAAAAATGGCATAGATATCGTCCAATTTTCCATTATTCTATTTCAACATGAAAAATAGAAACATGCCACAAGAATTTCGACCGAATTTTCAGTTTTTTTTCCATTTTAATCAATCGTAAGTTTGAAAATTGAAATATGATATGGATCTTGGGCCCTTAAAACAATTCGTATTGTAGAGAGGAGTTTGGAGTGTTCCAACAAAGAAAATCTACGCCATTACCCTCTTTTATTACCAAAAGAAGAGAAACAAGCGGAGAGGAGCAGAGGGAAAAACAAAAGATATGAGCCAGAGAGAGAGTCTTTGGATTTGGACGTGCTGGACGAAATATCAGAGAAATTGGATAACCTAGCTAAAGTGTGTCAAAGTAACAGCATACTGTCCACTAGCATTAGAGAAAATTTTAAGTGCTGCATCTGTTTTAAGATGGCATGCCCTATCAGTCTCTGGCTGCTGTCAGCAACTCCTTGGTTGCACACCTTGTGTGGAGAGGTGGTATGGGCAGGATGGGCGTTGCCCACTATGCAAAAGCGATGATGGAAGAGAAAAGTATTTCTCTCTAGAAGGAGTTGAAGACTTCGCTGTTATCATCTCAAAGCTCGATGAGTCCATTTCATGAGCAAGACACCTTTCATAGAGGAAAAGACATTTCATCATTGACATTTTCAGTTTAAATTTGAGACCTAACTATCTCCTACCTTCTGCCTTAGTATAATTATGGTACTTGTACAGAGCAATACCCATGTGTGACCAGTGGTCTGCAGTGTTCCGTCTCTACTTGGTTGTCTCAGAAAGATTGCCAAGTAATCAGACGTAGGGCAATAGTTCATTTTTTCTTAATGATATAAGTACATAAAGATAATGATTAAAGCTTCATGTTTAATAACTAATTCTGAAGTGAAATGAACTTTTATTGTTGATGATGTTGTTGACGTAGATTTCCTCAAATTATTAACTAGAAGATATGCCATTCTTAAGTTTGAACGGTAAAAAAACCCCTTTTTTCCACACTCAAGTCAAAGATTTTCAGTTTATAGATCACGTCCATATCGATTATTCGGACCTCTACTATTCAATTTTCTATTCAATCGAACTTTCAAAATGTATTAAAGAAACGATCTATAACTTGAACCGCGAGCGAGATAATCTGTGAGCCTCAAAAAGTACAGTACACTATCTTGGAAAGGGTTATAGTTTGTGTTAATGATATATGAAATGTGTCATATATATGTGAACTGCGGAAATGAAATGAAATCAAGAAATGATCATCGCTGTTAACGCAATTTATGCAATTGCGTAGAGAAGCCTGGAAAAAAAACAATTCAGGACTTCAACGGGGTTTGAACCCATGACCTTGCGATTACCGGTGCGATGCTCTACCAACTGAGCTATGTAGCCAATACGCATGAATAATTTTGCTAGTAAATCCAGCAAAAGTTGCTTGACAATACACCCAAAGTTGCTCTAAAGTTGGTGAAAAATTTAAAAGTTACCACCCAAAATTAGAAACGTTGTTTACTTTTAAGAGTCATTTTGCTCTAGATTACTACTTAAAACATCACGTTGTATGTGTAATTTAACTCACCACTGCAAGATGTTGTTTTGCATAGTCTTTCACGCGATCCCAAGTGCATGTGGTGTTTCCTTTCCTTGAGGACGAGGTCGAGCTACCGCTTCCTCGTTGTTTGCATTTGTCTTCATTTATGTGAATTTTGCATTTTCTAGAAATTGAAGCCCTTACAGGACTACTAAGAGTTGCCTCAGCGGCTATGGTAGCCTAAATAGGGTCAATATCTGTATTATGAAGATGATGCTTTGGATGAACATGAAGATCACAAACAGGGTTAGATTCGTTTTATTTTATAAATAATTGATGAACTGTTAAGATTAAAAAGATAGTAAGCTTAAATAAGGTTATTAGGATCCATCTTTTTACTGGTTTTAATTATCTTATTTCCTTTGTAGACCAGTCACTTGAGGCACTTATTGAAAAATGTCAAGCTCTTATTAATTCCATGCAGCCTGTAAATGTGAAATGGGAAAAAAGATGGCAAACCTAAATGAAAACTGGGAAGCATCAAGGCCATTGATTTCCAAAACCATTCTTCTCTTGGAAGGGCCTGACTCAGTGTCACCACTGTGTGGAATCTGCCATCAAAAGCCATGGCTGATTTGCTGTGTTGATTGTGGTGGGAAGATGGTTTGTCCAGAATGTGATGCAGTTGTGCATGATAATCTAGTGTTTCATGACCGAGAACCCTTCCTTCATGGTGCGTTCAGGCACATACCACCAGCTGTTAAATTTAATAAAGATGGACATACCGAAATAACCAGTTAGTAACATCCACATTTGATTTTAGGATAGAATGTAGAGATACACATACATGGGATGTCACATACAGTGTAAGTTGTGGTGCAATGTTATCCTTTGCTTAAATATTATTTCCCTTTGTTTCAAACTCATTATAAATTGTACATAACCATACCCCAAAACAAAAGGAAATAAGAATTAAACCAAGGATAAAATTGAACCACAACATATATATTGCAATACGGTTTCCAAGCACTGAGTCAGTTTCCCTGGCAGTATTTTACATAAGACAAAATATTGGCAAGGGTCTTTTTTGTTTAACATTGCATACTAACTAACAAATATTTGTTTTTTCGTTTCTCAATTTCATTACTTATACTCAAGGATTTCAATTAACTTCATAAATATTAGGTAACTCATTGCTTCGATGAAGACACAACTTATTTCGAAGTTTGTGCCTGAAGTGAAGGCTTGATAGCTGAGTGGTAATTTAATTAAAAAAATTACATCAAAAGTTGTCTTGTTATTTGCTGGCGATTAGATAACACTCGTGACAATAATATAAGGACCACTGTTAAAATTGTTGCTTTAAACATTACCCCTCCCCCAAAAAAAACAGTTATTTAAATATATTTAATTTTTTCGACGATATCTATGCCATTTTTCTGTTTTTTTGAACAAAATAGAAAAATTAAAAAGTGGTGTGAATAAATATTTTGTTCATTTTTCTGTTTTTCTATTTTTTTTTTGTGAAAAACGGAAAAATGAAAAAATGATCTGGGACTCGGAGATTCTTTTATTTTTCTCACTTTTCCAACAACAAGAAAATATAAAATAGCAAAATATAGTTTTTAGCCATAAACAGTATTTTTTGTATTTTTGAATTTAACGTCAAAATTAGAAAAATGGAAAAATGATCGATTTTTCTGACCATTTTTTTTTTTATATTATTCTGTACTTTAAAATATGTAAATATGATAAGGATAAGCAATATTTCCTTTTTCCGCTTTTGTTGGAAAAATTAAAAATTAGATTGGCCCAAGTCTCCACGGACCGCCCAGCTTCTGATAAGTGGCCCAAACATTAATGTCTGGGTGGGTAAGTGAACCAAATAATGTTGTTTTGGCAAGATTCTTGCATTTGGATATATTTTCTTCAACGAGGTGAGATGTTCCTTGATAAAATGTTTTAAATTAATCACAGAACTATAAGCAACTTGATGGGGAAAACAAATACACATAATTTCAAAAAGGGAAAGGAAATTGATCCAATGTGGGTCACTATTGTCTACTTGGCCATCCAAAATCAAGGGAAGAATAGAGGAAAGTAACCACATTTGGCTTGCACTTTGGCCAAAATTTGTACTAGAACTGAAGACTACGTCATCATCTTTTATTCGGGCTCGTGTATCTTTTAACTCTGAACAACCATAGTCAAAATTGTCAGTTGCTAGGTTGAGATCACGAAGAGTAAAACTTGCATGGTGAAAGAAATGCTGGAAGAAAAATTTCATTTCATAGCATAAAACACCTAAAAAATATGCATGATATCCTGGGGAAGCTGCTTAGTCATGCTAAAATAAGGAGCCTCTGAAATCTTTGCTCTTGGACTTAAATTGCAGTTTATATAGTAGAAAACCTTAGTAGTTCACATAGTTAACAGAGTACAAAACCTTTTCAAGCTGTAAACATCTTATTTTGTTTTGCTTTGCTCACAAAGCCCAGTCAGTGCAAAGGAGGTGCAAACCTCTGCAAGCACAGGAAAGCTTATGCCCAGTCGTCGTATACCTAGGGGTTCCTGGTTTACTTACCATAGGAGTGGTGACTGTATGAGGTGTTCCTTTAGGCATTCATTGTTTTAAGTGTGAGGGCTCTGACCGCTCTTTAAACTGTAATTTTCGTGCCAAACTAACGGGATTCAATCACAAAATAGAGGTGCAACCAAATCTCCACCAAATTCAACCATCCCCAGCCAGTCCAGCTCAACAGTTAGCAACCCCAGTAAACATTAGAGCCCAGCTTCCTAACAGTACCGATACCAGTAACTCCTGACCCACCCCCGGTTCCTTTCGATGCAACAACAGGAATTGCACCACCTCTTCCTATATTGAGCATGGGTGTAATCAATACACTTTTCATTCTACAGGTGAGACCCACCACATCAAATCTAATATCACTTGTGAAACTTTTAATTTTATCTATTTGATTCAATGTTGCCTGTGTAATCTACAATATATTGGAGAAACTAAACGTCGCCTCAAAGACCATTTTAATGAACACAGACGACCTATACTCAACCCTACTGGTAATTACATCCATACTGCAGTTTCACTACACTTTCTAACCAGCAATCATTCTGACAATCGTATGCTTTTGATTCCTATTGAAAAACTTAAAAATGGGCGTGATTCTTTCAGGAAAGCAAGTGAAGCCCACCTCATTCACAAAGCTAAGACAACACACTTTATTGTAGTCTTGTGAGACCTTTATTAGAATATTCATGCGAAACTTGGAACCCTTATACTAAACGTAACATTGGGTCTGATGATGATTAAGATACTAGACTATCTAAGCTAAGATTCTTGTCATTATCCAGTAGGAGGTTCACTAGAGATGTTACATTTTTCTTTAATGTAATTAATGGACATTATGATATTGACATTTCAAATAAGCTCATATTTTGTTGTTAGCTTATTTGCTTGTAATGTAGTGGAGTGAATTGGTAATAAATAAATAAATTAAGCCGCTGGGCATCAATGAACGTGATGATTTGTAACTACATATAGTATATCTTTTATTTTTTTATATTTTTTCTTGTTATCTTCTCTTTTTACAGTAGCCACACCATACCACGTCATATTATGTAATTTCCGGTTATTATTTTACTTCATATATATTTCTGTAAATTCGTAATATCTCAAACCTAATGAAGACTGGTGCTGGCCAGTTGAAATATCGCAAGTTTTTCATCCCCCCCCCCCCTTTCCATTCTTTCGTATATCACTCCTGGGTTTAGTTCCTAAGAAAGTTGAGGGTGAGTTTCATTTAATTCACCATCTTTCTTATCCAAGAGGCTCCTCTTTGAATGATGGAATTTCTTCGGATTTCAGAACTGTTTTGTATGCCACAGTTGAGAATGCCATTGGCGTGGATAAGTTTGTAGGTCCCAATTGTTTTTTACCCAAAACTGACGTAAAGGATGCATTTTGGTTAATCCCTATTCGATAGATATTCTGTTTATTTCACCCACTCGCAGCAATAACTGAATTGTTGGGGAAGGTCGTTGTCACATAAATTTAACTATTTACATACATTCACTGAAATTTGTAAGTTACAAAGTCATTTTTTCTTCTCGTATGACCATGTTGGCATCTTGGAAGTTGGACCCTTATAATGCAATGAGACTCAATAGTGGCAGGAGAGGGGATGATGTTCTTAAGGGGGGACATTTGGCATGCAGTAGCCATAAACCACTTACAAGCTCCTACTCTCCTGTCACTAAGAGACTCCAGGCCGGCCAAGACCAAGGCTTCCGTATAGTCTACCCCACCAAATATTATTTTGAGAGCTTTCCTCTGTACAGACTCAATTAACTCGTCAAGATATAAAAGGATTGCAGCCCAAACTGGAGAGGCATACTCGACAATGGATCTAACAATACTACAATAGACTAACACGAGATCATTAGTGCCCAGACCAACTCTCTTGAGGGTCCACAGCACAAACAAACGCTTAGTAGCTTTTTTATGGATACTGCTACAATGTTCATTCCAAGAGAGGTCTTTAGTGATAATAACCCCCAAGAGTTTATAACTAGATACTCTTTCAATGACTATACCATTAAGCTGAATCGGTGTTATAACAGTGGGAATATACTGGCAAGGCCTATACTATCATGATAGGTGCATGGCTGTGGGTTGTTTAAGTTCCTGAAAAACCTTTTAAGAGCGGATGTCAGTAAATATCGACCGAAGGTCTACAAAAGTGAAAAATCGAAAATTCTCAAAAAAATTCACAAAGTAGCACTAGGTGAGCTATTAACATAAATGTCATTTTTACTTCGATCTGATAATTATTTTCCACGTGCGGGGGGGTTATTGGTTTCGCGGCTCTCGGACCAGGTTTTCCGGGCCCGAGACCATGTGTCACAAAAAATTTGTTTTAGAATTCAAATCCACTGTAATGCGGACAACAAATAACTTATTCAGAAGAGTACATAATTGCACACATTTTAAGTGGTGATTTACTCAGTTTGAATGAAAGTGTAATATTTTGGAGACTTTTCATTATTTTCAATATTTTGAAAGTTTTTGTTCAATGAAGAAATGGCAAAATTCAAAGCCCAAAATCGTCGACTGGTACCTCGATTTCAGTAACGAGTCTTATACCACGTTAAAGAACGTTATCTCTTCTTTCAAAACCTGTTTTCAAAACTATGGGCAACTTAAAAGAAAATTTTTCAGGCCAAAAAATATAAGTAGTACTTTTCTGAAATTTGAGCTTTCCAGACTCAGTTTGTTTATCGAGCGATCTGATAAATTGTAAAGCCGTTTTCCAACCAGAAAAGCAGAGTTTAGCCATCTTCTGGTACCAAACGCACGAGTCACGTACGGTTGCCAAAGGGCAAAGTACAATAATAAACTTCAAAAAGCACAACGTTTCTGTGTCCAGGAATTAGACTTTAGCGGACAGAACAATGCCTACGAGTGTATGTTTCCTACCTTAGCATGGATTTCCTAGATACTGGAAATAAAAAACATCAAGGACAGCATCGGCAAGAGCATCTTCAGCTGGCTGCTCTCAAACAACGGAGATTACGTTACTTTTCACAGATTGACTGCTTACCACCTGTTTTTGGGCTCGCATTTTGACGGAACGCTTGCTTCGAAAGGTGCACGGCACGGATCTGAACTCTTCTTCAACGAAACATTGAACTGAATTTATCGGAAATATGCCACCACCACCACCAACACGAGCTTTTTTCGGGTATTTGTCGTTTTTTATATGAAAAGTTCAGGTAAGCAGATTTGCGCAAAACCCATTTGGCTTAAAAAATGTTTAAATGCCCAACCTGGATTTGAAGCAAAAAGTACTTCCTCGAAATAAGCTAAAAATACCCAATTCACGTGGTGAAAAAATGGATGATTATGGAAGGATTATCGAATTGTTGCCTAACAGATGTAGGATTAGGGCTAGGCAAAAAGCTCATAACCTGCTTCTGTCGTTGTGAATTGCCTCAAGATCAAAAATTTCAGTAAGAACCGAAAACAACAGCTTAAAGGAGCACACACCTTGAACTAGCCAGGGAAAAGGGGCTTCTGATTGAGCTAAACTGTCATTGATGCACGGTGCAATTAGGTAGACCTGTTACTATGCCCCGCGCAACCACAGGAACAAGTCCAGCCATTTGGGCCCGGGGATGGGAGTACTTTGAAGTGGTCCTGTCGGGGACTTTCGGGGGTAGGGGGCGGGGCAAATCGAAAATAACTTCTCTTTGTTTTTGTGAAGTACATCATTTCTCGCTTGGTTGACAAGGTGACGGCGGACTCCGAACCTGTGGAAAGGCCCTTTTGAAACATGTCCTGGCAACATGCAGGGCATCATGAAATTAACGATTTCGATTAACATATTTATGGCAGGCGGACGTTAATTTTTTAGCTCCTCGTATTTTTTATTCTTTCGCTCTTTTCCTTGAATGTTTCATTGGTTTTTCAGTATTTTTGCTTTTCCTTGCCTGTTTCATCGGTTTTTCAGTATTTTTTGTTTTTCCTGTGTACCAAAATTATACCAGAAACACGTAATTCTAAGACAACCGGCGGCTCACCAAGCGCTGACAAGAATCCCTCTAATGAATTTGTAACGACGGCGATGTTGAATGAGATGCTTCAGCTTCAAGAAAGGATGTTTAAAACCCTTGTAGATTCGCTTGTGAGCAATCTCAATTCTCGACTAGATACAGTGGTTGGAACTGTGGCCGAACTCAAGACTCGCCTAAACATATGCCAGAAGGACACAAAAGAATTCAAACTAAGTCTTGAATTCTCTCAGAAAGATATCGACGAACTGAAGCCGTGTAAAACCAAACTTGCTGAGATAGAGGATGACATCGAGGACATCTACGACTCTATTGACTACCATATGGACAAATTACAATATTTGGAGAATCAGAGTAGAAGAAACATCAGAATTGATGGGATCCTAGAAGAAGAAAACGAATCGTGGGACACTACAGAGGAAAAAGTGAAACAAGTTCTAGCGGAGAAGCTCAACCTTGAAGAAGCGCTCCACGTCGAACGTGCTCATCGTGTCGGTAGGGTTGTTTCTGGCCCTAGAAGACGCCCTCGCACAATTGTGTGCAAGCTTCGAGACTTTAAGCAAAAGGAGCAAATATTGAAGATGACAAGAAGAATTAAACCTGTCGGTTTATATGTAAATGAAGATCTTGCTAAGGAGACCCTAGATAAACGTGAAGAGCAGAGACCCAAGCTGGAGGAAGCAAAGCGGAATGGAAAAGTAGCGTACTTTGTATTGGACAAGTTGATTGTAAAGGACAGACGTTAAATCAGATAAGTTTATTAGTTACTTTACTGCTAAGTTAAAATGTCTGTGACACAATACTCACTCTCAGATGTACTGCCCTTTAATCATTTAGACGATTCTAGCTTTTCTCTAGCGCTATATGAACTACAGAATGGTCCTGTTCACTTTGATCTTGATAGATTTTCTAGCTTACGTTACAATCCAATTTTTTCAAACTCAAACGCTTCTTTGACACAGTCTGGCAGTCTTGATCCTGACACTAATTTTAATGCAGATGAGACACCCTGCGACTATTTTATTGAAAATCAATTTAACAAAATGCTCAGATGCGAAAATTATTCTGATGCCGATTTTTCTTTCCTACATCTTAATATTCGTAGTCTTCCTCATAATTTAGTAAAGCTGACTGACTATCTATCATGCTTAAACATAAAATTTTCTGTAATCGGAAATTCTGAGACCTGGCTAAACGATTCTTCTCATTCGGTCGATATTAGTGGTTTCAAATTTCTTCACAAGTATAGGCAAAATAGAACTGGAGGTGGGGTAGGTCTTTATATTTCAAACGAGTTGGAGTTCAAGCTTCGAGAAGATTTGTCCCTCCATAATGTTGATATTGTAGAATCGCTGTTCATTTAATTAATAAGACCTCGAGAAAAAAATATAATTGTTGGTATTGTTTACAGACCGCCAAATCACAGACTCGATGATTTCTTGTCTACAAACAATGAGTTGTTAGGTAAGATCTCTAGAGAAAATAAAATATGCTTCCTAATGGGGGACTTTAATATCAATTTAATTAACTACCAAAATCATCACCTCACAGGCCAATTCCTAGATGGAATGTACTCTAATATGTTTTTTCCTTTGATTACGCGTCCCTCGAGAATTACTTCGCATACTGCCACGTTAATAAGACATTTACCAGCGGGTAAATGCAGTTAATGGAGCATGAAGCCCCAGGAGGGTAGGCTGAGAAAGCCTGCCCCGTCTTTGGCTCGGGATATCTTGAAAGCCTGATTCATTAAATGAAAGCACTCTATTCTTTAAGCCGTAAACAAAAGCTTTTCATGGCTAGAACTCCACCATTTTGTCGCATGTTTGTCATCGTACATTTTCTTAGCTTCACAAAGATTCGTTCCTGTTGTCAAAGCCCTATTCAGTTCTATTCATGGCTAGACCTTAATCATGATAAGTTGAGGTAGTTTATGGTACAACTGTGCCTATTGGTCGTGCTTTGAGACACTGTCTGACTATAAGGTTTTGCCAATGCCACTCCTAGTCGTTATTTGGTTAGCTTGCACGTAAGCAATCATTTAAAGTTGTTTTGTTATGGCTCGTCCACGTTCCCAACCCGCGACATCGCGTCCAAGTACCGACCTTTCCAAACTTTCCAGCGAAGTACTCCAGCTTCGCTTGCAACAACTAAATCTCCCTGTCACAGGAACCCACGCTCGCCTGGTCGAAAGGCTCCGCTCAGCGAATGGAACCCGCCCGCTCTCCGCACCCACACGAACCAAACGGACTGCTGGTCGAGTGACCAAGAGATCATCCACCTCGTCAAAGCGCCCCCAACAGGCTGCACGGAGTCTCAATCGTCAATCTGACACGTCCAATTTGGCTTCCGAACCTCAAGATCGTGATCACGTCTTGGACCACTTTCCTGAGGAGGAGGAGGAGGAGTCTGCCACAAGCGACCTTTTGGTGGATTTCAATGCAGAAACAATAGAGTCCATGGAGTTGAGTGATGCTGTTTTTACCCTGGCGCAACTAGCGGCGATCCAGGACACTGTTTCGTCGACTGTTCAAGCAGCGTTTCAATTGCTCCCACACAACGACGCTATCCCGCCTGCTCTCGCGTTCTCCAGCACTCCAAGTCCTCGTGCTTCTGCAGCGTCTCCGAATGGCCTCAATCACCCCTTGGACAAAGCACTCGAGGACAAAATACTCCGCGGTGAGTACGTAGATTTCTCTTTGCTATTGCCCAAAACACTGTACCAGTCCCAGACCCCTGCCCTACAATTGCATTATGAGGAATCGCCCCCAGGCTCCTTGGGCTCCCCGCTTACTGTTGTTAAATGCAAGAAACCAGTCGTAGACTCTTTTCAAAAGTGGTTGGACGCGTTTATGGCATACAGGCTGGTAATCGTCACGGCCTACCCCAACCGAGCAGTGGAGCTCATAAAGTATCAGCAGATCATTAGCTGTGCAGTCACTAAGTTCAAGGGCTTAGCGTGCTACACATACGATGAGCATTTTAGACGCCGCGCGGCTCGTGATCTTTCCATCTCATGGGATAGGATAGATATTGGACTTTGGACAGTGACCTTTACGGGTACCGCTAAGCCCCATTGTTCTATATGCTCTAGCCCCTATCACCAATCCGATGACTGCCCCCACCAAGAACCAAGCAAAAAGCCTCGCTGGTCTGCCCTCGTTTGCTTCGATTTCAACAAACCCTCAGGGTGTCAGCGACATACCTGTCACTTCCCCCACAACTGCCGCCGCTGTGGATCCAGCAGTCACGCACTCTTCAGTTGCCCCAGCACGAAACAGCATGCCACAAGCACCAAATCAGCAACCCCTGGCGATCGCAGCAAAAAATAAAGTGGAACAGCGCCAGCGGAAGCAGAGACCAACCATGTCTACTCCTCTCGATGTAGATAAATTAGCGCTTGAATTAGTTAATCACCCTAATCAATCTTTTGTTGATAATTTAGTTAATGCCCTCAGGTACGGGACTCGCATCGGCTACCTTGGTCCTCAAAAATTCCGGGTATCCAATAACTTGATCTCCGCTTCCCAACACCCCGAGGTTATCTCCGCAAATTTAAGCAAAGACATGGTGTTGGGTAGGGTTGTGGGCCCCTTTCTCTTGCCCCCACTCCCCAATTTCCAGTGCCACCCTATCGGCGTGGTTCCAAAAAAGCACTCCACGGAATGGCACACTATCTATCACCTCTCCTATCCCCCGGGTGACAGCGTTAATTATCACATTCCAAAGGACCCTTACTCTCTCCAATACGTACGGGTAGACGATGCAATACGCATTCTGAAGTCCTTGGGTCCTGGGGCGTACATGGCTAAAACCGACCTTAAATCGGCATTCCGTATATGCCTATTCACCCGGATGATTGGAACCTGTTGGGTATTTATTGGCAATCACATTACTATGTAGATCTGTACCTTCCGTTTGGGCTCTGCAGTTCACCCTTCCTCTTTAATCAAATTTCGGATGCCTTAGAATGGATTTTAAAACACAACTACGGCTTGTGTCACGTTATACACATCCTGGACGATTTCTTTATCGCAGAGTCTTCTAAGTTAACCTGCTTGGGGAACTTTAGTACCCTTCTAAAAGTGTTTGTATCCCTCCAGGTACCAATAGTAACGGCCAAAACCCTGGGCCCCTCCCAAGTCTTGGAATTTATGGGGATTGTGCTCGATAGCACCCGCATGGAAGCTAGGTTGCCGGAAGATAAGCTAGCTCGGATAAGGCAGCTCCTTGATTCCTTTAGTTCCCGCCGCTCAGCCCGTTTAGTGGACCTCCAGTCCCTTATTGGCACCTTGCAATTTGCCTGTAAAGTAGTGGTCCCCGGGCGAACCTTTCTCCAGCGCATGATCAATCTCACCAGGGGAGTTCCCAGCCGTTTTCACCATATCCGTTTAAACAAGCAATTCCAACGGGATGTTACCATGTGGAAAGTTTTTCTCACCCAATGGAACGGGCGCTCCTTCTTCCTCGATTCCTCTGTTACCACCTCTCCTGTCCTTGAATTGTACACAGATGCAGCTAGCACTATTGGGTTCGGGGGGTATTTTAACGGGAAATGGTTCCAAGGGTGCTGGCCACCTCACCTCCTTATCAATAAGAAGTCGAGGATTAGCATTGAATGGCAGGAACTTTTCCCTATAGTTATCGCTTGCGCCCTCTGGTACCCCCATTTTGCAGGTAAACGCCTTCAATTTTGGTGCAACAATGAAAGTGTCGTGGCTATTATAAACTCTGGCCACTCAAAAGCTCCCCGGGTGATGGACCTGGTCTGTTTTTTGGTTCTCATTTCTATGAAACGCAACTTCTTAGTACGGGCCCGCCATGTTCCGGGGGTAAATAACGGCATTGCTGACGCCCTCTCCCGTTTCCAGGTCAAACGCTTCAGGGATCTAGCACCCACTGCCGACCGGACCCCTTGTTTCATCCCTCCTTCGCTCATGACCCTTTGAAGGATGAAGTGCTAAGGTATGCTAATTGGGCCTTATCATGGAACACCAAGCACACCTATACATCAGGAGAAAAGCGTTTTATCTCATTTTGCCTTATGAACAGACTTACATCTGCAACAGGTGATATTTTACCTGCCTCAGAGGGGACCCTTATCTATTTCGCATCTTATTTAGCTCGTACAGTGTGTCATTGCACAATCAAAATATACTTGGCAGCCGTCAGGAATCTACATATAGTCTCAGGTTACAATGACCCCTTGCAGGGCAAGCTGCTTTTAAACAAGATTTTAAGGGGCATTCTTCGTTACCAGGGTTGTCCTGGTATAAGTCGTCAGCCGGTCACCCCCCGGGTCTTGTTAGCTATCCGTCCTGTCCTTGAGAGCTGGCTGGATGTTCGGGATTTCTCCATGATCTGGGCTGCATTTACGCTTGCCTTTTTCACCTTTCTTCGTTGTAGCGAGTTTACGTACCCGGGGACACGCAATTTTAGTTCTCAGTTTAACCTCACCACTGATTACGTGACTTTCTCACCAAGTCTGGCGCGCCCGTGGCACATGCTTCTCAAACTGAAATCGTCTAAAACTGACAGTTTTAGACAGGGGCAGTCTCTCGTGGTGGCTCGGTGCTCTTCTTTATTTTGCCCCGTTTCTGCTATGCAACGGTATTTTATGCTGGCCCAGCCTCGGCCTGGGCCCCTTTTTTATTTTCAGTTGGGTCGGCTTCTCACTCGGTCCTCTGTTACACATTTACTTCAGGATTCTGCTCGCTGTGCAGGACTCCCATACGAGAGTCTAAAAGGTCACAGTTTTCGTATAGGCGCCGCGTCTGCTGCGGCCACTGCGGGCTTACCAGACTGGTTAATAAAAGTTTTAGGTCGTTGGTCCTTGGACTGTTATCAAATGTATATTCACACTCCCGAAACGGTCTTGCTTTCTGCTGTTCCCAAAATGGCTCGCGCGTCAGGGAACTTTATTTAGTTGTTTGTTGTTGCTTGGGGGGATGCATTGCATGCATCTGTGGCGGTTAAGTCTGCGTTGCGACTTCCCCCAAGCTTTTGGCATTGCTTGTGTCTTGCCATCTTTTGAGCTATTCCTTTGCCTTAATCTTGTCCGATCCAGCCCGTGCGGCGCTGGGGAGATAAGAAAGGCTCTGCCAAGACTCTTGTCCTACCCCACAGTAGTGGGGCGATAAGTAAGGCTTGTGTTATTTTGTGCGCATAACCCGAAGTCGTTATAACCTGCCACAGGGCTGTGTCCCCCCCTTATTACGCCATCATGTAGTTGTTGTTTATTTAGCCTGCGTGTGTCATTTGCTTGCGTGACGTTTGCATGCGTAGTTCAAGCGGAATAGTGACATTAATAGATAATATTTTTGCGAACAACTTTTTTGAACATTCGAGAAGTGGCTTATTATTTACTGACATTTCAGATTATCTACCCGTCTTCTCAGTTCATTCAGATAATGTTAACAGGTCAGCAAATCAATGTCGACAAGACCCCTTCTTTATTAGAGATAAGAATCCAAATAATATTCTTACACTTGTTGAAAAACTAGAAGTTGTTGATTGGTCTTCAAGTAAAACTTGCGATGAGCCAGATATTGCGTACAAACGTGTTCATGAAATGTATACAAAGATTTATAACGATTGCTTCCCTCTCAAGAAGGTGACTAGAAAGCTGAGGCGCTTTAAAAAACTGTGGTTAACAAAAGCTCTTCTTAAATCCATTAAAACAAAGAATAAACTTTATAAAAAAATCTTCAAGTTCCAACAATCGACAATTCTTCACTTTACAAAAGATACAAGAACAAATTGAATCACACCTTGCGTTTAGCTAAGCGTCGGTATTATGAAAAGAAATTGGAAGATGCTAAATCAAATACTCATGCGACCTGGAAAGTTTTAAACGAAGTCTTAAATAGGAAAAAGTCAAGGCCTCAATTAAATACTATATTCAAGTCAGATGGTCAGGAGATTTCTGATCCAGTGGAAGTAGCAAATAGGTGCTGCAGCTACTTCTCAAGTATTGGTCCCAACCTCGCAAAGAAGATACAGCCTCCTCCTTGTTCACATAAAGATTTTCTATCTGGATCATTTCGAGAATCAATCTTTTTTAGTTTATTAACAGAGGATGAAATTATTACCATTGCTCAATCCTTTGCTTCTGGGAAAGCGGCTGGATACGATAATATTCTAATGTCTATAATTAAGGAATCCATTCAAATCATTTCGGGACCTCTGGCTCACATTATGAATTTATCAATCATTCATGGCATTGTACCAGATCAAATGAAAATAGCTCGTGTGGTACCACTGTTTAAAGCTGATGACCAATCATTATTCACCAACTATAGGCCTGTCTCTGTTCTACCAAGCTTTTCAAAATTTCTAGAGAGAATCATCTATAATCGCTTGTATGATTATTTAACTAATTTACATATTCTCTGTGATAACCAGTTCGGCTTCAGGAAAAACCACTCTACGACACTTGCCTTGATTGATTTACATGAAAAAACTTCATCTGCTATTGATCGTGGTGAATTAGCGGTTGGTGTTTTTTTAGATCTCTCGAAAGCTTTCGATACAGTCAATCATTCCATCTTATTTGATAAACTTGAACACTATGGCATACGTGGCTTGGCTCTGAAATGGATTAAGAACTATTTTTCCAACAGACTTCAATTTGTAGAATACAATGGTTATGTTTCGTCTTGTGCTAATATCATGTGTGGCGTTCCCCAAGGTTCAATACTAGGGCCTTTGTTTTTTCTGCTCTACATCAATGATATAATCAACACGTCAACAATATTACAGCTGATATTATTTGCCGATGATACAAAGGTTTTTGTGTCTCACAAGGATAAAGACTGCCTGGCTAATATACTGAATGCTGAGCTAAATAAGTTGTCATTACGGTTTAGAGCTAACAGGCTTTCATTAAACTTGAAAAAAAAGCAAATTCATTGTATTTAAACCATGCCAAAAGCGTACAAATCAAACTATTCAACTTTTAATTAATAGCCAAAAAATTGATCAAGTAAAAGAAACAGTTTTCTTGGGAGTAATTATGGATGAAAATTTAGGTTGGAAATCAGAAATCTCGCATGTCGCCAATAAAGTTTCTAAATGTATAGGAATTATTCGTAAATCCAGTTTCTATTTATCTACGAAAACCTTACGAACACTATATTTTTCTCTAGTCTATCCATACTTTTTTTATTGCAACTTAGTTTGGGCCTCTACCTACAGAACTAACCTTATTCGTCTTGAGATTTTACAGAAACGAGTGATCAGAACTATAGCTAAAACCACTTTCGATGCACATACTGGTCCAGTCTTTCAAAATCTTGGTATCTTAAAATTTCATGATATATACTTACTACAACTAGGCTTATTCATGTACTCCTATCAAAACCATACTCTACCTTTAAAATTTCATTGTAAATTTACCTTACAAAGTCAAATTCATTCGTATAATACAAGAAACTCGTGTAAATTTCGTCTGACTTTCTGTCGTACTCGAACCAAACAATTTTCCATTTTTTATCAAGGACCTAAATTTTACAACACCTTAAACACCAATATCATCAACGCTTCCTCACCTTCTTCCTTTAAAAGAGCACTCAAGGCATTTATTTGTAATAATTATTAGTATACTCCAACTGAAATCTTACAAAAATGCTTTTTAATATTCAACATTACTTGTAAAATTCCGTAACATTTATTAGTTTAATTTTCCACCTGATATTATTTTGTATCTGTCGCCGTAATTTTTGTGCCATCTTCTAAAAATTGTAACTGAGGAGGCCTAATTAATAAAAGCTCTATAGTTTCCTTTAGGCCTCCTTGCCGTTTCCTTTAGGCCTCCCCGCCATTTCTTCCTACATTTCTTTTTTTGGTATACTTTTTTGTAATAATTGTAATCGTGTGTGTGGCAAATAAATAAATGTCTAAAATGTCTAAACGTCAACACCTTCAATCAACTCCATGAACAGGGAGAGGCGATAAGTCCCATCTTAAGAGATGCTTGATGTCTAGAAGTGAATAGTCTGTCCACAGTCATTTTTCATGTTGTATTTCGAAACCATTTGACAGTGCACGAGTGAGCCGGAGCGCAGTAATAAGCCCTAACCCCACCCCATTGCCCTTGCGGTCAATAAATCATCGCGTTTTTCATTTTTTTTTATGTGCGTTCAAGAACCTCCAAAGGGAATCTTGAGGGTCTTTGTGCAGTTTCAGTTTATTTTACCGACAAAAAAGAACAAAACAAAGCAAAAGACAAGTATACAGAAATACGCAGAAGCAATGTGGTGAGGAAGCCCAAAAAGAAAACATAAGGCTTAGGTCATCCCCTCTTCGTTCATTTAGCGTCGAGTAGGTTTCCTGGTTTTGGGTGGGTTGGTCGGTGGGGTGAAGAAAAATCACAAGAAATCTGAGAACAGGAGGCCTGAAACACCAGCACCATTGCTGTGGAGCCTGAAAACAACAAGACATGGTCACCAAATCGACACAAACTCAATATGGCCGAAAATGTGATGGTCAATTTCATTAAAAAAAAGGCCAAAAAGGGAAATACACCACCGAACGTTTTATGCCTCGAAATGCTGCTATAATGCTAATTTTTTAGATTAAAAGAATTAATCTACGTCCAAAAAAGAAACCTTGTTGTTTCTTTTTCTTGCTTTTTTAAAAAAATGCCAAAAAACTGGGTCTGTTGGACGACACCAGACGAAGAAAAAATTAAGATAGGTATTAAAGCTCCCTTAAAGTATAAAAATATAAGTTTACAAGGACAGGATCGAACGTATACTGAGTAACTAAATGATAAAAATTTGATCAAAATTAAGGTATCAGCCACCCTTCAGGACCGTCCGCGCGCGGATCGCTGTAGCGTTAGTTGTTTTTATAAAAACCCATATAAACCATATATTTTTTAAAAGCTTAATAATTTCAGGTTATGGATTTGAACTAACAAAAAGGATTTACTTAAATGTGTTTCGAAATTGGAACACTTTGTGTAAAAGTACACATCTCTATAAATCATGTTCCACTCGGTTCCACTCCCACTGGAAATAAACGGAAGAAAACAATTAACACCGCATTCGCTTCTCAACACGTTCCACGAAAAAACCGTGTCTCAGATTTTTGACAAGTGCGTTTGTTTTTCTTTTATTAGCAAATGAAGATGGGGAAGGCACTTACTCACCACTCCCTGTTGAAAAAAAGCTCTAGCTTTAAAATGAAAAGGAGTATTAAAATTCGCTGACACGGTTTTGTAGAAGAGATATATCGCATCACTCTGGCCAAATTTTAGCCAAATTGATTGAAAGGCTGCCGACTTGGAGTTCAAAACATACGAGTTGATCGGCAAAATTTGCGTTCGGAGATAAAATAGAAAATATATTTTTGGCGGCATCCTACCTGGAATGAGATTATAACACCTTAATGTTTATTCTGATTGATATCAGAGAGGGATCAATTTTCTCTAACAATAGGACTTTGACAGGTAGTATGTAACAGGAACAAACTTTTGCGGCAAGCAGCGGAAAATAACTATTTTGTGCATATAACAATAAAAATATGTGTTTATTTCTTGAAATGTTGCCTAGGTTGGTAAAGATGCCAAAAACCAGTGCAAAATCAACACGAATAAAAGCAAAAAGCAAACGAAAGGCGACAGCAGACCCCGCAGAAACTGCAAGTTAAGTTCCAGTTGTCAATATGTAGTGTGAAAGAAAAGTACCACCCTGCTTTGCCAAACCTCAAAAACATTTTAATGAGCAAATGGCACTTAATTCAAGATCAACCACTACTGAGAGAAATATACAACAAGCCTCCTATCATTTCAGATAAAAGAGCAAAATCGCTGGGAGATATCCTCGTTAGAGCAAAACTATAAGGTCATGTATCACACTATCATGAGCTTATGAGTCATGTTTGGCTTGTCAACACTTTCCACCTATGACAGATCTTGTCAACGATCAATTAAGATAATTAACAAGAAAAAATCTTTTACTCCTGATATCTTTCGACAGAAATAATATTTTCTTCTGATTTTTTTTTTTTAAATAAAACTCAAGCGTATCTATTTGAAAACATTGAAACCTCAAATATGGAAAAATGGCAATTTTAAGGGTGGCTGATACCTTAAATGAAAGGCTAAGAGTCTAAGTGCTGTCTAAAAATGAAACGGTAAACAAGAAGTGCTGCCTCTCATTTAAAAGAAACGTGAAATACTGGGTGGACCACATCCTGAACTCCCGCGAAAACCGCAAGAGAGGAACGCTCAGTAGGGCTGTCCACAAGTTGCTCCAATTTTCTCAAAAAGTTGCCCAAAAGTTGCTCCAAAACTCTAAAAGTTGCTCAAAAGTTGCTTTCAATTTTTTAGTGTGAGAGATTGATTAACAACTTAAATAAAGATTTAATGAATAGATTTAACTTTGCATAGATATTATATACATAATTATATCATACTGACTCATCCATATTGTAAGACTGAGTCTCTCTCAACCCAAATCATAAAAATCTGATTCTCTGTATTGCCTTTCTATTACGATAACCACGTGATTGTATTCGAACAAAACAAACTTTGCTAATATGCTGGATTGTCTGCACTTTTCTTTTCCGAGAGATACTGGCTTTTTCTGGAGTATTTAATCTAGCTCCAGCACTACCTTTCAGAAGGGAACAATTAACTTCTTTCACATGAAGCCCTCCATTGACTACACTCTTGATAAGCTCAGTGGGATAATACAAACAAAGGCTCCTAGCCTTGATTTGAAGAAGGATCTTCTCCATGAGGGATTCTTGAATCTCTCAGAAGTTAGCCTCACCCCTGCCATGGAGGAACAGCTCTTAAAACTCCTCAACAACTATGTGAGTTCACTGAAAGCAAATATCCACCGCAGATTTGATGATGCCTTGCCAGTAGTGAGTGCTTTCTCCATCTTTACACCTTTGGCTGTTCCAAATCCTGGATCACCTGGCTTTACGAATTATGGTAAGAAGGAGGTGGTTATCTTGGCCAAGCACTTCTATTCAGGCAACCCAAAAGAAGACCAGCTTATTGCAGAATGGGTAAAAAATAAATAGGAGAATTTTGCATCTGGCTTGCGTGACATTTCATAGCATGACCACAAAATCCACTGGGAGAAAACGCTTTCTTTTAAGAACGTAAGAAGAAGACATTTAAGGCGTTTAATTTTCCTCATGTAGAGAGAGGACGTTTTCTTTGCGTGGACTATGTAAAAAGAATGGCCACAGGTGGTCTGTTTCACTAGATTTAAGGAAAATTCATGGGGGTATTTAAGTAAAAAATGCTGTATGATTGCTGTAGTTATGTATACATGTATCTTTTTCATCAGCGGCATTATTCCTGATGAACTTTTGCCGTTTCCTATCAGCGAAATATTTTGAAAGATGTTACAAATAGAAATGGCATAAAGGCTGCCACAATAAGTTTTTTTTTCGTTCCGGCAGTGTTAAACTATCCAAGAAAAACGTGATGTTTGTAGTTGTGATGGAGGAGTTGGGTAAGTGTCAAATCAAAATCTTCTAGACTGTATTTTCGTAAGGACTGAAAGCAATACAGAACCTCTATAAAAGAGTTATTCAGTCATGTTCAGTGTTCATACAGAAATTGCTGTGGTAGCGTTGCCTGTCGATCATTCAGTTAATTTGAGAACAGTAAACAACATGGGTTTCCACATTGCTCCACCACACTACTCCATAAGAGAATGCATAATATATGCACAATAAACGGACTTTCAAACAAGAAAAGAGCAAAAACATGTAAACCATCAGGGGTGGATCCAGGATTTTCCATGAGTGATTTGCACCAACTTAACTAGGGGGGTTTGGGGGCATGCTCCCCCAAGACAATTTGAAATTTAGTGCTCTCAGAATGCAATTTTCCTGCATTCTGAGAGCACCTCAAGCCATCCAAACACATAAACAGCACCTCCTCAGAAAGGCATAATTCTGTACAAAAATTCATTTCTGTGTCTTAAACAGTAGTTACACAGGCAAAGCAGAATAACATCACAAAGTGGCAATAACAAAACAGTTTAAAGACTGTAAAGCTTATTCAAAAGCTTTTACCAAAGGAGGAACTATGCGCTCCAGTCAAAAGACCCACACTACTGAGTCAGTTCAATTCTCCATAGTAAGTTGATGTAGCTTCAGTTAAGCTGCACTTCATTCTTACAATTTTGGATCTGTAAATCACTATCCGTGATAATGTAACATTCTGCAAAGAAAACTAACAAGCTGGGCCCAGCGTGATACAACATTGCAGAAAAACATTACACTCACGGACTAAAGAAAATCACTTAGTCATTCAGATCCAGAAGGCGCTTTGGAGAACATGGGAACCCTTATTCAGCCGTAATAAAAAATTTTTGCGCTTCAAACGAGGTCAAAGAAAATGCGCTTGCATCAGAGGGCAAATCCTGCCGACCAGAAACAATAACTACAGTAAATCAATACGTGTGTCATGACCTCTCAGTGTGAAACATGCGGCTAAAATCACATTTGCTCAGGGAAAATGTAGAACCTTCCATCGCATAATCTACCCAGCAGAAGAAAAAATCTTTATTTGAATAAGCAGCATTTTGGCATGAGGTAAAAGTTGTGTAGGCCTACCACCCCCTTTTATAGACAGGGAAATCTTTTCAGCCAGCTCCACGCAAAATGGCAGTTAGAATGAGAACATTCCACTGACACTGGGAAGTCAAATAGCTCACCTGGTTTCCACACATTCTCTATGAACTTGACCTTGTCCTGGTCCGAATATGAGAACAGTCCTCCTTCCGACAGACTGGATCGCCTCTAACATGGTTTATAAATCAAAATCTTGTCTTCCTCCGTAGCAAGGTAACGATGAACTCTAATCGGCAAATCAAGAACAAACGAAAGGACTTTCAAGGGGAGACTTCCCTTTATATACGATTGTCTGTAGTTTCCACGGTAGTTTGCATCCTGAATAGCCAATCATAACCGACTTTGAGTAGTTCGCAAAACAATGTGAGTGTTTCTGACCAATCGAACTTGGTTTTGAGTGATTTGACATGATCCATATACCATACAGTCCCACCCACGGGGAAAAACTTTCTCCGGTCGTGCCTACGAGTTTCTTCGCATTGTTCTCGGAAGTATCGACAAAGGACGAGACCGTGCAAATGGACACTCGTTGAATTCGCTCGAAAAGGACCGGGTGTGCTGTGTGATTGACGAAATAACGAGATGGGATGCTTTTTTCTATTTTTTTAATTTCATAATAAAAATAAAACAAGGATAATTGATTTCTTGATTTACAATAAGAACGTGAGGAGTAACAAACACAGGTTTGGAAACATTTAAGTGATTTCTGGAAATCACTTGAACTACCCTGGATCCACCCCTGACCATGTAAGAACATGGAGAGCTTTTGTCGCATTTATCTACGGGGAAAATTTAACTGTTTCCCAACATTACTCCATTCAAACAGTGCCCCATAATGGTCAATTAGCAAAGTTAGTTTAATTTTAACACTATCCATGGAGTACTGTCGTATTTTACTTAGAGTTAAGCTAAAATGTCTATTAAAATTCGTCTGGTTAAGTCCTCGCAAAGCCCTGAACAAGTCAATTAGGCCATTTTGTCGTTAGCGCTACTATAAAGGAACTATTTTCGGCTACGAAAATGGAGTAATGTGGTGTGTGATGACTTTGCATGTGTTACGAAGACAATAGACCCCTTATTCTAAATTAAGAGCGTACTTTGTTCTCGTTTTCTTAAACCAGTTTCGAAAAGCAGTGCCACAAGGGCTTAACTAGAGTTGTTCGGCCGGAGAAAGTGTCCTCTAGAATTAGGCAAATCTCCACTCAGCCTCACAGTTTGCTCGCGTGGCAAATCAGGGCATGTATTGAATGTTGCAAAGATCTAGAATGGAGGAACTGCTAAGGAATATGTTAACTGCAATGATGCGATCTGAATGATTTTTGGGGAAACTGGTGAACGCACTAGATCTTGCTTTAACATTTGGAGCATATCAGCCTGTGCTATAGTCACAAGCTTTTACCGAAAATATTCTTACATTTGTATTTTAGCCCTTTGCCCCAGAAAGCCCTAAAAGGCAAACAACCAGAGCTTATTTACAAATACAACGAACAACGGCTGGATCAACTCAGGAGAGGATTTATAGAGCAAGTCCTCGACCCAAACATACATCAAGGAGTCAAACACTACATGGCCCATTTTCCAGTCTTCAAGGAAAGCAACACAACAGCTATGAGAATCGTTTATGACGCTACAGCAAAGATATCCTCGAAGGCATTAAGCCTCAACGATTGCCTTCATACAGGGCGTAACCTAAACGATTTACCAAACTGTTCAAATGCTCTAACATTTAGAATATTTGCAGACAATACAAACGTTTTTGTCTCAGCCTGCAACCTGAAAGATCTTGAGGAAGTAGTTAACTCTGAACTTAAAAAAGTGAAAATATGGTGTGATGTAAATAGACTGTCAATTAATTTCACTTAAACAAACTTCATGATTATTAAATTGTCCAAGAAAAAAGATGACCAAGTAAATATCAAGATTGAAAGTGCAGATGGTATGATAAATGTGCTGCAAAGGAAGCAAAAAATAAAATATCTAGGTGTCTTGCTTGATGAAACGATGTCTTTCAATCACCATATTTCATACATCTGTACAAGAATTGTGCGAAACAATGGTATTATATCTAAGCTGAGACATTATCTAACTCTTTTACAAATGAAACAAATCTACTACAGCTTAATATACCTATGTATCTCTTAAGCAATATTAGCATGGGGCAGTGCATACAAAACACACATTGATAAGATACAAGCTAAGCAAAATCATTCTGCTAGGCTTATTTTCTTTGCCACCAACTATGGTGAACACACAGAAAGTGCACTTCCCCTGCTAAACTTATTAGACATTCTTGCGGTACATAATATTTATCGATTTCAGATACTAAAATTCACGTACCTGAGGCATAAAGGCCTCCTGCCAAAGCTGTTCTCAAACTATTTTCAATACGCTAGTAATGTCCACAAATACAATACCAGATATGCATCGAAACAGAATCTTTACTTTAAAAAAGTGTGAACTAATACGGGGAAACAGACAATCGGATATGCTGCATGTACCGTCTGGGACAAAATTCCCTTAACTCTTAAAGAATTAAACATGTACCACTTCCAAAAACATTTGAAACCTTATTTGTTGTCAGAACAACATAGCTAACATAACTTAAGCATATACTCTTTCTTTCTTAATACATATTTTAAAACTGCTTCTTTGGAAATAAATTCTATCTCAATTCTCTAAAACTTTAAATTCTGGAGAACTGGCTAGAAAATCTTAGGATTATTTCAGCTCCAGGCCTTATTAAGTACAAATAAATATATATATATATATTATTTCTCTCTCTCTTTAATGTATGTAATTAAGTACAGGGTGAGTAAAGGTATTGTTGTTGTTGTTGTTGTCGTCGTGATGGTTTGGAAACAAATCATGCCGATTGGCACTGGAAAGTTAAGCTTTTCGAGGTAGACACAAGTCTTTTTATATCAATTAAAACCCTTTACCTTATACTTGCACATATTTTGTAGTGATCTCTGTTATTAACAGTGCCATGTACAATGTATTAAGGGCGTGTAAAGTGAAATTGCATACGCATTCCCAATAGCCTCACCTACTTGTATATTAGCATGTGAACCAAAACTGAACAATATATCCCGTTCTCCTTTCCTAGTAGGCTATTCCGTACTGACATGCATTATAGATATGGTCATTAACGAACCTCTGTGAAGTTGTAATTACAGTTATAATCCAAACATCAATCTTGATTAGGTGGGAGAAAAAAGGAAATAGTTAACAGCGGTTACTGTAGTTGTAAATCTTCTAATCTTTTTGCTGTTTGGAATTCATGAAGGCTTGGACCAAGTTTTACCACAGTAGTTGCTAAATTTCAAGGATCAAAAATCTGATTTGGTCATGCTGGGAGTGTTTTTTAGTTTGATTGATGAACATATTTTGGCCATCAAAATATGTTATTAATTCCTCCACAACCAGTCACTACAGTCCAACCTGTCATCCTTGGGGAATATTACTGCGTGTCAGCATAAAACAGGCTGTCCACATAATAGTGTTTTCAGTCTTTACTATTTCGTAAACAGATTGCAGAAGAGATGTTTATAAAGGCTGAATCAAGTGGTGACATTGGAACATCAATAGCATCAATGAACCGAACAGGAAAGATCACAGCAAAGAAAGGACCATATGATTAGTACAATGCATTCAAAGAATTCTTTGATAGGGAGACTGAGGCCCATATAATCACTGCATGGCTGGCATTTGTAGGTTTAGATAAAATGGATGGTAAGAAGAAAATGTAATCGCATGAATTTAATAATTTGGGTTTGTGTGACTAAGTAAATGTAAAATGTATGCCTGAGTTTATGTTATTACTGTAAATTTTCCTCTATTAGTCTCCGGGGGCTTCTTAAATTTAACTCTCACAAAGAGAAGAGGGGAGTGGGCTTATTAAATTTCGGCAAGTCACAGTCTATTTACACCATACATAAAATACACTACTTTTCTTACTTTTCATGCACTAATTGCAATCAAAGGACCGGTAATAACCAGTTTCAAAGTGACTGAAATAACTATCACTTTTTTATAACCTAACAAAAAAACGTATTTCATCTAGGGGGGTTTGAGCTGAGTAGAGGCATTATGCCCGCTCAAACTGTCTGAGACAAAGTAAGCCTGTTATATAGTCAAACCCCTCTAAAGGACACCTACCATAGCCACACACCTAAGCAGACACTCAAATCATATTGGTCCAAACCTCACATAAAGCCTGGATTATATTCTAACCCCCCCTCCCCCATTATGGACAGTTCTCCTAAGGCAACAGTTTGTCTTCTTTTTATAGGTGTACCCTGCAAGAGGAAAATTGCAGAGTCTGCTAAAAAATGGACAGAGGTGCAATAAAGAACTTGGTTGCATGAGGAGATTTCAGCCTTTCTGGACCTATTCCTGTTTGCTGAAAGCACACAAACCATATCTGAGCTACATGAAGGAATGTCCTCCATGGAACATGGGAGGCTGCATGGGTACACATGCCGTGTAGATGGATGCAACGAAGTCTTCATGTTACATCCCATATGAGTCAAGTAAGGCAACTTGGTTTATACCAATAAGTAATTTGTTAATATTTTTTCTTATTAAACTTTCCTCCTTCCCATGCAAGGTTGTAGTATTATTTCTTCACTGTGTATTCCAGATTTTGATGACTGGATGCAGGGTTATATGTCCAAAAAATATTCTAGTTTCAAAAAGCTGTGATTTGGCAATAATTGATCTGCTGGATTCCCTATTAGCTGAGATCAGTTAGAGATTTCGCAATAATTCAGATGATTTCATTCTGTCTTACATATGACAAATAACTAGGGGTTTTCAATAGAATTGGTCTACTATTATTTTTTGTAAGCATGAATGTTCCGAGCACTCCTTCATTTCACCTGGCCTGTTAACAAATGATGAAAGAGATAATGAAGGGTACTACAAATGCAGAGATGTCAACTGTTTTCTCCTTTGCAAGACCAAAGCTAGTAGAAACAGGCAAGTTAATAATGTTGTCGTGTCTTTTTCCCGCGAGTTTTAATTATGTTAATATATTTTCTTTGTTTTGGAGCACGTGACACTGTTGTGATGCAGTCGGTCACAAAATTTAGAGCCTAAGCGTCGATGTTTTCGCGTGGACTTTATTTTCTTCTTTGTAGCTTGGTATTTCAGTTTGATGCGGTTGCACGAACAAGTCTTTTCTAGTATCGAGTTTGTCGATGAATTTGTATTTGCTCGTGAAGGAGCTGGACAGAAAACAGTGGATTAAACAGGATTTGCTTTACGACGCGTGGACTAGTAATTTGGGCCGAGTGTGAATCTTATCGTCGAAGTAACCCACAAATGTAATGGAAACATATCAACTAGTTTATTGTGTTTATGGGTGTTTAAGTCATTTGCAGTAGATACATGGCTAATCAGCCTGGCATTATTTACTTCTATTTTTAGGAAGCATCCAGGTTTTGTTATAAAATGATCATTGGCACTGTTGCAACACAGTAGCAGATTAAATGCTCTTCAGATTACAGACACTAACTTGTTCAAAAAATTACTTTGTTTGAGAAAAAATTTTATATGGAAGCAAACAAATCCATTAATTTTTCTGGGTGGTTTTATTTGTATAGACATGAACGGAAAACCCACAACATCCCAGAGCAGTCATCCAGTGTCAGTGGGGAACCCCAAGAGCAAGTAGCAGAGGACTATAAGTACAACTACCATGTAGCTCATCTGTTTTATGGTCTTCTGATGGTGAACACTCACGACTCGATTAAAGAGGGAGATGCAGCACGACTGATGGATTGCATGAAAATGTCACTTTTGTTTTTCAAGAAATTCAAGAAACACAAATACGCTTACACAGTGCTGTTGTTTCTTTGTAAAGTATTTGCAATTTTGTCTGAAAGGGAAGCTTTCCATCTTTGTTGAAATCGCTTTTTTAACAGAAAAGGGGGAAAGGGCAAAACATCCCACTTGATTTAAAGATGGAATTCTAAAACCACATTCTGAAATCATGTCTGAGAATGCTTGGAGGAAATATCAATGCCAAGAGTGCCCAAAGAGTTGCTAGGTGTCTGACAATGATGCAGAAAGTACTAGATTCAGTCGACTGTGATGTTAGGCTAGTTAACAAAAGTGGGGCCCACAAGTTGGTTGAAGCTCAGCAAGCAGTGTCCCAAATTGTAAATGATCTTGTTGAAGGAAATGTATTTAGGTTTCAGCGAGGTAGAGAAGGATATACTGCTTTTCCAAATTTTGAAAGGGATATTCTGAAGGGTCTTGCTTATAGAGACTTCTTTTCATGGTCACGAGATCTTATTAAAACATGGTATGCTATGTATGAGTAAATATAAAAGGCTGCCTCATTTCCTATGTTGACTTTGACTGAGATGCTCATCACAAGTCAAAATGATCTATTACATTCAATAAACCCTTTAAGGCCCAATTACATTATGCAAAAATTTCTTCTGGTTTTGTACTTTCTAAGTGTTTGGAGAAATTTTGTAAACATCACAGCAGTTCGACTTGCCTGCTTATTGCTTTCTTTTCGAGCTGTCTGTTGTATTGTATAGCCATGTCGGAAGATGAAATAAGATCTACATTGGGGCTCAAAGGCTGAAAAGCAAATTATCAAATTCATCTTCACTGACAGGACAATCCTCCTCTTCCCCAGAATCATCAGATGAATCAAAGTAGTCACACCAGAACAAATCACGCATTTCTGTATGACAATCTGTGGCTGTACATAAATTTTGCTCCTGGGAAAAGGGTTGACAAAACATTGCATCAGCAGAAACGTCTATGTCTTCAAACTGTTCACTAAATATTTCTACAATGTCTCTAGCAAGTTGCATTGACGTAATGTTATCATTTTCAATCAAATATTCAATATCAAAAATGTGGCTGGCTTCACTCACAATACCTTCAATCACATCATCAGAAAATCCATTTGCCATAACAGTATTCCCTAATATGGGAAATGAAATGTTTTGATTAAGTGTTTCCTGGATTTCAAATAGTGCAGATCTTAAATCATTCTCATCTTCTGTAGTAATGCTTCTTGCTCGCCCTGATTTTCTCTCCTGATCAGAAGTAGATCCTTCAAATGCTGGCATCTGAACATTGCATTTGTTTCCACCACACTTGCACATTTTGTGGCAGTTGTGGCAGCAGCGATGCCCTTCTGGGAGAGATTGTATGTCACGCACAAAATCCTTGAAAAGGGCCACTTGAAGGCAAGTGTCTATTTTGAAGCAAGCTTCAATTTTTTTGTCACAGAGATGCAGCTGCTGACCATGGGAAAACGTGATATTATCTGCCTGCTCTGCCTGCTTCTTGCAAATGACTACGCAAATCTGGGGCAGGACCATAGTGTATGACATACTTATGTCTTTAAAGTTCACTCCTAGGCTAAGTGCAGAGGTGGCAATTACTACTCTGATGGGACCATCATCATTCTTAAAAGACTTTCTTACTTGCTCCTTTAGTTCAGCGGGGCTGTTGCTGTGGTACACTCCAAGTAGACATTTAGTTTTTGACTTGTTCTCATCTATATAAGCAAGGTGTCCCAGTTTCTTGAGTAGGTGGCTCAATACAACTGACATGTCATTAATACTCCTACAAAATATATGGCCTTTGGAGTTTGTTCCTGTTTAGTGCCAATCTTGCAAACAAGCCAACTGAAACAACTCAGCCCTCTCTTGACATCCTTGGCAGAGAACCGTATATTTTCATTGTTAACTGACACATCAATCACACTTGCTTTAGGCATCCCAAGAAGCTTCACGAGAGCTTCTCTGCTTCTCTGTTCCACAGTGGCCGTCAAGGCAAGTAAAGGGGTTCCTGGTTTAAGAAAGGATCTTATTGAGGCAATGTCCCCATAAGCTTCCCTAAAAGCTGTTTTCTTGTTAGTAGCCTGCTAGCTGGCCCCTTAATTAAAAAGAAAACAAGATATTATAAACCTCATATAACACCACTACACCTGTAGCACTATGTAAATAGTTTTTACTCTTTTAGTTACAGTAGAACCTCGATATAACGACCTCTATATAACGAAGTCCTCGGTATAATAAAAAAAAAAATTTCTTTGCCCCAGTAATAGTAGAATTTATGAAAAAGAACCTTGATATAACGGAACCTCATCATAACAAACATATTGTGCCAGTCCCTTGGCCCTTCATTACATTGAGGTTCCACTGTAGTATGGCAGATGTAGAGCTACTTTGTAGATATACTGTCAATAAATCGTTATTAATATTATTATTGAAAACAAGTTTACTCCGCTTAATACATTGTAAAGTGTTTTGTCAAATAGTGCCTAGCAGTAGGCTGATTTTAAACCAAACATAAGCAGACAAAAGAAAACAGTAGTTGTGAGATCACTCTAGTGTATTAAAGTACTGCAACCATGCTTTAGCTTAACAAGTCTGATAATTTTTTCTCCACAAATTACAACCAAAAAGTTACCAATCGATCGACACTGACATACATACATTTCAGGTTTTCAATGTCACATATTGAACTTAAGCCGCCTACTATGTGGTGGAAATTACAATGAAAAGGAAATACCGAATACCTACCAACTTTGAGCAACGTACGCCACAGAAAAACAAACGCTTCTACTGGCTGGTTACAAACACACCACAATTGCCTAGTTTGAAAGAAAATTCTTTCTGTAAAACTGAGAACGAAAATTTGCTTATTTATTCGTTAATGATCAAATGAAACTAAGTAGAAACAAAGACAAAAGTGTCTTAAAGTCCACCTAAAGTTAAAATACTCGCATGTTCATAACACGTCGTGGAGCATGGTTCGGATCCGGCGCTGAGAGGATGTTTATGTTTTGCTCGGTGAAATCAAGAAAACTTGTATTTTTGGCAAAGACAACTGTCATTCTACTTTACATTCATTTACGACAATGGCTGGTCATTACAGCTACTTGAGAAGACCTGCCAGCAGTCGTTTTTATGAGCAAAAAAATTACTGTCTTCTTGTGTAATTTGTCTTGTTATTGCAAGAGAAATTTTCCTGATTTAATCGGATTGTTCGGCGATAACAAAAGTGCATAACAAATTTAAAAACAACAATAAAAACGTAAATTTTACCTTTAATTGTTGTTAATGACCAATTAGTGTCCTTTCTGTTCCCAGTGAATGTCTCTCGGCCAAAATTTGCTGCAGATGGTCTTCTGACAAATTTGCGAAACGCACAACATGCAATTTTTTTTTAATTCGGCTTTATTTTTGCAGCCACTCTTGGATCAGGACGTAAAAGGACAATGCCGATTGAAAAATTAGGCAGTTCTTCGCTGGTTTTTTCCATATTTTAAAGAGAAGGAAAACTGCACTGCAGCTTAAAAGATGACAACTTTGCAGCCAGGTTAAAAAACAAATGCTTACGTCATCTATGAACAAAATCTTTATTTACGCACGCCTGTGCGTAAATAGCGGCTCAATAGGACTTATATAGGGCAAGCACGAGCGCTATGTTATAAACATTGTTTCTCAGGGCAGACTTCTTTAAGTTATTTATCCAGGTCTTCCTCAGCCACATTTCTGTGCTACCAAACACCAACTTGTATTCACCCTTTAGTATATTTTCATCCGTTTCACGGCTATCGCCAACAGCTACAGCTGATATGCCTATGTTGGCAAGTTCCTGAACCTGCCCTTCTGTTATAGCATTCAACACGCTAACAATGATAACGTGACAATTTTTCCTGCCGTTCAACAACTCGAATATTCGCGGATATAGCTGGAAAATTAAGCTTTTACCAAATCCTGTTGGTAACAAACCCAACACGTCTTTCTTCTGTAGCAGTGCTGCGATACATTTCTTCTGTTCATCCTTTAAACGATCGATATTGGGAAAACTTTCGAGAGCACTTTCTATCGCTTCTTCCAAACCCAAGGCCGCCATTTTTGTTTACTCATCTTGATCATGCTACATCATCATCATGTGGTACTAACTGACCAATCAGCATGACCGTCTACCTGATAGATGGTCGAGCATTGGTGGAACAGCAAGAACAATGGACTGTCAATAGGTGCTTTATTTTTCTCTTCCCCTCGTCTCGTGCTTTGCACTCATGTCGCGCTCCGCGCGAAATATTGCGTTCGCCCCGCTTGGCTCATAATGCATTAGTCAATTGAAACCACGGCCCCCCGACCCCCAGGACATAGCGGGGGTCTAATGCGGCTATAGCCGGGATTTAACGCACTTTTAACAGCCCGTTGGCCCCGGGGGGTGGTGGAGCAATGATTTAACAGCACGTGTGATCACCGGAAGCGGAGACAACAGCCAGTATTTAACATGAAGGACTGAACCCGAATTCTCGTCTTCCAAGATGACGTCGGTGGAGAGAGAGGTTCGTACGTTTTTAATTCATTGATTTTGGTTTACTTTTTATCCATCATTTGCAAATGTTGTTCAATCTTTATAGGAAATCACTGCCTCCATTGTCTATATTCGTTTTGCATCGAAATTTGCATACCGTAAATCCTCTATTAAGCCCCCTGGGGGGCTTTTTTTTCAAGCACTTTTGAGGGGGGGCTTATTTAATTTAGCGAAACGCATCACCTGTAGCAAAAATACTGTGGTATGAGACAGAGTAGACACGCGTTGTGCAATTAAAGTCACTGTCAAAAGTGTTTAATTCACTTGTGGGAGCCTAAAAGGTTGCAGCTTAGAATTTTCACCGACAGGAGCAACATTTATCGAGGACGGACTTGTGGTTCCTGGGCGGTACACTGCTTTGTCTAACGACAAGAAAATGGTGGCAATTCTCCACAAAGAGCCAGAGCACAAAATTGAGAAAGTTAAGCATATGAAGTTGGAGGTCATGCCGCCGAAGACCAAAAGAATATGAACTTCCAGCCTGAATAAATCATAACTGATCAGTCCACGTTAATCGTTAATTTTTTTGTGAAGAACTAAGGATTGTGGGAGGGGGAGGGGGGCTTATTAACGTTCCTCCTCTGAAAAGGGGGGGGCTTAATAGAGGATTTACGGTAACCTTTTTGTATTTTTGCATGATTGATCTTACATGTCGACTTCAACGAACTTGTCTAAACTGACCTTTTGTTTGTATTGTTTTTATATAGGTGTTGTTTCAGTATAATGAAGGAAGAAAGATAATCAAAATTGGAAACGACCTTGACCTTTTACAAAGGGTCAAGGAACGTTTTGACCTTGGAGAGATTGTTCTTCAAAAGTATGATTCTTGGGGGAGTGGGTTGATGTGAGCTGTCCGAAAACTTCCCACATGGACAAAATAAAAGTTGTTCGACTGGCTGAGCCCCACAATCAGGTTTGTTTGCTTTCCTTTGTAGTCCCGTGTGATTTTTTTTCTCCAGGACTCCTTTATAGAGAGAAAACAATGC
Source organism: Porites divaricata (assembly GCA_038088405.1). Lineage (NCBI taxonomy): Eukaryota > Metazoa > Cnidaria > Anthozoa > Scleractinia > Poritidae > Porites > Porites divaricata. Next base: position 14,253,635 of record JBBMOI010000004.1, on the reverse strand, counting down.
ACCATTCACATATTGATTTATTTGCCCTCATCATCATTGGTCGGCTGCAGAGCAGGCGACTACAAGCTTCCTCCAGCCACAATGGTCCTGTGCCAATTCAGACAACTTGCCCAGGCCAATCATGTTGTCTGTGTCTCCCAAAAGGTGTTGAATGTATCTAAGAAACAGGGTGCGTTGCCTTCTTGGTTTTCTCTTCCCATGTGGTGGAATATACAGTGCACACTCCTTGCATGGCTCATCATCAGGCATCCTGAGTAAATGGCCCAGAAACTTCAGTTGGCGGGTTCTAACATTTTCCACTAGCGGGGCAGTCTGAGTTAGATGATAGATTTTAGCATTGGGCACCCTATCAACTCTCTTGATGTTGAGCATAATTCTGTAACATGAGGTACCAAAGGCATTGATCTCTCTTTCCATTGCTTTCGACAGGACCCACGACTTGCAGCCATATAGGACAGTGACACGTAGTATTAAATAGTTTGATCTTGGTGGAGATAGAGATGTTAGGGCATCTCCACAAACGTTCCAGCTTCCAAAAAGCTGTCCATGCAAGCCCTTTCCTTCTTTCGAGATCCCCACTACTAGATGCCATCATGGAGCCAGGTATTTGAAATCTTGTACATGGTTGATTGTACTACAATATACTTCTAGTGGAGGCTGCGGACAGCAGTTGATCGTTATATACTCAGTCTTAGGAGCACTGATGACAAATCCAAGGTCAGCAGCAGCATTGGCAGTTCTGGTCAACTGGGACTGAGCACAGGAGATGGAGGACTCAAGCAAGGCAATGTCATCCACAAAGTCCAAGTCATTTTATTTGCATTTATATGTATTTACTGGCTAGTTTTCGTTAATGCCCAACACAATGTCGACTTGTACATTAAATTGCGTCTATTAATCAAAAAAGGGCAATTTTCGCAGCAATTGACGATTACAGAAGAAAACAATATTAATAGTGGAACCTGGAGTCCTCAGTGACAGAAGCAAAAACAGGTAAAGTTTAACCTTTGCAAAGTGTGTCCTTGACAAACGATGCCGATTTGAGTTACTTCTTCATTTGGTTCCAGTGTGTGGATGCCCTGCTATGCGGGGCTTTTAACAGGTCTCTTGGCCCTGGGGTCGGGGAAATAAGCCATCTTTTAACACTGGGTAAATGTTAAATTCCCCACTATGTCCCTGGGGTCGGGGGGTCGGGGGGTCGTGGTTTCAATTGACTGATGCATAAAGCTCCTGTCATGCAGGCTACCTTCGAGTGAACTTGACGATTAGTTGATCTTTCACTTTCTTCGTTGGCAGTAAACGATAAGCGATCAATATATAGTTTTCGTTGAGGTTCACTCCCATAATTTCAGACACTTCCTTCACCAGCAACGCTGGGCTGTCATTAGGTACAACCAAAATACCGGTTGTAGCCACAAGAGACTACGAGTTTTTTCCTGTTCTATATTTTTTCATGTTTTGTGTTGCGTAAAGTTAGTTTAATTTAGTGCCTTTGTTATCACGCTTGGAGTAGTCTTTTGTTAGCTATTTTGCATATGCATAATCTTTCTGTAATTCTAGTCTTGGCATTGCGTTATCTAATCGCTATTGTCAATTTTGTACGTTCATTAGGTTTATTGTTTTCAGTCCAGTTTAGTATAAAGTTTTATTTTTTGGTCTATGTAAATCAGTCGCTTAGTTGTATCCGGAGGTGACGTGACGTACAGATATTGTAAGTATAGTTTTTCCCGTATTTTCTGCTCGTTTTGTTAGTCATTTGTTGTACTTTAAGTTATTTTTTGGAAGGTTTTCGGTCCGTGTTTCATTAATTCAGTATTTTCCTTTCTTTTGCTGTAATTGTTTTAGTGAATCGAGAAGTAAAAGTCGAATTCAAACTGTACGAGAGTGTTCTCTTCACTGGTTAGTTTGAGACAGTGTCTTCGTGCGTACTGGTCGAGCTCATCCAACTTGACCTCGACATTAAAACCATCGTTGCTGAGCTTGTTTATGTCTTCCTTGATCACTTTAATTTGGCTTTTCACGCCTTCGTTGTGTTCTTTTACCTCCTTGATCGTCAATATCACAGTGTCATATTTCTTTGAAAAAAACTTTGGGAGTTTTCAATTTCATTAAACCTTTTTATTAAGGTCGGGAAGACTGGCTTTGTCAATTTCCTTGCGGATCTCCTTTCAGATACTGGGAAGAAATTCTTTTGCCCACAGCTCTTTTAAACTTTCCACCGTTAAACTCATGCTCTAGGTTAAATTCTCTACAGTTCAACTCTCCACGTGTTTAACTCTGACCACCCGCCATCTTAGTTGTGCCGCTCAAAGGTCTACTGACATAAAAATGGAGAGTCTAAAAACGAAACATCCATAGCGAGACTAGAGTTGGTGAGCGGACAGATGCCAGTGAACATGGTCAGAAACCTGCACAAAGCACTTAAACGATGGCCCATCGTTTCCACAACCGTGTCGGTGGACAGTATGGTCACCCTGTATTAGATCAGAAATCCAGGAAAACCTTGGAAAGTTTTCATATCAGACCGAGTCAAGAAGATGGCAGAAATTACAGGCGAAACAGTGATCAGCTGGAAGTATTGTCCAACAGAGAAGAATTTGGCAGACTTGGGAAGCAGAGGAGCTGGAGTTCACAAGATGGAGACCAGAGGGTGGTTTACAGGTCCTGAATGGTGATTATACAAGAAGCAGTGGCCGGATCAGCCAGATTTTGAATGCACAAAGAACATGAATGATGAACACAAACCTATCAAGGAAGAAAACCTCTACGCTAAAAAGCACGAGCCCGACTAGTGGGAGGCACTGTTAAAGAGACACAAGTACTGGAAGACTCTGCGAGTAACGGCCTGGGTACTGAGGTTCCTGAACAATTCCTTGGCGAGACGACAGAGCAACAAAGCTGACAGGGCTGTTGACACCAGAGGAAGTAAGAAACAGAAAGAAATGTTGGATCAAGAAGGTCCAAAGCAGTACCTCTCCAAATTTACAAACACCTGGCTGGGAGTTAGTCAAGGACGACACCACCATCCTGAGGTGTAGTGGAAGGATTTGCGGTTACAACCCTATATACATCGAAGGGGGACTGTTTGGCAAGAAACTTATTGCTCATACGCATGAGAAGATAATGCACCTGCGAGTTGCAAACACAATGGCGAACATACGGAACGAGTGGTGCATTCCAAGGCTGAGGTCCAAGGTCATAAAAGGTGATCAATCGATGTAACACTTGCAAAGTATTCAGCACAAAGCCCTGTGGATCCACAATGACAGCTGCAATGCCAAGGTTTCGGGTGGAGGAAGGGTGGCCGTTTGAAACAACTGGAGTAGATTTCGCTGGTCCACTTGACTACAAAGTCACCAGGAAGGAGCGAGGACAATGTTATGTCTTGATCTTTACTTGCGCCACCTCAAGAGTGGTACACCTGGAAGTAACGAAATCACAGACAGCGGAGGAGTTTCAAAGAAAGCTGAACTCGTTCATTGCAAGCAAGACCAGGCCTCGTCTCGTCATTTCAGACAACGCCTCGGTATTCAAGGCTACCGCAAGCTAGATAAAGAAGATACGGAAGAGCGAGAGGCTACAAGACCATCTTGCGAGAGAAGACATCAGATCACAATTCAACCTTTCCAGAGTCCCATGGTGGGGTGGACTGTATGAGTGGGTTATCAAAGACCTAAAGAAGACTCTTTACAAGACGTTATGCAGGACAATACTAAGCTTCAAGCAGCTCGAGACGGTGATAGTCGACATAGAGAGGCAAATGAACAACCGCCCCTTGTTATACGTCGAAAGTGAGGGAGGGGAGGAACAAGTTTTGTCCCCGAATGTGCTGATGTGGGGGCAGAACGCACACAAGATAGAGGAAATAGAAGACAGAGACAAAGTGAGCAAACTTCACAGGCGACTGAAGGCCCTATTTTTCTTCAGTAGCAGTCCACCATGACAATCTCGACCACAGAGCTCTTCTGTGCATGACCGCCAGGGAGAGAAGAGCTCTGGGGAACCCTGGGACCAACTCCACTCCTGATTGGTTAACCGCTGAGGGAATAAAACCGCTTCTGATTAACCAATACAATACACGCGAATTCGCCGTGGTTCTGAAGGAAAAAAATTGAAGAGGTCTTTTCGGATTTGGAGGAACAAAATAGAAGCATCGCTGTGATAAGGGAAACCCCAACAAAAGCGCGTAACACGTTAAATAATTGTTGTTGCCATAATTCTGCATTGGCAAAGGTTTTCGATAACATCGATTTGTTTGTTTGAGGTGTCAGAGGAAGATGTGGGAATTCGTTCAATGAAAGTCTGCCGAAAGTGTTCTAGGAAAAGCCGTGCATACATTCAGAGACACGTGCCTTAAATTGAAGCACATCCAGGATGAGGACATGAGCATAAATGCTCGGCAAAAGGGTGGAAGGAACCTGTGTTCGCCAGCACAAGATAACCCAGAGAAACGAATCAAACAATGTCTTTTGTCAGAGTTTGCGGTGAGGCACTTTGATAACACTCCAACTGCAAATCCAGAAAATAGCAGATCCATGGGCTTGAGAGTGCAAACGTCTTTGTTTCCATCTGATGAACTAATTCTTCCAAAGCAGATCCTACCTTTACCTAGCATTGAGAAAACCCCAACCACATCCACCGCAGATACACTGCAAGCGTCCGAGATATTAAATGGTGCTGGTCTATGAAATCCGGGGGTTGGTATTGTCATTATTTCTTAGAGTTTTACCAGTTAGCTGAAGATACTTGTCAAGGTAAGAAAAAAATTGCCTTGAAATTATATGAAAAAATAGAGAGCACTCCATGGAAAATGCGTGCGTACAATTTTTATTCACGAGTTGAGTAGTATCGGAAAATGAACGAGTGAGTTTTCTGTTACAACTCAACAAGTGAATAAAAAATCGTACAAAGAATTTTCCATGGTGTAATTTGTTTATTGTATAGATACTGATATTTTTGAAAAGCCAAATTTTGTCAATATTATGCACGTGTTTAGGGAACCCATTCAAATGCAATGTATGCATGTAAAACTAGAATAACTGAAACATCAGTTTCTCTTTCAAAATCAAAAATTTAATGAAGTAAGACAAGAAATGAAATGTCAGTTTATACCTTAACTTTTATAAACATTTTTCAGTTGAAAAAAGAAAACCTGACTGAGGCTTATAAGTTCAAATTTATTGTTTGTAAATCAGATATTATAAAACAGTGGTATACACTGAATAACACAACGACAACGCAAGTCAAGAAAACTGTATGCAAAAGCCTACAGTGTCTTAGTCATCATCTGAATCGCTAGAGACTGATTCTTTTCCATTGTCGCTTTTCCGAGGGAGGAGAAAGCAGTGGCGATTGATTCACAGTGTTGATGGTGACAGAAAACTGTCCTCCATGAATGACTGCACCCAAGAATAAAGCCATTGGCCAGGGTTACTGAAGTGACAGGCTCCTTCTGGTCGAAATACAGCTGAAGTTGACGGAGTTACAATCGGAGTGACTGGAGCGATGCTTCAACACTCACTAAAAATGCTTAACAGTACATTTGACATATGCATTTGTTGTTTTGTGCTGAGGTGACTGTAGTTTTCAATACTTTTCAGGTTTTTGTGGCCGGAGAGCCGTGCAATTTGTTGGTGGCACATTATTTTCACTGAGGGTTTGAATCATGGTTTTCCTAGTGCTGCGATTGCAGAGTTTATCGTTATGAAGACCCGCTTTCTTTGACATTTCTTTCACAAGACCCCCGAGTTTGTTGGTGCCGACCACGTTGCATTTGAAGCAGCACTTTTAGGAATGTGAAGATTTGGATTTCATCGATACGTTGTTAACTGCAATGTAAAATGGAGCGTCGGGATCTTTCATTTTTTCCAGTCTTTTCTGAACAAAAAGTTTGTAAACTACTACCACATCTTTTTCGCTACCATCGGTTGAAAACATTTTTGGTGCGAAGGGTCTCACATCGCAGTGGTTGGCGCCAGTTCTTGTTTTCATTTGGCGCTCGTCTTACTCCAAGTATTCAACACCCTGGTCTGTTTTGCACAACTTAACATCGCCCCAGCACATATGGAGGCCAAAATGGAGGCTGTTGTTCAACCACAGGGTGTTTAAAATGGCTTCAGGACTTGATACACCGAGGAGGCCTTCGTCGAAGAGAAGTTTTTTTATCCTCTGTTAGAGCCACCGATGCATTAGGCTTGTTTCCTCTTCCCTGTTTCTTGAGCTGTTTCTGTTTAGACTGGAGTGTTTTTCTTAACTTTTCAAATGCCAGGTCATTGATGATGCTAACAGGATAAGACTTTCTTTTAAGGTGCCTTTCAAAACTCACTACAACCCCCAGGAGCGAAGATGGCTGGTATTCTTGCCCTTCCTTTGTGCAGATGCTTAATATGAATTCGCTGAGAAGTTCATTTAACTCAACAGGAGGAATTTCTGCTATCTCGCGTGTTTCTCCTTTTGTTTAAAGGAACACTGTCACAAAGCAACCTCTCGTTTTGTTTTTTTCACCATGTTGGGGTTTTCATGCTCTTCAATAAATGACTCAATTGTGTCGTCTAAAGCCACAAACCTTGAAGCAGTTGCCTCCACCATGTTGCCAAGACGAAAATGGAGGACAATTGAAATCGCGATGCGATGTTGTTCACTAGTGAGTTTTCATCATTCGCGTTTGTAATTGGACGAACGACGTTTTTTCACCAGTGAGTTTTCATCATTCACGTTTCCTATTGGCTAATGCATTTTACGTATCATTTTTACGTAATCTTTTTCCAAGAGGAAATCTCAGTATCTATGATATAACCCTTTTTCTGACACTCCCAAGGACAAGAAATATAAAACGAGGAGGCTTAAAAACATTTTACAACGCAAAACTCTTTCATTTACATATTAGGCTTAACTAAACACTTAAGTCAATATATGCTTAATATTTTTGGAAAAAATTAGAGTTTTTAATAGGTTTTATTGTTCAGCAGGCTTTCCAGGCTGGCAGTAATTTAATTATTCATTTGTTTCATGGGATCACCTCAGCCAAAGTTTTATGTTCGCAGAATTTTGCCTTGACACGTGAAAACGTTTTTGCCCTCCTAAAACAGAATGGCAACTATTTTGTTGTAGTCTCCCACACCACTATTTACACATGCAATCCTATATAGTCATGAAGGGGTTTTTATTCCTAACTCTCCAAATCATGCACAGCATTGTCTTCATCTTCTTTAGGGACTTTCAATCATCCCAAGAGAAATGTAATGTAGTTACTAAAACAAGGAATGACCTACAATGACCGAATGAGGGGACCTGAAAATACGCTTAAGATCCCTGTAATAAGCTAAAATGAAGATTTTAAAAAAAGACAAAAAAAAAGGTCAGGGAGCATGTGTGCATAAACGTAACGCGTTTAGTCTACTGCACGACAGCCCAAATGATGACAGCATCTCTAATTATTACACTTGGAGTTAAATTTACAGTGTAATAATACATGTGTGATGGTAATGCCAAAAAAAATCGCAAAAAACCTTTGGATTATTTTCCCGTGTTACAAACTAATCCAACAGATTTCCTTGACAACAATGAAGATTGGATTTGAGTCATTTTCCACCTTTTTTGATATGTTTTTCTAGGCAGAAAAACAAAAAAAACCGCCAGGTATTAAAGCAGGCAAAATATAAAAGATTGACTTTTGCTCAGCAGCAACGTCTTGATTGGTTCAATGGTTCAAGGTATTTAACTTGATCTCAGCAACAAGGTTTTGATTGGTTCAATGGTTCAAGGTATTCAATTTAAACTCAGCAACAAGGTTTTGATTGGTTCAAGATCCAGATTTGCTCATGCAGTGCAGAATAGAATATTTATTCTTTTATGTTCCTTCTTCCCGCGTACTTTACGGATGTTATCAAATCGAGGTATGTATTCAATCTTATTAATATTTATAGTTCTCGCTTTTTTGTCAGCCACGAAGTAAGGAGGTGATGTTATTCACCCGCGCATGGATGCATTTGAACAGATTTTATTATGCATGTATGAGTAATAACATGAGCGTTACTTGCACAATCACGAGAAAACTATATTCGTGTCAACAGGCAGCAAGACATTTCAAGTCATTCCTTTACAAAGTAAACATTGTAAATGAGGACGACTTCAAATCGATTTTTTGACGATTTTGTAGCAATTGTTTTCACATATTTGACAACTTCATAAAATTAAAAAGGTAAATATTCCATGGAGTGCGACGTCAGATGTTCTCAAGGATGTTCCCTGAGAGGATTTCCTTTTGCTAAAAAGATATTCTGTTGCTTCTTTTCAGAATTATAGAATTGTGAGATTTTCAATCCCTACGGTAAGCTGTTAAATGTTTCCGAATCTGTGAATAACATTAAGTCTACTTCGCTTTTGATTTATTGTTAGAAGTAGCGTCTCCAAATTCTTAAAACAATTCAAGTGAAGTGTAGTTTTAAACTTTTCAAGGGATAATACAGTCAAGTCTCTCCAAGTAATTACTTGTCAGAAGTGTGCAGCCATTACCCTCACGAGATAATTACGAAATTCGTTGTATTGTACTGTGCATTTTGTATATTTTGGATTTTTCTGTTCCCTAAATCATCGTAGCAGACCTCTTAGGAAACACATGTTTACTTGCACAAGTTTAAAAGGTCATGGCTAGTGATTCATGATTGGTGGATTTTGATCCATTTTGTTTGTTTCGTGTTTCAAGGTTCGTTACTTTGTGATTGTCCTGTTTAAAAAAAATAATCAACTAGTTCAGTTTGCTATTCTAATCTTTCTTATTCTTGTCACTTGCAAGAATAAAGCAACATCTGCCTCCTTCCTTCGACAGAAAATCCACTCACAAATGCAATTTCCTTCGCTATTCTCAGCTGAGCAGGGCGAGCACGTTACAAGGTGATTTGCATTAACCCCGCCTTCACTAAAATATTTGACCCTTCAAAAGTCCCTTCAAAGTTTGCAATACGCGCAGCGTGGTACAACAAATTTCGCTGTAATTGACTGTAAAAGTACAGTGGAGGATTTAGTTCTCTGAGTATGTGTATGCGTCCGCGACAAAAGATTTTTCTTAACCCTATGGGGTAAAGGTTCAATGTTAAAAGTAAGGTAGCCTCCTGTCATCCCTCTCCTATATTCACCACTGAGGTTAAGTAGGGATCGAACTCATGAACAATGGAGAACGAGAAGGGGGGATGAAATGGAGAGAAGCACCCTTTGCTATTCCCAGACCCTGGGCATGCTGTTTTCAACTCTTGGTGGGGCTGTCCCCTAGGCAAAGTAAATTTCCGTTTTCAGGACGAAATGGTGCAAAACCATACCGTTTGGGGTGGCACATACCTATATGGCTTGTTAAAGGGAATACCCTCGGTCCCAAACATATTGCTGACAATCCACACTAGCAGATAAAATATTATGGATGATTTCGTGTGTGATTTGTATTTAATTGCGTTGTAGACATCCGTTTGAAAGGCTTAAAGGGGTAAACCGTTAACCTTACAAATCGAAAAAATGTAACTGTGAGGCCCGGCTCTAACGTTGCATTTCACATATGGCGAATCCACTGCAAATGAACCAGAACGAATGAACATTAAATTCGGCATAGGAGAAATGTGACATCTAGATTCGGCCTTATCTGTAAAAGGGTTCAGAGAGCGGCCTTAAAGCCACGATTTGCTATTCATATTGTGGGAAAGCCAACAAAGAGGTTGTTAACTGCTCTTTAGCATGTTGTTGCCCTTATAGGTGAAGCTGAAACCTTTTTGATAGTCTCAAAGACGATCATATACACTTAATGTCAGTTCCCGAGGGAAACAGTTAGTTTTGTTTTCCCAAGAGTCCAGATGTTTCCTGAGACAAAGTCGAGGGAAACATCAGGACTCAACTTTCTAGACTTTCACTTCAACAGCGCAACAAAAGAATAACTGAATAACAGTCGACACATTATTAATGACAACACAAATTTAATTCTCAAAACCACTGAATGAATTATTTACAACTACCTTCCTTGCATTATCTGCATGTTTTTCCTCCACTAGCTGCTGTTTCTCTTCTAGGATGACTTTAAAAGTCGTTGCTTTTTTGTTTGAGGCTTCGTGTTTGTGTTGTTGTGTTCATTCGCGAAAAAGAAAACTGGCAGTGTTTTTCCCGCCTTCTGTCACACCACCTTCCACCATGCTTTGATCACGTGCTGTAATGTATCCCGAGCGAGGTACATTTGATTTTAGTCAAGGCCACATGACCAGGAATCAACCAATGACAGCCCCTGTTTAGTTGATTGAAAGTCTAGGAATATAACAATGACTATTGTTCAAGGCCCTAGCTAGTTAGTGTACGGTTATAACAGTCCAGTAATCGGCTTAATCTTTCTTTTGCCCAGAAATCATCAGCATAGCGTCTGATTCTGAGTCAAGTGATTCATCCTTGCCAAAAATGGAAGCTCTTCTACGGACTTCATCTAAGGTATTTAACAACCGACCATAATTAACTCTGACATATATACTTTGTTCGACTTTCTATTCCAGTCAATGTAATGTATACCCAATCACACTATATGAATAAAAACGACCTACCAGTGGCCAAAATACTGGCCAAATTTAAGAGCTGGTCTGCAGGTGAAGGTAATTTGTAACAACATGCAGAAACCAAACGTTTTCCCTGGTGGAGAGAAAAAGCTAATTAAAATGGAAGAAAATGTTGGAATATCACGCCTTCTCGCAAGTCTCATCCTCAAAATGTTTCAATTAAATATGTTTGTGAAGTTAAGGCCTACTCCAACATGTCCTTTTGTTTACAATTTGACCATTTTGCAAAATGAGAGCCTTTAAAGTTTTGAGGGATAAAATGCCACGAATATGCGATATAAAACAGTAATTAATGCATGTAATTAATGTTTGGATGTGCATATCAGTGGAATATACAAATGTTTTTTTGTAGCTCCATAGAGAGCCCTATTCACAAACTAAACTAATTTCTACTCCTAGGTATTATTAAAATAATATATTTTTGTTGTTGTTCATTAGACGGAAGAAAAAGGTGACAAAGTTGCTGCAGTTTCGTCTTTTAAGGAAAATGCCAGTGAGCAGAAAGACTACGCTGATCATCTAACTATCCTGTCAATTCCGTTGCACAATCCAGAAGAGATGGACTTGAAGAGAAAACCTTCAGCCATAAGGGAAAATAAACTGTTTTCACTAGATATGCGAGAAATCCCTATATCATTGGCTGAGGCAGATGATAATGGTGCATATGTTTCCAATGGAAGCGTAAAACAGTATTATACATACAACGCCTCTGGGTCCAGTACAGCTCATCGTGTTGAAAACAGTACGTGGTACGTAAAAGTCAAAGATGGTAAAGCATACAAAAGGCAATACGTTAATCAAAATGAAGTTTATGAGCTCACCCGCATATACAAACACAGCAAATACAATCCCAACCTTCTCCAGACAATTGTCAGCGTGCGAGCATGCAAGAAGAAGGAACCAAAGCCATGCTACCTCGTTATTAATCGCTGGACCAAGGAAGGCCTCGGGCCTGAGAACTTTGTTCTACCCCAACATGGCAATGCATGGGTGGTTACATGATAGCGCAAGTAGTGATTGATCACCCATTTCTGTCTGTTAATTTGATTAAGGTGTGCAACTCTTCTTATCATTTCTGTATTGTTTGTTTGCATTAAATCGTTTATTAAGACTGTCGTTGTCATCATTGTTATCTTACTAAATTACATTCCCATTGTGTGAACTATCGAGATGCATGATTACAAACAAAGAAAAATATCACTTTGCAGCTGCAATGACTAATTATTTATTGATGTAAATGTTTGTATTATACTCTTTACGTAATAGACGGGTATCTTTGGTGTCTGCAGAGAGACAATCCCACGGTTCTAGCCAGTCAGTCACGTATCAGAGCTCGTCAAATGTGGAAGCAGCACCCGCCGTACCAGGGGAGGTGTAAAATTTTCACACAGACTTACTTTGCAGCTCGTTAATTTTTCTGGAAACCACTGGACATTATTTGAGAGACAATATCACGCAAACTTTGTGCAAAGTAAGATACGAGCATAGAATGAGTCTCTGAGATAACACATAACTCTGTTTTGGCCATATCTTGTTTTCACTTTTTCTTTAGGCTATAGACAAGGACTCCAGAAGAAGACTTTACTTTGATCCGTTTGAAGGGAAAAGTATTGCACAAGTTACATTTAGTCTTGGTCTTAGGAGACATTTAAAGGATCTCAGGTTTGCTTGAGAGATACTTTGGCAAACATGTTCATTCAGTTATAAAGAGCATAACTGTAAGCAAAACGGTATGGGAATTAGACTCTAATGTACGTGTTCTTCAGTGTCCTTGTTGATGTGAAAACAGGGTGGAAGGTTGGTAACTGGCCCTCAATTCAGCCTCGACACTGCCAACAGAGGGATGGTTACAACTGTGGAGTTTTTGTGTGCCTTGTAAGTTTGTCTGTCAATTTTGTTTAATTTTAATAATTGGAAAGTGAAAAGAAAAGAATACAAGATAATTTATCTATTTACTTTCTCTAGTTTTCACGATGTCTTGTTCAAGGGCTTGACTCACGTCTCAGTTTAATATGCAAACGGAACGCAGAAGACTTCTTTCAACGCTGTTTGGCTCTTGCTACGATGACATACACAAGCTCACTTCCTTTTCCTAACAACAACAACCCACAGTACACCAAAGCAGGGGCGGACCCAGGATTTTTTTTAGGAGGGGGTGCACTCGTCTCTTGCTCTACTTCAACACCAATAAACCACATATATATTTTTTGACAGAATACCAGTGTTATTAGAAAACTGCAGGTCATCTCAGGGGTGGGGGTGCGCACCCCCTGCACCCTCCCTCTACATCCACCCCTGCAAAGGGCACGCGAAATGAGGCTGAAAAGCTGAAAATAAAATGCAACGAAAATCGTAAATGTTAAGGCGTTGACCGTAAATTGCCTGTCATTATGCCAGACAATTACTAACGATGGACTCTCGTTTTCGTATTTTTAGAGGTCACAACATTGCAGTTTGTAAGATTTGTAAACAGGATGACAATTAGGACTGGTTGGGCTGTGATCGCTGTGGACAATTCTTCCATGCCAGCTGTCTGGGAGTGGACTTTGCCAGCACACTCTGTCAAACCGTTCACTGCGTTTCATCATAAGACTCATAGCTTTCAGTCTGTAGCCTTCAACCTTTGCATAACCCAGTTCGAACTAGTCTAAGCAAACCACTTGCAACAATGTACGAAAAACAAATTCAATGTTCTGACTGCGATCTATTTTTCGAATTACCTGTGGTTCTTTTCTTCTTTGTTTGGTTTATTTTTAAGGGGTGTTTGATTCCTTTTTAAAAGCCCTAATATGTATGTAACAAAATCATTTGCAATACCATGAATACCATGAATACCATGAGCGACTAATGAGAAAACGTATTAATATCAATAAGTATTGAGATTACTGTGAAAACAAACATACACAAAACAGGGGAGAATTGTTCCTTAGTGTATGCTTTCATGTCATGTCTGTGGTAATAATACATATTTGTAATAAATCGCCATTCAAGGTCAAAACTGTAAATCACAAATACTGTAGCCTCGGGCTGAATCAGAAATATTTATAGCTGGTGTTGTAGTTTCAATGCACACAGTGTAAAACTACATCAGTGCAACTCCCACGGGGGCACTCCGGATTTCAAGTTCCGATTCAAGTGATGGGGGCTGGCCGTATCAGATATTTTTTACTACAAGCGAATGCGTGACAAATACAGTGATCCTAATAACTTCAATATCAAAATAGAATCTACAAACCACTATTATTACTGTTATTTCTTTTCGGCAAATACCGGGTTATGGCATAGATTCGCGATTCGGAATTAGTTTTTAGAGACATTGTGATTGGGGTGAAACTAAGTGAGAGTGAATCGTGAATAAAACTAGTTACATCCAACTACTGTACATGTGACTTGTGGACAACACTGTTATTGGGAGGCAAAACATTCCCCATAATCAAAGCATTTTCTTTTGGTTTTGAATTCTGGCCCCATTCATTTATCCTATCACTTGGAATCAATACAATATATATTCTCATACATCAAGTACCTACCACAGCGTTCAAGGACGCCACTGACTAGTTAATTGAGCAACGAAAACTCACCCTCCCTCTACGCCAGTGGAAAATTGTCACCCGACCTAAAGAAACTTGGATTAGAAAGAGAAATCAGTTCAACCAGCTCAATAAGCATAATCGAGAGAAAACTGCCTCCTGAAACAAGAAAAGAATGGGCCAAACTGGTCAGCACAGGCAACAGTACAGTAGACAAAACCAACAAATTTCCAAGTCTCCTTAGCTTTCTCCTCGGCCAGAAAAGAGCCATCAAATATGACATCGCAGAACAACGGGTTACCAACAACCCGACAGTAAAGGGCTCAGTACACTATACCAATACAAGCAAAAAGACAGAAGAAGGCAGCAGCGAACACACATCAATCTTACAGTAAGTGTCTACTCCACAAAGAAGCAGATCACTGGACAAGTGACTGTAAACTATATCTGTCAAAACCCATTGAAGAAAAAATGAAACTACTAAAAGGAAATGGAGCTTGTTACGAAAAGGACACAGATCCTCAAAATGTGGAAAGAAAAAACGATGCGGCATATACGAGTGCACCAAATGGCACCATAAGACACTTCACCAAGATGATCAACTTGATAAACCAACTGAGGATGCCTCTGGATCAGCTAGCTCATGCAGCAATTCCATGATTGATTCTTGTCTATTACAATTACAAAAAATTCCTACAAAGCATGGATGGGCCAACGTCCTCTGGACAGTGGAGCATCACTCTGTTTTATCACAAACAGCACAGTAAAAGCTGAACATTTAAAAGGAACAAAAGTGAACTCCCTGTAACTAAAGTAGGCGGCAACAATGAAAAAATCACATCTAACAGATACAAACTTTCGCTATTTGACAAACAAGGTCAAGAAGTTCAAGTCGATGTATATGGTATCGATAAAATTACTTCTGAAATACAAAGCGTGGACATAGATGAAATAATCCCATTATTCAATAACACCTACAAAGAAGACATATTACGACCATCAGGAACAGTCAGTGTATTAATCGGTTACGAATATGCAAGCTATCACCCCCAGAATGAACAGAGCTCAGGACATCTTGTATTATTAAGAAATCGCTTTGGGAGATGCATTGGTGGCACACACCCGACTATAAGAGAAAAATCCACAAGCCACCAACTCCACCAAATAAAAGTTAATACTGCAATCGCCAGAATTGAAGATTTCTATAATATAGAAAACCTTGGAATAGAATGTAGACCTTGCTGTCATGGATGTAAATGCGGAAAGTGCTCACTGGGAAGTAAAAACTTCACAATTAAAGAGGAAAAAGAACTAAAACTAATCGAGGACAAACTAGAATACAACAAGGAAGAGAAGAGGTGGATTTCAGAATATCTGTGGATCAGAGATCTGTCAGAGTTACCCAATAACAAAAAAGTGACAACAGAAAACAACAGAAGAAAGACTAGCGAAAAATGACACACACGCTGGTCTATCAAAAACAAATTCAAGATATGGTTGATAGAGAGGTTGCAAGAAAACTGACCCTTAAAGAGTTAAAAGAATATAAAGGACCAATTTACTATATCTCGCACCATGAATTCTTGAAACCAGATTCCAAATCGACGCCAGTAAGAATTGTGTTCAATAGTAGTGCACGCTAAATGGGACATGCCCTAAACAACTACCGGGTGAAAGAACCGCATCTTCTCAATGACCTCTTGGGAATACTCATAAGATTCAGAGAAAATAAGATAGCACTGATTGGTGACATAAAGAAAATGTACCACACAGTAAAGACAAAGACAATTGACCAACACACTCATAGATTTTTATGGAGAGACATGAACATTAAACGACGACCAGGTATGATCACCACTGTCGCATTACGAAAAACAGCTGAAATGGGACGACTCAAATATCCTAAAGCTACGAAAGTAATCGAGGAAAACACTTATATGGACGACGTAATAGAGAGTGTGGCTGATAAAGAACAAGCGAAGAACCTCACCCAAGATATTGAAAATTTACTTAACAAAGGAAGTATTAAAATGAAAGAGTGGATCTTCACCCACGATAGTAAAGAACCCTCTAAGACCTTGACAATACCCACTGACCTGTCATCACAAACAGAAAAAGTGTTAGGAGTTGCTTGGAACCCCATTCAAGACGACTTGAAGTATAAACTTCAGTTGAGAACCACTGCTAAGGGAAAGAGAAAGTCCCGCATCCAGTCAAATGCAAATAAGCTGGGAGAAATTGATGCAGATAGTCCTACCAAAAGAATAATTTTCTCCCAAGTAAACCTCTCAGATTAGCTGGACCTTTCACAGTCAGAGCAAAGATTCTACAAAGACAGTTATGGGGAATGGAAGAGAAGCTAAACTGGGACGACCCTATTCCAGACAAGTACACTCGAGACTGGAAACAATTCTGCAAAGATCTACTGGAGATGAACGACGTTAAATTCAAAAGATGTTTAATGCCAGAGGATGCAATAGATGATCTGATATTAATTATCTTTAGCGACGGATCTAGCCATGCATATGGGGCATGTGCATATTACAGATGGAAGCTCAACAACGGACAATTCAATTGCAGACTTGTACTATCAAAAAACCGTGCCAATAAGGAGACTATTAATTGACAGAATCTAACTTTGTGGGGCTGTATTAATCTCAAGACAAAGCATTTCTAGAACGACATTGCAGATATAAGTTTCAGAAGTGTTATCACATCGTGGACTCTCAAATAGTGCACAGCATGATTCAAAAGGAATCATATGGATTTAATACCTTTGCAGCAACCCGAGTAAGGGATACAACAGAACACCAACCCTGATGATTGGTATTGGACGGAAAGCAAAAACAACATCACAGACTGGCTAACTCGCGGCAAAAAACAAAATGACCTAAACTTAGAAAGTATTTGGCAAAAGGGACCCGATTTTCTTGAATTACCCGAAAGTGAATGGCCAATTAACAAAGCTTTGACCAAAGAGTGACTTCCTGACCAAGTCAAAGTAGCGTACAATATAACGCAGACCTGCCAAATTAATGATACAGAGACGCTTGGCTCGAGACTTAACATAGAAAGATACTTAACCCTTTCACTACCAGGGGCCTTCATGCATGATTTCCTGTTGTTCCCAGAGGCAATTAGGAGATTCATCCCAATAAGAGTAGAAATCAAAACATATATGCTCAGTAGATTTTGGGACCCTTACTCAGTCTACTAATTACTCAGAATTCAAGCTTAAACATTGTTTTATTTATTGACTTAGTTATTACTAAGAAGCAAATCAAGTACAGGTATAAAATATGTCGTGAAGTTTTGTATTTTGAAAATTCAAAGTTCCCGCCATTGCTCTTAGCGTGTTACATCACGGCATCTCATATTCATCATTCAATATTCAATGTACTAAATATTATTTTACAATACAAAGCTTTATAATGCAAAGTTATAATATATAGAAGTAAACCCGACTTTCACATTGCAAATAACGATCGCTGCTATCGAAAAAAAGTTGAAAATTCAAGTCAGAGAGGTAAATCAAATTTCAGTGTGGTAATCGCGGAAACACTGGTCTTGACAGAGCGCAACTCCACACTGTTGACACATAAATTTTGTTTCAACTGGATAGTTTTTGGGAGTTTTCTTCCTTTAGCTTTACAGTTGACGCACTGCCTCTTACGGCCCTCAATCTTGGTGGAAATATGGGTCAATGGGGCCCGAGAAATGAGCGGCAAAGCGTCGCTTGCGGGTCGTTTTCTGGAGTTGAAATTGCTGATGAGTCGCTTTCCCAACTCAAGACGGAAAAGATCTTGTGCCCGTTTTACACGGCTTTCGGACTCTAAAATATAAGCATTACAAGCAGCCAAATTAAAAGAAAACCAAAACAGATATTTGTACCACTTTCTCGACTGCCTTCCAACATAATAATAGGAGCAAAGTTGATCTGCTCGGTCAACACCGCCCATGTTCGCTGTGTAAACATCCAAAACGCGTGGCTTCACAATCTCAATTTCCTTGCCTTTTTCTTTTCGCTGTACAGTGCGCGAAGCTTCTCCCAGAGAAACATTAGTGGCAAGAAAAGAAACATCTCTTTTATCGTGCCATTCAGTGAAAACAATGTTTCCCTTTTGGGCCTGAACAAGTTGGCCAGGTCTGGTTAGCTTGCTTGACGCACAAGCCGGCAACCCTTTACGGTTGCATCGCAAAGTGGAACAAGCATAAGTTTGTTGCAGTTCTAAGTGCTCCAAAAGCACTGGACTTGAAAAAAAATTATCAAACTGAACATGATAATTTTTATTCATGTAGGGCTGAATCATTTTCATGACTACATCGTAGCCAAGTCAGTGAATTCTTCGAACGCCTTTCTCACTTCCAAGGTAAACATCGTAATTTATTACGTAGCTGTTCTTCGAGTCCGCGGCCATCCACACTTTTATGCCATATTTCGTCGGCTTTGCCGGCATATATTGTCGAAACGAAAGTCTGCCTTTAAAGCAATCATGCCCTCGTCTATGGCAATATGTTTGTTGGGCGAATAACATCGCTGGCTGTTTTCTAAGATGGCATTTAGAACCAGTCTGACCTTGTACAATTGGTCATAGCCCTTCTCGCCGCGCGCTGGAGTTCGCATTGAGTCAGCGAAATGCAAAAATTGGGAAATTTCTTGAAAGCGGTTTCTTGTCATTGTCTGTTTAACTCCCGTATTTCCAATGAAAGGGTCGTCCTTCCAGTAGTCTGCAATTCTGGGGAGTTGATTTATTCCCATAATCACGCAGACGCCAAAGTACACTTTCAATTCATCTTTGGAAACATTCTTCCAAGTGGCAAGGCGAGGAGGATTGTTCCCAAGACTCTGGCGGGCATATCGATTAGGTTCTTTGACGATCAGATCAACTGTTTGCTCTCCGAAAACTTTTAAGAAATAATGGTCCGCCTTGGCATCGTCCTGAAGGTCAAAACGTAATCCAGGTTCACCAGAGAACTCACTCACTTCAAAGTTTGAAAGTTTGATCATCCATGGAGTTTCTGCTTCGGTGGAATCCTCGCTTGTTTCGCTGTCGCTTTCATCATCTCGACTGGCCTCAAAGCCTGTGAAGTCAATGTCTGAATCATTTTCGTCAAATTCCTCGTCCAAATTTCCAAAGATTTGCCTGAATTGGTCTTCGCTAATACTTGTTGGTGGAAAACGAGAGGCCATGCTAGCTAATCGGTGGTTGATTTTTTGGAATTTTTAAACGGGTGAACGACTACAACTCTCTTGAGTGAAGAACTCTTTTATTCTGTGGCTAATGCACACTTCATTAGTAGGTTTTACAATGCCTGTATATGTACCTAAAAATCAACTGAAATAGTTTTACACGAACGTAAAAACACACCTATGGATCTGCGTAAAGGAACTACAAACCTACCGGTAGTGCGTGTAGGAACCACGCGGAAAATTTTTTCACGACGCACAATATTTTGGTGCCCGTAGCTTAAGCTTTTAAAAACATTATAAATCCTTTCAATCTAATTTAATTCTTGACTGCAATGTCCAAATATTTCACTGTAGTCTTTATCGTTAATTCCGTCGCATAACGCCATGTTGATCAGTGTTGACGTTGTCAATGTTACGTTTTCGCCGCTCTCTAGCTCCCTCAGGCCACGAGTTTCTTATGCGCAGTAGCTGTAATATGATTGGCTGAAATGTCTGAAACAATGGGACTCCTTTTGTTTAGAGTTTGTAGCCTTACAGGGGAGGTGAGAGGGCATCAAAACAAAGGCTGTTTCAGCAGCCGGTTCCGGCCGGCTTGGGAGCGAAAGGGTTAAATTTTGACAAACTATTAAGAGTGACAGCCCGTGTATTATTGCTGTACCAAAGAACACCAAAAAAGTCATTCAAAAACGCAGGAAAACGACTCATCCCTCTTGACGTAACGACGGCAGAACATTTCTGGATTATGGAAGCACAAAGAAATATGCATGCAGACACTAAAAAAGGGAAATCCAAACGTCTATGCCCTAGAAAAAAAAGAGCAAGGAATATACGTGGCTGGAGGACAAGGTGAAAGATGGATTGAGATGAGTCAATAAAAATGAAGTAATACTGTTGCCCTATGACTAAAGATTTTCCTGTCTCTATGCTGAACATATTCACAGACAAGGACATCTCGATGTACTCTCCATGTCCAGTAAAATACGCACGAAGTTCTGGATAATTAAACTATTAAAAATGGTGAAATCCATCCGATACAACTGCGTGATATGCAAGAAATTAGATAAGAGATTAAGCGAACAGATTATGGGGAAAATCAGCAGTGGAAAGAATGAAGCCATCACCTGCATGGAGCTGCACAGCTATTGATCTCTTTGGTCCATTCAAAATTAAAGATGAGGTGAAGAAAAGAACTATTGGGAAGACATATTGAGTGATATTTAACTGCTTGGCTACCAGTGCCGTTCATGTAGATCTACAATGGAGGACAAAAATCCTTGGAACGGTTCTGAAAAACCTTCCCTCCACATCCTTAACTTATCAAATATTCAGATGTTGCATAATATGCACTTCTCTAACCACTTGGACACCACAACGTACCCTCCCCTAACCCCTCCAAACAATGTTGGGATGAAGAAACACTTTTAGGACAGGGTAACGTGTACAGGGGTGCACAAACTACAACTTTGCTTGGGGGTGAGGGGGAAGGGAGGAAAAAATAAGGCAGATCGTGTTAATTGTCCCAAGAATTTTGTCCCCCATTGTCTGAATACTACCTAACGCACAAAACTACCACTAACGTTTTGAAAAATAGAAAAAAACACCATAATAAGACAAGAAATTGTTATTTACAATGTGAAAGGATATATGGCGTGACAAAAAGTAATTTTTGCGCGAGCTTTAGCAGAGTTCGAAAACGGTATCCAGTGTGACGTTGTTCGACTTTCTCTGAAAAATTACTGAGGCCTTGTCTGGTTTGTGAATAATTACACGTACACGCAAGGATGGTTTTCATCCAACAAATCGCAGCAGAGAAAAGGGCTTTTGCCTGGTACCTGAGAACATACAGTAAATTTTCTTACCGAAGAATCGCTGAGGAATGTGGAATATCAAAATCGTCGGCGCACTGAATTTGCAGTAATGAGTTCCCACATGAAAGTTTGAGGAGGATGCCAAGTGACAAGAAGCAGGGAAGACCACGAAATGTAAGCGAAAGAAAGATGCGTTTACTGATTCGTACCTTAAAGTCTTTTAGACGGAATAATGTACACGTTACTGTGAGGAGTTTAGTGGAAGAGAGTGGTCTTAGTTATCAAGTGGCGAGTAGGAGGACGTATTCGCGCTATTTGAATGAACTTGGCTACTATTATTTTTCGGCTCGGAGAAAGGGGATTCTTAGTGACAATGATAAAAAAGTGCGACTGCAATTTGCACGTAACATGGAGCAAGAGCTGATTAGAAATCCTGATTTCTGGAAAAATGAAATTTCCTTTTACCTGGACGGGGTATCCTTTGTTCACAAGTATAACCCGAAAAGTGGTGCGGCCTCTAACAGAGCCAGGGTGTGGCGAAAACGAGAGGAAGGCCTTCAACTCACAACCAAAGGATGTAAAGATTTAGCGGGTGGACGGCGTTTGCATGTTATAGTCGCCATAGCATACGGAAAAGGAGTCATATTGAAAGTACCGTACGCGAAAATGACCGGTGAATTTTTTGCCAGATTTATTCGGGAACATTTCAACCTTACTTTTGCAAAAGCTGGTCCAAAAGCAGATGGTCGACGTTTATTTGTTATTGACAACGACCCCTCACAGACCAGTCGGGCCGCAAAACTCGCCCTTGAAGACATTGAGGGAAGCTTTCAGGAAATCCCACCTCGGTCACCAGATCTGAATCCCATAGAGAATATTTTCCATGTTGTTAAGCGCTACTTAGATCAGGAGGCAATATCCAGAAACATTGTGAGGGAATCCTTTGATGAATTTAACGTTCGAGTTTTGCAAGCATTTGAGAATATTCCCGTTGAAACTACAAATAAAACTATCTCTAGTATGAACAGAAGGATTACAGCTATTCTCGCCTCCAAGGGCGAAAGAATAAAATATTAATCACGCAATTGAATGTCACCTTTATACTATTTTTCTTATAGTTAAACAATCAAGTCTAATTTTTTCGAACCACAGCTACTTTGATTGGTAATAATGACTGAATGAACTTTTAACCTTAGAAAATAGTTGCCACCCGCATTGAATCATAATGTTTTTTTTGGAAAACAGCACAGAATTGCGTTACATTGAGTGGCTGTTTTTTTTCACATATAACATTTCTCGAGCACAGTTCTCAGCTACATTATGTGAAATATCGCGCTAAAGAATTTTCATGTATGATCCAGCTGTATAAAAACAGCAATAAAATGTTTCATTGCCACTGAATGTTGTACAAGTAATGTATAAAGCATATGGGTTTTGCGATTTGCAACAGTTCTCGGGTTAAACATTTAAAAGGAGATTATTAACGTTTGATTTCTTTTATTATTAGTTTAAGGCGAGAACTGTTGCGAAAATCGTTGTCCGTGTATAATTCCTTATCTGAAACCAACATTTACAGGGGGAACTCAAACACAAATACTTACAAGTACATAACTGGATTGTACGGGCCGTTAAAACAGCGTAAAAATAGTTTTTTACCCCGAGAACTGTACGTGAAAACTGTGAGAACAGTTGTCTTTCGAATGACAAGTTTAAGTCACGCAAGATAGAAAGGGGTCACATCAGCTACGCACATCACGCAAAATCTACACGGGGGGATATCCTCCTGTTCTGCATGTGGTATTTGCTTCCAGAAATTGAAAAAAACCCACCAGCAGCTGATCATTTCTGTATTCACACGGTCGATCGCACCTCCTTTCACTAGCACCAACGGGGTATCCGAGGTGGCAAAAAACGGGGTATCTTTTGACAGCTCAATATCTTTGCTACATAAATTTTTGGGCGCCGGTAAGTGAACTGTATCCCCTTCTAGAGCTTGCAATAAATCGGCCCAGGCGATGATCTTAGGATGCCACCGAAAATCATTCAGATATATAATCTCGGCCTCTTCAGCACCTATCCAGGCAAATGAACCAGTGGCAGGATTCGAGAAAGCCTGGTAAATAACTTTTAGTGGCGATACAATAAACGATTTCCCGCAATTTGCAGGACCATGTATATAAATATTCCGATACTTTCCTCTACCTTTTTCTAGCGCGGTGTAAATTGCATTGCAAAATGAACGCTTTTCGATGTCGTGCCGCTGGAGTAACTCTTCCGCAGCTGTACACCATCTCCCTTCACAACCCTCAATGCACTCCCCGGTTAGTTCCTCTTCTAGCAGTTCAATGCGGTTTTTTTTAGACCGATGTAAACGTGTTTCGGCCTTGGCAAATTCCTTGGCCAACTGAATCGCTTCATCGACCGCTTTACTTCCCCGGTTAGCAATAAATTCGGCCAACGCGGTTTTCCCTTCTCTAACTTGAGCTGCCGCTAAAGACACTAGCTCTAAGCGTGAGCTTATGGATTTCGCTTGGACTAGCTGACACACGTCAAAAGTGCTCAGGCGTTCACTTCTTCTTTTCTTAGACTTACGGCACTGTTGCTTGGCCCTCGCTTTCCTCTTTTTCGTAGCGACAGCAGATTCGGTTTGAGGAGGAACGTCCGTTAAATCTGGATGGCTAGGCGAGTGCAAAGCCTCGTTGTCTTCTTTCGTAACATAACGGTACGCGCTGAAGTAGGTGGTGTGATTATCGCTGAAGTTCACCTTTATCCCGAAGTTCTCGTCTAAATACTTTCGTACTTGAAACCACCGGACCCTCTTTTCCAGTTTGATAGCCATGTGATAATGGTATAGATTCATCTCCTGCTCATTTTCAACATTATCTGTGTTGTGATGAGCCTCAATACATGTTACCCACTGTACAACTCTAACGCCAAAATTCTGCCAAGCTTGTAATACAGCATTGGAGAAACTTTCTTTAGAAGGAAACTTAACAACATCCGCTCGACTATATGTAATTAAATACACAACGCGTTGTCTTCCAGCTTGCAGACATTCCATTTTGATTATCACGCTCCCAATAAAAACCGTTAGAATGACGCACTAAGCCTGGGAACGAATTTAGAATAACATGCCCCCTCCCCACCCACTTTTACCCCTTTGAATACAATAACTAGATTTTTAGGCATGAAAACCAGACATTCTGAGACTGTGAATTTAAATCACTCCCTTTTCCATTGACAATGATGGTTTTTAGACATAAAAAAACAAATAAATAAGAATAAGATAATAAAACAACAGGACTCTTTATATCATATATCACACCATGGAGTTCCCCTACATGCCCCCACCTCCGACTCATTTTCAAAACAGGCACACCATAAAGTACCTGCCATAGCCTACTTCTAAAAATGGAAACAAAGAATACTGGTCTCCCCACTTTTACTATAAAATTCCTTCGAAATTTCATGTATACCACCTGGAACATTTTTCAGACAATGGAGGACAAAAATCCTTGGAACGGTTCTGAAAAACCTTCCCTCCACATCCTTAACTTATCAAATATTCAGATGTTGCATAATATGCACTTCTCTAACCACTTGGACACCGCAACGTACCCTCCCCTAATCCCTCCAAACAATGTTGGGATGAAGAAACACTTTTAGGACAGGGTAACGCGTACAGGGGTGCACAAACTACAACTTTGCTTGGGGGTGAGGGGGAAGGGAGGAAAAAATAAGGCAGATCGTGTTAATTGTCCCAAGAATTTTGTCCCCCATTGTAGCTACGGATTACAGCACTGAAAAATTTCTCATGGTCCTCAGAAGATTCATATCCATTGGAGGTTTTCCCTCCAAACTTTATTCAGACAATGGCCCTCAACTGGTCGCCGCAAACGAAGAACTAAAACATGTAGTTAAGGATTGGAACCAAGAGGAACTGAAAATATTTGGCGTGATGGAAGGATTCAAGTGGAATTTTGTGCCAGCTGATGCACCATGGCAAAACGGAGTTTCTGAAGCATTGGTTAAGTACATAAAACGAGCAATAACAGCAGCAATCAGTGATCATGTTTTGAGATTTTCCGAACTTGAAACTGTTTGCTTTGAAGCGGCAAATCTTGTGAATGAAAGACCAATCGGAAGACACCCTACTTCACCTGATGATGGAACGTACCTCTGTCCCAATGATTTATTGCTAGGAAGAGCAACATAAAGAGTACCAAGCGGACCCTTTAAAGAAACTTCAGATTTCCGCTGTAGATTTGAATTCGTCCAAAGTATCGTGAGCTATTTCTGGAAGAAGTGGACCAGAGATTACCTTCCAAGTTTACTGATTCAGCCAAAGTGGCACACTGCACAGCGAAATCTTCATGAAGGCGATGTGGTCCTTATCCAAGTTGCAAACTCAATAAGAGGACAATGGAAACTTGGGAGTGTGCTTAAAGCCTATCCTGGAGGAGATGGTAGAGTAAGGAAAGTTCAAGTGCAGTACAAAAATCCAAAACCAGGAGAAGGTGTCAACGAGTACCATGGCAGAGGTTTCGTTACCGTTGAACGAGCAGTAAACAAATTGGTTGTTTTCATACCAAAGGAAAAAGATAAAGACAGAAAATTGAAGTACTACTATTTTTCTGATATTGAAATACTCTACGTGAAACTTGACTTGAAATAAATTTTGTATTTTTAATGTAACTTTCATTTTCAAGTGGCGGGGGAGTGTTTTGGTATAACACAAAATTAATGCGTGATATAATCACGACTAATGGCATGACGTAACAATCGTTGATTAGTAAGATCATTACTACTAGTTGCAAAACTTGAGAAACAACAACGAGTACGTGAATATTATTATTTACAGTTTGCTTTAACATTTCTTGACTGATTGTAGTTCCTGTTGATATCTTTATGTAGATTTCGAATTCTTATATCTTCTGTATTTCTGTACGTTTTGGACGAAATAAACCATGTGCAGTATTTGAAACCTTGGCGACTCGCAGCTAGCAGTACAGTGTTAAACTGCCCACTACCCGAAAGAATTGCAGGGGTAACACAACAACGCTGACCAGGGAAGCCCAGGTGAATTTTTTTTAGATTATTTCTCCGGAACAACTGTCAACTCAACTGACTTGAGACATCAATGCTTGACTTTCTTGAATTTTACTGGATCCTTTCCACTCACTGGCTTTTCTGTGTTCACAAACTCGTCGGGAAACTTCATCATGAACTCTTTTATCTTCTCTTTTCTGCTATCGTCTCTTTCTTTTCTCTTGATATAGCAATGTCCAAGGTTATAGCTCCTCCATAGTGATGTCAGTTGATTATAGCTTCCTCACAGTATAGCATCCATAGCTGATAAGCTCAATCACAACTAGCCACGAGGAAAAACCCTCGGGCTCACAACAGCAAGACCTTGATACTTGGAAGCCTGCGTAGTTTTATACTTTTTCTTTAAACATCTAGAACGTTCCATTACTATTTATAGTACATTACAACATCTTCTATTTGCAGAAACTGCTGAGTTACATTACAGATATTCATGCAAATTAGTTTGATAGGACATCATTAGCATAATTAACATAGGAATTATGGCCACTGATTTGACATTTAAAGGTAAATGAGGGCATCGTGGTGATTGAGACAACAGCTTTACAAGAAAGCCATGATGTAAGTTCCTTTGTATAAAACTATTTGAGGAATCTTCGACACGCAGTCATTACGGGGTTAATTCTTCGAAAGACAATTTCTTTTTATCCAGTATTTTTTAGTTACTGTATAAATAAGATTTGTGACTATGTATTTTCTGTTTATCCAATATCATACTTGATGACCTTCAATTATAAAACAAGGAAGCAGAACTCTGAGAACTGAAGAATAAGGGACTTCACATGCATTTCCTCTCCATACTCACGTGAATTAAGGAATGGGGCTATGTGAAAAATGGTTAAAAATAGGGAAAAAATCTAAAAATTTTGAACTGCTTTTTTGAGACTTTTCTTTTACATGAGCCAAAACAGTTTCGGAAGCTTAATATTCAGAGTAAGTCACGTGACTTGACCGTTGCTTACAACGATATTTTGGCGCCATTTTTGTCCTCTTGTTTTGGGGGATGTTTACGACAATTTATCCCTTATGAAATTCTGGGATAAACATTAGAATATATTCTTTAGAAACTAAATAATTGCTAATTAATTGGGGAATTTGGAAAAGCATCCTCAATACCTTTTAATTTTTTTCTTAATTTCCAATGCGTGTTACTTAGGTTAAAACGAGAGCAATCCTAGTTTTTGGTTACAAGCTCTTGCTCTTGGAATGTACAGAAGACCCTTGTAGCCATGAGAAGATCCTGTATTCCTCGGACTTAATATTGTACTAAGGGACCGACTTATCCGCCATGTTTGAGCACATGGCTCAACGTTAGGGAGACTAAAACCGAAGATGCTGCAATAGCAACACGTTCATTTCCAAAATGGCGGACGATATTGCAATTGACTGTGTTGCATGAAATGTGTAAGTTTTTCATTTTAACATACGTTTTCTGTAAATTATATTTGCGATTTTATTGAATTAAAAGCATTTAGTTACAGTAGAGATGTTATTTTGTCTCAGTGTGTTTTACATTTTGTCTTAATAGTAAATAAGATGAGAGGTTTCTATTTCGATCCCTCTTTGTTCGTTGTTATAAATCAATTCCGTCTTCCTCGAGAATGTGCGCCTAAATTTGAGTGCTTTGGCTCTAATAACAACGCTTGTCTGTAAATAAGATATCATGTTTCTATTCTAAATTATACTCGCAGATTTGGCGCGATTTTTAGATGTGCATTTTGGGTTTGATCGCAAGGTGTAGTTTCAGGAGTTCTTCATTGAAAATTATTTTCCACTGTTCTAAACCAACTTGAGTGCTTATAAATCGCCAGAATTCAAAAAATTACCATTGCTACAGAGAAAATCCGTTCCTAACAAGAAAAAAATTGGCTCAAAATCGTTAATGTAATGGCGAGATTCTTTAACTGTGGCTTCTCGCGTGTGGCAGCAAAGTACAGTATGTTGGACGAGAATGGAAAAGTTAGTCGTGACAAAGGCATTCGTCAACAGAAGTTTTTGAGTACATTTTCAGACAATAAAGAGGTATTTGCTGTTACTGAGAAGATTTTTGACAACAGACTACCTGTGTTGCTGAAAAACTTTGATACATGGCTGGGAGAAGACAAAGCAAAATACTTGACGCATTTTAGTCCTACAGCATGGAAGTCTCTTTCAGCAGCAAAGAGAGGATTGCACACAATATCTAACTGCAATGCATGTGCGGTTAATCATCTGCCTATGCAGTCACTATTCCCGTTGAAGTCTAACCAACTTAAGGTGAACAACCCGATGTCTGCATATGCAAAGGAAGTGGCAAGCTTACAAAAGAAAACAACGAAAGTTGTAGAACCTAGTAAAGCAACAATTCAGGATACTGCTAGGCAGATATATTTCGAACCATTTAAGAGTCTCTACAACATGAACCTCGCTGAAGCCTTAACAAAAGTACCTGAAAGTGATGTAACACCATCAAAAACTAAGGTGCAAAAACAAAAAGAAACAAGGGAAACTTTAAGGTCCGTCAAATGCAGAACAGAAGACCAGTGGTCTAAGGTTGACTGTGACACAATGCTGGGAACGCGGTAAGCATACAAGCAGAGGGATCTGCAAAGAAAATCTCTCTACTTCGAGTCCACTCATGAGGCAAGCGTTCAAACTTTGAAGAGGAAGGCAAAAAGAAGTGTCATTCTCCTTATCCAGCATCAATCGACTTTGACAAGGAGGGCCTCCTGCAAGAAGTAAATTCAGTGAAAGAAGGTGAAAAGGTGAGGACGTTAGTTGTGATAAGGCATAATCAATTGATTATTTTGTAGATAACTTTTAATCACTAGTTCCGCTTAAACAGAAAAACAAAAGCAGATGTCTTTGTTTCATGAACATTTCATGCCACCATTTATTTTAATTAGAAATCTGAGGGATAAACAAGAATACTAAATCTTCAACATACTTTTCAGATTAATTATTCAGAACTGTCCAGGAAGTATGGAGCAGCAGAGAAAAGTAAGGTGGGAAATATGGTGGTGAAAGAGTTTCTTCAAACTAAAGGGGTGGATGTGGCAAAGTTTACAGGTCCAAGAAAAAATGCTCAGCCTGTGACAAGAAGACGCCTCAACCGAATGTTTGGTGGTGACATCACAACACCTGTCCCCCGTACTAATGCTGCCCTACGAGAAACCTTGAGGGCCAAGATTAGGGCTGGAGAATATCGCTTAGGAGAGATCATTGCACAAAAACGCTACAAGAAGTTAATCCTACACCCTGACGGTACATTAACAACAGAGTATTTCACAGTTAATGGAAGGAAGATACCTTTGCTTGAGATTCGTAAAGTGCTTTTGGAGGAGCATGAGAAGGAAGGTATTGTCAGAGACCACTCAGACGCCCACTACAATTGCATGAGTGTAGATGACATAAAAAGTCGCTTAAGGGAGCTTGGAGAGCTGAAAATAGAAGGACTAAGAGAGGAGTTATTAAAGGTATTAAAGTTACATGAATGCACAAGACATCTCATGATCTGGTCAGACCATTCCAGCATTATGAACCATGGCCACCTTCTGCTAACTGTAAATGCAACGTATGATCCTGCAATCTACTACACTTCTGAAGAGCTCCATAGGAAGAATGTTCAGGAGTTAGTAGAGAAGCCTCACATTTACATCATGGCTAGATGTAGGGACACCATTGAAGATCAGCTTTTATACAGTGAAACTAGGCTGGAAGATATAAATGAGCTTGGAAATCAACTTTTGTCCTCCCAAAAGGTCTCCAATTAGGGACATTTGCAGGTTCTTTGACGGGGATCATCCTTTGCAAGAGGTAGAAAGTGGAAAGCAGATTGGTGGTGGCTTTGGGTGCTGTGGATGCACTGGGGCATCAGCCAGCTATATTGACCAGGTGGGGCGGTTCACCGAGGGCACCGGACATTGCCCTCGAAGAAAGAAGGAGAAAGGTACTGGAAGGCCAGCTGGAAAAGAAAGAAGAAATTGTGGAGTGCATCCTTTCAAAAACATGAGCAAAGAAGAGCTGATAAGAGAGTGCAAGGTTGATGGTTTACTTAAACCTGCATTGGAATCTAACTTGAAAGAAGTACTGAGGGGCATACAGCGAGTTCCAGCACTGTGTTTCCCCCAACAACAATGCTCCTTACAAGAGCTCAGCTTAGGAAACTATGAAGTGTTACCAGTAGAGCCTCTTCATGACCTCAAAGAGCATATCAACAACATATTTAAAGAACTACCCAGACACCTCAATGATGAAGAAAAAGTTCTATTTGATGAGACAATGGAGGCAGTACTTTCAACAAAAGAGAAGCTCCAAGGTTCAGATTATGTACTGACCTTGCACCTTGGAAAACACTGCCGTTTAAGAGCGGCTGTCTGTAAATATTGAGAACTTGCCGTCAAATGGAAATTTCGAAATTCTTCATATTCAGTCAGAAAAAACCCTTTGGTGAAACGTTTTCGAAAATCACAATCAAAGTTCCTAAAGAGTTTTCTTTTTCGAGAAAACCGGCAAAAAGTGAAAAGCTGCCCCACGCCATATAGTCGCCGGTCTAAAACCTTTGAATTAGACCATTTTCAAAGCCCTCTGGAAGAAAGACGGTTCGAGGAAACAAGTTCATCCTTGGCAGGTAAGTAAGGCATCCCAGTTACAATAGTCTGTGGTAAAAATATTGCAAGATAATGAATTTTTTACTCGGTTAAAAGACGCACGAAGATCCCTATCTTCAGCACTTTCATAAACAATTAAATTTTGCAAAACTTTGAAGGAAAAAGTCACGGCTTGGTACATGGAATTTTAGAAGAACTATTACACCTCAGAAAAGCCCTACTGTTGTAGTACAACATATAAAAAATCCAGCTTGGGCAATTAAAAAGCAACCTGCCGAGAGAGGTAAACGCGCAGCTCATTTTCGATGTTTTTGCATAAAACGCACATTAAAACCGTCACGCAACCGAGGGTAACACAAACTCCAAAAACTTGTCTTGACTTACATTTTTTCGCGGTGATCAGGAAAAAATAGTTTTTACATGTAAAATCGAAAGATTGATCGAGTCTTTTATTGCTCTGGTATGAATTAACTAGTTAGAAAGTTAGATGAGGGCGATCGCAATGAACCAGCTCTGAAAGGTCAAACGGCCGTTTCCATAAATGTCAACAATGCTGAGGAAAGTAAGGAGTCTTGTTTCAAAATATATATATTTTGAAATTCAATTTAATTGATATAAATTTTTTGAGTGGTTGGGTGTATTTTATAGATAGAAATTGCTGGAAAGAAAACGGACTAAGATTCAGACAAACATTGAATTGAAAAGGTAAATAATATGAGTTTCCTAAACGAGCTGATTGAAAGATCATTTGCCGTGTCAAATGCATATCAATCTTGAAATGTGTGATCTCAGGCTATAGCTACTTTATTAGGAAAGGGGCATTTTATTTGGAGAGGCGGAGGGAGAGTAGAGGCTGAGCAATTTCTTTCATTTTTTTCAGCCGCTCTTATTTGCAGAAGTTTTTTTTTCGCGACAACTGTACAAGTATATTACTTATATTCATAGCCTTTTATCACAGCCCACGCTTCATAAGTTTAGTAAAATCAGAGTCACCGACCTTAGTACCTCTAGCAACAGTTGTTGTATTCTATTTTAATATATGGAGTTAATCTCCATGGGTTTTTAATTTGAAACTGGTTCCAGATTCATTCAAAATCTGTAACTTCTCACAAGTTATAATTAGGCAAGCCTCTGTTACTTAACATTAACAATGGAACAACTGGCTTTCTCTGTTCTCTATTGAAATCTAAAAAATAAAACTTCTAAGCAAGAATGGAATAACAAAGGATTTGCGGTACAAGCGGAGCGAAAATGAACGAAGAATTTAGTGGAGGTGGAAGGGGGTGGAAGCCCGGGAGAATAGAGAGATTAAGATTCACGTTTGCCGCAAACGGGAAACGTCAGACTCAAGTTAAGAATTTCTCAGAATAGAAAATAAGCAAATAAAAACAGTCCGGAAAGATTCCTATTGTTAAAACTGACATAAAACAACTTATTTTTGTCTAGAAACAATAAAGAGTAAACGGAAAATAAGGGGAAAACTTGGTCACGTGGTAAAAATTCACGCCTGCCGTTTGGCGTAAACGTGAATCTTAAAGGGGCTGTGTCACGGTAGTCCAGTTAATTTTGTTTAATTTTACCAATTACTCGCCCTAAATCGCTATGGAACTTAAAGTAAGCAAAGAAATTACAGGTAAATGACAAAATCAGAGATCCGAGACAAACAAATATGTCTCCTGAGCATTATTTTTTAAGTTGCAAGCAGTAGGGATCAACTTTGAAAAGCTGTTAGGCTGAACAGTTTTCAAAAACCCCAATTTCAATCCGTTTCAATCTTCTTCAGTTTTGCCCATCCGTAGCATCTGTTGTTTCTGTTATGTTATTTTAACCTTCCCTTAATGTTTTAAGCGGTTATTTTTATGTTTCTCTTAATTTAACGGGCATTTTGTTATTTTCTTATTTGGCTGAATTTCGTGACACAGCTCCTTTAATCTCTCTAATAAGGGGTGGGACCACTGGGAGGGGTTTGGGAGATGGGAGAGGAAAGGGCGTGTGATGGGAGTTCTAAAAGGGTGGAAAGCGGGAGAAATAGGGAAAAATTACCCAGCAATGCTTAAAATGTACAATCGAAAAATGGCTAAATGACGGTAAAAATAAACGGTCAAAATTTACCCCGACGTTTCGAAATGGAGGTTGCCAAGAAAAACAGAGGAGGAAAAAACTAATAAATGCATGAAACAAAAATGGCTGGTAAGACGGCGAAACTAAACTGCACATTGACAAATACCACTTCAACAAAAACTAAGGATACAAAGCGCTAAGAAGACAGGGCTAAACTTTTGTCATACGAACACTGGTCGACAACAAAATGTACAAAAGACAGGGCTGATACCGTACGAAAAAGCTGGCAATTTTTGCGATTTATTAAACTGGAAGTCAGTTTATGCTCCTGGACACTTTCAAGAACAGGCATTGCTTAGACACATTGCCAAAACAAATTGAGTTGATCCAGGGCTTAACCTGGAAATCTTTTCATTGCAGATTCACGGAGATTCGGCAATGTGAGAAATATTATTTAAAGCTGGGAGGACAAAATTATGTCTATTCAACACTTTTCATTCGAATAAAATTAAAAATATGAGAATTTCCTTTCTAACATTCCCGTTAAACAAATCCCAGAAATGGGTGAGACATAAACGTTTTCCCATGCTCCATTGTGTACCAATTTTTTCTCCTTCTTTTCTTGTGCATGATTTTGTTTTCCGTTTTTGTTAACACCCCTCCTAAGCCCAAAATAAATGGCTGGCTCGTCCCATAGCAAACACGTGAACAACAGGAGACACTATTCGGAATGAATCATGATCATGAAATGTCATTTACACATGAACGCTTTCTGCAACGAGGTTGGCTAGAGACTTGATCAGAGTCATTATCTTCTCTTGGTTTTAGCTCATTCTTTCTTGGTTTTCGTCTCCTTCGCAGCCGCTCTTGCTGTTCTCCGCCCTCTCGCGTGGACGTTTATCTTAAGCCATTTCCACATTAAAAACGTAGAGGTTTGAATTAACGTGCTGTGTTAAATATTTTTTTGTCCAGGCTGGACCGGTATATTGGAAAACGGGAAAACACAATATTTATTTGGTCAAAAATGGGTAAACATGCAAAGTGCATATATTATTTTCTAAATCTTTTCCCACAGATTAAAACGCAAACCTGATGTTTTCGAATTTACTCGCTTTGAAGTTGGAATATGCGATGAGCATTTACCAGAATTTCCGAGACTGTAAAACAGCCGGTCCTTTTTTATGCCGTTGTATGATTTTCGCACGCGCGTGGGTCTCACACGTTCATAGGGCGTGGCAAATCTCCTTTTCACCCTCGCTCCAGATGTTTCGTTTCAGCGTGGGTTCTTGATCTATTTAAAAATACGAGCTGATTTACAGGCAAAAAAGTTCCATTTCTCTCGTTAACAATTTATCCAGCTAACTTGGATACCTTTAACGGACACCTGAGTTAGTACCCTCTGGCATCAGTCCTTTTCTTGTCTTTTTTTGACCTTCGATGAGACGATATCGTATTGAATACTTTGCTCTCTACGCCGTGGTAATTACAAAATAATTGTCCCACACACACAATTGGCTATCAAATGGTTTACCCAAATGACCAAAACCCTAAAAACCTTGTTCTTTTTTATCTGCTACCATCTGTCCCCGAGGCAGCCTGCGGGAAAAGTCCAGAGCTTCGGGCCCGAGGGCTGGGGGTATAGTGAGGGTGGGGGTATAGTGAACGTGGGCAACTAAAACAAACTTTCCATTGTACTGTTTTCTTGTGTGTGTATGTGTGTGTATATGAAGTATTTCTGGCCGCGTGAAACAATAACGCCGGTTGTTAGTTTTCTTTTTTAAAGTGTGGGTATTCCGTCTTTTTGTTGATGCAATGTAAGTCAGGTTCTCTATATTTTTTACATAAATTTTTAAACGAAACAGAATTTTTGCGCTTGATGAAAATTCCCGGGGTGGGAATTACGGCCTTTTTTGCGTGCCCTACGGTGGGGAATAGACCGACAAGTGAGAGATAGATGGTAGAAAAGAACCATTCAGAGGCCGATCCTGTACTCTTTGTAAAAAGTTGCAAGGTTTTACTCAGGTAATGACGTACTTCAAATTGTTCCTCTGAGTTCACTGATGATAAATTTGCCTGTAACGTTCACAAGAGGAAACTTTGACTACTTTCTTGGCCGGTTTTATGGCGTATTTTATGAGGAGGCGAGTGCTCTTCAGTTGTTTGTTTTAACTATATTACTTTTGTACTGAACATTTTGTGTCAAGAATTTAACAATTTGTAATAGATTTAAAACATTTTATCGACCAGGTGGGAAGAGCGCATTAAGGGCGACCTTCCCCCTGGGTCACTGATAAAAAATAAATTAAAAAAGGAGTACCTAGTACCTTGGTTGGTGTCGATATCATTTGTAGACCTTTGTTGTTTGGTTCGCCAAACGCAGTTTTTTCCCATTTGAACTCTAACAACTTCCAGCCCCTCAGTAACAGGTTTTTATCGAATGAAACAAACTTTCAGATGCATTTTATCAAAGATTCCTGATTTGAGATACTGTGCATGAATTTTCAAGTTTCTGCTTTCGTTAAGCCAGTATGGAAATATGTAGGTATTGACGCTGCACTTGAAATTCAACCCGGCAGTTTTCACTTATTCCATTTATACGTTAAAATTAAAAAAAAAAAAAAGCGATAGAAGACTTAAATATTCATTAGGTGCTACATTATAGAACATTATATTACATTATATTCATCTTCATTGAAAAAATATGCATATCTGGGCACATTAAATATAAGTTTATGGAGTTTGTGTTACCCTCGGTTGCGTGACTGTTTCAAAATTTTGTGCAAAAAAACATCGAAAATGAACTGCGCATTTACCTCTCTCGGCAGGTTGCTTTTTAATTGCCCAAGCTGGATTTTTTATATGTTGCACTACAACAGTAAGGCTTTTCTGAGGTGTAATAATTCTTCTAAAATTCCATGTACCAAGCCGTGACTTTTTCCCTCAAAGTTTTGCAAAATTTAATTGTTTATGAAAGTGCTGAAGATAGGAATCTTCGGGCGTTTTTTAACCGAGTAAAAAATTCATTACCTTGCAATATTTTTACCACAGACTATTGTAACTGGGATGCCTTACTTACCTGCCAAGGATGAACTTGTTTCCTCGAACCGTCTTTCTTCCAGAGGGCTTTGAAAATGGTCTAATTCAAAGGTTTTAGACCGGCGACTATATGGCGTGGGGCAGCTTTTCACTTTTTGCCGGTTTTCTCGAAAAAGAAAACTCTTTAGGAACTTTGATTGTGATTTTCGAAAACGTTTCACCAAAGGGTTTTTTCTGACTGAATATGAAGAATTTCGAAATT
The DNA here is from genome assembly GCA_038088405.1 of Porites divaricata. NCBI lineage: Eukaryota > Metazoa > Cnidaria > Anthozoa > Scleractinia > Poritidae > Porites > Porites divaricata. The sequence goes on along the minus strand of JBBMOI010000004.1, from coordinate 14,217,475 downwards.
TCCATTTGACAGCAAGTTCTCGATATTTACAGACAGCCGCTCTTAACAATCAAAAGACTGCTGCACACTCTTGCATACAGGAAGCTGTTTGGAATATACTACCACAGCATCACATGCCATGCTCCTCTTACATCTCGTATAATTTCCCTTAGCTCAGTAGACACTGAAGAAGAAGAAAGAGAATTCAGCACCATAAATTCCATCAGCAAATCAACCTCTAATTGTCATCCTGAGCACATTATTCCAAACAGTATAATAAGAATTCAAGGAGAAAGAAGCTTCAGGTCTAAGAAGAGTGCCCTGACAGATCAACACTCAAATGTAAAGCTAACATTGGAAAGTAAGTTATGCTATACTTGATAAATATTTTTCCATATAATATGGTTTCATGAAATTTCTTTGCAACCTTTAATTCATCTTGTAAAAAGGCCTACTAAAGCTGAAAAAGTCAAAGGCAGCTCACAATTAGGTTAATAGTTTCTTACTCACAATTATTTTCCTTGATTTCTAGCTCTTACCTTAAAAATTAATATAGATTTTGTCAGCTGAATTTATTAATTCTTGACACAACACATAGCAATAAGGTTAAGGTTAGATTAAAGATGCTTCTTGGGTTATTTGTGGTTGAGTTTACTGTTTGGGTATACACCATGTAAAATGCATGCTAAACACTTATTTCTCACAAGCTGGTGAGCAGTCAACCTTAATTAAATGTACACTTACTAACAGTTTGTTGAACATCTAACAAAGTCGTGGCAAACTATTCTTTTAAGAATAATGTTTATAATATACTTAAGTGACCACTTTTTGGTCACCAATAGGTGGAAAGGGATAACAGATGACTTGGAATTCCTAATGGAAGAAGATCTGTCTTGTGTTAACTCGTGTGCCCTTCACATGGAAATGTGAAACACCGAACAGCATATTGGTTCATTGGGTCTTCTTGCCTACAAGTGTGGCTCTCTGAAAGAGCTCAACGCCAAACTTTCTTTCCTTAGTCCTTAAAATTTCAAACAAGATTTTGTTAGAGTCAAAGAAAGAAAGAATCAACAAACAGCAATTGGCCATCAGAACATTAAAGTCAGCTTAATGTCAGGTATTACTAATAAGTTACATTTAAACTCCATAAAGTAATACAAGCCGTGTAAAGTAGCTAGGATGTAAATACAAAAACAACAGGATTTGGTTGACACTCAATGTATTAACTTTATGGATCTTAGCTGCCAGAGGGTTCTACATGTATGCTTAATTCTGCAATAATTCATTATTTAATGCTACCATGTAGGTCCAACTAAGAGGGTGTTTCTTGAAGACATAGAAGACATTGAAAGTGAAGAATGATCATCGCAGTAAATTTTCCAATTTAAGCAATTAGAAAGAAGAAGCTTGATAAAAAAAATCAGGGCTTCAACGGGATTCGAAGCCATGACCTCCACGTTGCCGATGTGCTGCTCTACCAACTGAGCTATGAAGCCACACATTGCGAGCGAGGTCAATTTATTGAGTTTATATCTCCCATGAGGAGTGAAATGATGTGAAGTATATGAAATAATTCATTTTTGAACTGCGGTTGTAGGTGAAAGTGAAGAATCATCTCCGCAACTTCAAAGTCAACATCGAGCTCAACAGTTTCAGGTGCTGAGGAAAAGGCACAATTCTCTAAGTTGTTACTCCATTATGCGAGAAAAGAGCGCATCTAATTAGAATTATTTGATGTTATTTGAACCAGGTCAGCAGTCAGGAGCCAAGATGGACGTTTCATTTTGAGCTCCCGCTTCTTACCTTAATGAGTCGTTTTTCTACTGTCCTTTTGTTAATAATTTTCACTGAAATCATGCCAAAAGAGTCAGTTACTTCACTAAAGCAACAAAATCAAGATTTAAAGGATAAGGTCGACGCCGTTTCGAAGGAAATAACGCAGCTGAAAGAGAAGGTTCGGGTCGACTTGGCCATTACCTTTGGTGCTGAAGCAGCTGCTACGTCTGATAATAGCAATAATAATGCTTCAAATGATGAAACCGTGTCTCGTAGTCTACAATATCTGAGCGACGCATACGACGACCTAACAGCGTCTAATTCTGGATTCATTGATCAACTCAAGGCATTAAGCCGTCGTCTTAATAAGCTTAGCGCTGAAGTCACACGTGTTGGCAACGCCATTGACGAGGTTGAGGAATATAGCTGCTAATTAAATGTAAAAATAATTGGCCTGCCAGAGAAAAGCAGTGAAACCGCAGCTGAAACAAGCGCCCTGTGCGTAAAATTATTCCAGGAGATGGGGGCTGAAGTGTTTCTGTCGGACATTGACATTGCTCATCGCGTCCCCTCAAGGCAGCAAAATGGCTCTCCGAAACCGGTCATCTGTAAATTTGTAAGGCGCCTTGCAAAAGCAAGTGTTATGGAAACTCGACAACGTGCCTCTCAAGTCAACCCATCAAATATCGGTCTGTCTGCTGATAGTGTTCTTGACAGAGTCAGAATCTTCGATCACCTCACCCCCAAAAAACAACACCTGTTGTTTGAAGCAAAGAAATTTAAAGAACAGAACCAATACCGCTCCTGCTGGGCCAAGAATTCCACGATTTATTTACGCAAGAGTGAGGGCTCCCGACCAATAAAGATAACGGACATTGGTAGTCTACAGCGACTTGTCTCGGACACCTGACATTATCAGTTCGATAAGTATTTATTATGATCTACTTTAGTTAGTTTTATTCATGAATACTAACAATCAAAACTCTCACGATACTCTATCTTTACTCCGTGAGCTCCCATATTTTGGATTAAATGTAAACGTAGCTCATGGTCAATTCAATAATTGTTTACCTTCCCATTTCCCAGCCAAAAAATATCTAGAAAAACTCTCTAGCCTGCGAGCAAGCTCTCCTATTTGGGTGAGCGAAGTGAGCCGCGCGAGAACGCGCGAGCGAGCGGCGAAGCCGCGAGGGGCCGGCGAAAGGAGAGCTTGCAACCATCCCTTACAAATTTTCATTTGTACTTCGCCCAGACGAAGGGAAATACCATTGGCTGAAAAATGACGTTCCGGAAATTCCGGAAATTAAAGGTGATTGATAACAGGCCTAGCCGGCCTGCCCTAAATTTGCGCGGGAAATGTAGAAACACGATGCCCTTTTCGCCAAAAACCCGAGGAGCTCACTCCGAAAAAGAAAACCGGCAGAGAAAGAAAATCGCTTTCTCCTTCTGTGAGAGACAACTGTCGTCTGTGTGGTTGTTCATTTAAAGTCAAATTTGGATCTCAGGCCCGTCATATTGGAACCGAGAACTTGTTTCAGCCCTCAAAAGCAGAAGGGTTCGTTTGGTGTTATTCTGGCAAAGCTGTGTGAAAGTGTTGGCTTGCCAGTAAAATATTGCGAGGATAAGTCGGATCGAGTGTGTAGTTCCTGTGGAAGGAAGATCAGAAACCTTCATCAGTTGTTTTCCTTTGTTTCAAGCGCCTTGATTAATTCCGACAACGAGAACAGTGATTCGCGCGAAGAGAGATTCAAGCGCTGCCTTCCAACGTCGGTTTCCTCGCCCGATCGAAGTCCACTGAGCAGGAAAATTCAAAAACAAGTAGCTGACCGCCGAGAAGAACAAGAGAAAGAAGAGGAAGAAGCAAGAGTAAATCAAAAACGAGCTAAGTCCAGGAAAACGCTGTTCCACATTTCCGGAATGGACAAAGAGAATGTTGTCGGTTTAAGCGACGATGACCTTAGTCTTCTGAATGTGGACGAGTTTTCTAATGCAAAAGAAACTAAAATCAAGGTATTGATTTCTTATCCGAACGGACACGTTACAGTCCGCTCTCCAGAAGATAAAAAAACCATATCATTGGTCAAAAACATTGCGCTGAAGCAGTGAAAAGCTGTTGTGAATGCGATTTTCGATGTAGAAGAATTGAAAGAAGAGTTACCGGCGGCCTTGAAGCGACGCGTTTCCACAGAGTTTAAAGAGTAAAGTTTTAACAGCAATAACTTGTTCCTGTCGGAGTTTGAACTGCAAGCCCGAGACTAACTGGAACTTCTTCAAAACATCAGAAATACAATCATCCAACTCACTAAAATTGTCCGTCATTTTGTCTGAGCCGAAAATAAATTACATGCGCGCGGCTGTCTAACTTTGACAGGCGCTTGTCAGTTTTCTAATTTGCGGCATGTCTGTGGTTTCCGGGGTGGAAATGAAATTTTATGAGAGATGGTTGCAAGCTCTCCCTTTCTCTTCCACGGCCCCTCGCGGCTCGCTTCGCTCGCCCAAATAGGAGAGCTTGCTCGCAGGCTAAAAACTCTCTAGCATTTATGACCTTAATCTTTTCAAGCTAAACGCACTTGAAGACACCAATCCGGGTGATAGACTCTATACTCATCGTATTCATAGTCGATACTATTCACCATATAGTTTCTACAAATTTAAAAGTGAACTTCCCAGTCGGTTCAGTGATTCGAGCTTCTCTCTTTTACATAATAATATCAGGAGTCTTAAGTGAAATCTTGAAAACTTTCAAGTTCATCTATTGGACGAGTTAAATTTCGAATTTAGCGTTATAGGAGTCTCAGAAACTAAAATAGTCAGTGGTAAAGAAATGGATTTTAATCCAAGCATACCTGGATATGTTTTCGAATATGTGCCGACACCTCTAGCTTCTGGAGGTGTTGGCTTGTATATTAATGATTCCCTGATAGTCCAGCTGCTATCGACCAAAAAAACAGCGAATTGTTCACTTTTGTGATAAAAGCATAAAACTTTGCCAGATTACTAACATCCCTAAGACTAACATTTCTGGATATGGAGCCAAGCCAAATTCACCACTGGACTCGAGTACTGCGCAGGACCCAAAATGGCCTACATGAAAGCGAGGCTAGCAATAGAAAACCCTCTAAATTACCTTCTTTGAGGTAATTTTATCAATAAAATGTCTAGATAATGTGAATTAGGTAAGACAGAAGTCATTTGCTTTGTTTTAAACTGTTCATTAGGGTCACGTGACCATTTTCCCTAATATTGCTAGGCATTATGGGAATTATTATGTTCAAAGCGTCTGTTTGTGTGTTTAAGCGTGTTCCGGGGGAAAACTAGGTTCTTGAACATTCTTACTAAAGCTGAAGAACTTTAACCTTTTTTAACTCCATGAAATTTATCATGGAGCCGGATTCCTTTCCGTTAAAACGTAGAATGCTTCATGGAAACAAGGTAAAAAATATATAGAAAATTGAGTAAAACTCGGCCCTTTTATTTTTGGAAAGATTGAAATAATGAAATGTTGCATTACGGAATCGTCCACATATAGTATTGTCTTGTAGTTTGATTTTGTTTGACTACTACGTCCCCTTGAAAGCTGGGTCCTAGAGCCCAGTCTCCCTGCAGTATTCAAGATGGCTGCGCCCATGTGGAACTACAGTTATTACTGGTAAGGAATTAATTGTTTTAACATCATTTAAAGTATTATTTTAATACAAAAAATCATTGTAATTTGGATACCAAAATACGGTGAAACTTTTGCAGTAACTGAGATGATAAGAAAATATTGAATAATTAATTTTATAATGATAATGCATCTCTGCACAAGAATATGACTTGAACCCCACTCTAGTTGTTTGACAAGTTTCAATATTTTTCCAAACTCTTTTTAGTTTCAGTTATATTTTTTGACGAATTCTCATGGATTGGAAAAAGTGCATCATTTGTCAGAAAAGTAAAGGCGAACCCCTACAATGTCCGGCAGTTTCTAAAAGAAAGGATGCAGGTGCAGGATACATTTCATTCGTTAAAAATCTTGTGGAATTCCAAAAGCTTGGAATCATTCCTACTTTTTTAAAGATTAGTTGCTTAGACGAAGGACAAGGGATAACGCAGACTCTGTCAGATAGAAAGGCTTCCTGGCACAAGTCCTGTAGAGACCTTTTTAGCAATACTAAACTAGAGCGTGCAAAGAAGAGAAAACTGAATGAAATAGAGGATACAGAAAGAGACGAAAAGGACGAGAAAACATCAGCAGAAGAAACCTCACATTTCAGCCCTGTTAAAAGTCGGAGATCTAGCCAACCGAAGTGTTTATCAGAAAACCATTGCTTCTTTTGTGATCAAACAGATAACCTTAGAAATCTCCACGCTGCTTCTACATTTGAAGTTGATCAGAAAGTAAGGAAATGTGCGGTGGCACTAAAAGACAGCAAACTTCTTGCCAAGCTTTCTGCTGGTGATATGATAGCTATCGAAGCAAAGTACCACGCGAAGTGCTTGGTTGGTTTGTATAATCGAGCGAGGATGTTGATGTTCACGGCAACAAATGACACAACTACTCCTACCCTTAACCTTGATGAATTAGCGTTTGCAGAATTAATTGCCCATATAGATGAAACACTTCATGCAGAAGAACCAACAGTGCTTATACTTTCTGAACTTGTTAAGTATTTTTCCTCTAAGCTACAGGAAGTTGGTCTTGGGTGTGAGAAAATCAATGGTACTCGACTAAAGGAAAGAATTCTATCTGCTTATCCAGATCTTACTGCCCACACAGAAGGAAGAGACATCCTTCTCGTCCCTCAAAATGAAATCGGTGGTGTCTTAAAGGAGGCAAAGAACGATTGTGATGCACAACATCTTGCAAGAGCGGCAACCATCTTACGGCGGGACATTCTGCAAATAAAAAATTCCTTCAGTGGTACATTTCCTCAAGAATGTCAGAAAGATTCTATCCCTGCATCGCTGAAAACTCTGATCAGTATGATCGTCAAAGGTTCAAACGTCAATGCAGACCCAGCTGAAAGTCAGGCTTGTCTTACCATCGCCCAGCTTATTGTCTTCAATAGTATTTCCCGTTATCGTAATAGCCCTCATTCAACTGGCAGTACACATCACATCAGATCCAGGGAGTGCCCCCTACCTATTTATGCAGCTTTAAAAATTCACGGAACAACTAGGGACAAGTCTCTGGTAGATACATTCTACAAGTTAGGGATGTGTATTTCATATGACAGGCTCCTTTCCATATCAACAGACATAACGAACACTGTTTTAGAAAGATATGAGAGAGAACAGGTCGTTTGTCCAAGTAAATTGAGAAAGGGACTATTCACTACAGCAGCGGTTGATAACATAGACCATAACCCAAGCTCCACAACTTGTAAGGACTCTTTCCATGGGACAGCAATTTCTCTAGTACAGCATCCAACCACTGTGAGTCCTGGAAACGACAGAGCAATTGATACGTTTGATCCAACAGTTGAAAGTTCTGCGTCAAAAAAATTTGCACAACTACCTTTAAACTACAGTGAGGTGCCACCACTTACACTGGCGACAGGTGAGCTCTATGCTCCAAAGAACAGAGGACAGTTGATATCTTATTCTCAACAATTTCCAAACGATGAAACAAATGAAGAGCAAGACTGGCTCGAGAATGCCAAGAAACTGTTATCAAAGGAAGAACTTCAGAAAAATGACAATGTTTCTTGGGCTGCATATCGAGCAACACAAACATC
>JBBMOI010000004.1:13972500-14205000 GCA_038088405.1 Porites divaricata | reverse complement strand
CAGAATTTAACTGGATTTGACTTTTAAGCTCTCATATCTGAGTTCAAATTTCGCACTAACCCTAGGTCATCTTAACCCAGCTTCGAACAACCCGGCCCAGACCGCGGAGAGAATACAGTATTTCACAATTTTTCAAGACAAATTGCACTCAGGAATATTCAGGACAATCAATCGTGAGCTTTAAGCGAAACCGTTCAAGAATTTCCAAAATCACCCATACGGCCAGCTGGTTCTCGTTTCTATAGTGCATGCTGTCAGTGTGGTCCAGAGTGTTTGAATGAACTTTAAGAGAGTTACGCTTCAACATAATAGCGAATTTATTATTTTTTTTGGTTATTTAATGGTTTTAGTTATAACGATGTGTAATCTTATAAAGCGTTTGATATGCGAGTCATTTTTGAGTACTACTGCAAGCGATGTTCATGAACGATGAAAACAAACAGCACGGACAAGCGATGAAAATTGCAAGACAGACTACTAACAATCAAAAAAAGAAATGTAATTCGGTGAAAAATTTACAGAGACAACAATTCTCATTCACGAAGACAAGTATTTAAGTGTCTCTAAAAATTCTCAGAGTCTTTAAGCGTAAAGCTTACCGGTAAACTGGCTTCCCGGCGCGGTGTTCACTGTTTTCGAAGGTGAACTCCTCGAAGCAAGAAAATCGCTTAAAGTTTTCTTTCTACAACCAAATTTATAACTAAATATTCTTCGGAACGTTTTCTTTCTATTTGTGGTGAGCAAATATATCTGAAGGCTTTTTAAAGTTCTGTAAGCTTATATCAAACCTGATATTAGGTCAGATCATTGACTCAAATCCTACAAACGTGCATAAACTTGCCGCATAAACTGTCAGGGTGAACTGTGCAAGACTTCATGAAAATTAGATATAACAAAAACAAACATCAACTACAATAATTACTCGGGCTTACCATTCGAGATTCAGTTCCTGAAAGCTGTCAAGGAAGGCCACAGTTGGTTGAGACTTTTAAACCCTCTTACGCATGAGGCAAGGTGAAAAACGAAAACGATGCCATCCAAAAACGAATTACCGAATTTTGACAAGCGACGCATTTCTCAACGAAAAACCCAGTAAACAAACCAGCCATGAATAACAGAAGACTCTTGATAGCAGCTGTATTTCATTTTGTACATCCAGAGGGAAAAGACAGTTAAAAACATCGCAAGTTGACAAAAAACTCTGTCAGCTTCAGCAGTCAAAGTAAACAACTTTCAAGATGCTGCATAATTTGTCCGCATGAACTCACCTGTCAAATTTTGACCAATCAGAGTATAAAAATTGGACGTAGAACGTGACCAATGCGTGACCGTGGTAAGAATAAGGTCTTCCCCGCCTGTACTTTTAAAAAAAACTGGCTGATTTTTCGCTTCCGAGGCCAGTTTGAAATAAAAGTCCTAATAGTGAGGGGGCATAGTGACAAACACAACATATTTGATATGAATCCTTGGAAAAAATAAAACTTGAGCCTGCGATCATTTGAAACTGGTAATTTGTCAGCGGATAACTTCGAAAACATATTCGACCTCGATGGGTCGACACTTGAGCCCGCGGTACGGTCAGGTGATACTGGTCAGCGGATGCCCTGTTTTGACAGCTGTCAATTGATTACAACATTGATGTTCAATTAGTTTTCTCTCGGGCTCCCAAACTAGCTAAAAAAGTGAGAGTAAACATTGGTTTTCCTGTGGTGCGGACGGACGGTCGGTCGGTCACGTGATTACCAAATTTTCTGGGATGGGTAGATTTATTTACCCATGGTGCTCCGCTGGCGCGCTTCGCGCGCGGAGCTCCGCTATAAATTATAAAATATACAGAAATAAAATTTCTAGTCTTACTCGGCTGAGTAAAAAGAATTATTATGATGCATTCTTTGCCGAAAATTTAAACAATATGAAAAACACCTGGAATGGAATAAATAGGCTAATTAATGACAAAAAGAATAGAAAACAAGTCATTTCTTCCCTTAAATGTCCTGATGATAACAGCTTAACTAATGATCCTCTTGAGATTTCTAACATCTTCAATAACTACTTTTCCTCGGTCGGTAAAAACCTAGCTTCACGCGTACCTCGTTCATCTCGCTATTTTACCGAATACTTGTCTCCCAATTATAATCCAAGCTCTTTCTTCTTTGACCCAGTTACGCCAGAGGAAATTGAGCGTGAGATACTTTTGATCCCTAAAAATAAAACTTACGGTCTCTACTCTTGTCCGATTCGTATTTTAACTGACGCAAGATGCGTCATCTCGGGCCCTCTCTCCATCATCATAAACATATCTGTGCAAAAGGGCATCTTTCCATCCAAACTGAAAAAAGCGAAAGTTGTTCCTGTGCACAAAAATGACGATGAGACTGAGCCTGGTAATTATCGTCCGATATCATTACTGTCTATTTTCAATCGGATATTTGAAAAATTAATGTACCACCGCCTCAAATCCTATCTTGGTAAAAACGATATTCTATTTAAGTCACAGTATGGCTTCCGCGAAAACCACTCCATGCAACATGCCATTATTGATATTGTTAATGTCATAGAAAACAATATGGACCAAAAACTTTTCACTTGCGGGATCTTTTTAGACTTAAAAAGGCCTTTGATACCGTCGACCATTTAATCTTGCTTCAAAAACTTAATCATTATGGCATCAGAGGAATTATTAATGCTTGGTTTGCCTCGTACCTTCTTGGTCGTTCACAAGTAACTGAAGTGGGTTTTAACTTATCTACCGAATGTATGATCTCATGTGGTGTCCCACAGGGGTCTGTGCTTGGTCCTCTGTTATTCTTAATCTATATTAACGATATTCACAATTCTTCAGCGAAATTGTCATTCCATCTCTTTGCTGATGACACAAGCTTGCTGTATGCTGACTCTAATTTGAAATCTCTTGAAAAAACCGTCAATGGCGAACTGCTCAAAGTCTCTGAATGGCTCAATGCAAATAAGTTAACGCTCAATGCCAAAAAGTCAAACTATGTTATCTTTCGTCCATATCAACGTAAGCTGAACAACTCGGTTAACATTGAAATGATCGATAACTGTACTCAAATTCCTACCACGCTTCAGTGCGAGGACCATGTTAAATATCTTGGCGTTCTATTGGACAGCAATTTAAGCTGGAAATTTCAAATTAATAATGTTGCATTAAAAATAAGCAGAACTGTTGGTGTTGCTGCCCGTCTTAGGCACTTCGTCCCACGTACAACCCTTTTAAATATTTATCAATCATTGATCTTGCCTCATCTGACATATGGTTTGGCGGCTTGGGGTCAAGCTGCCAAAACCCATTTACAAAAAATTCTTGTGCTTCAAAAACGAGTCCTTTGTTTGATGTACTTTTCTGAACCTAGAGCCCATGCTGTGCCTTTATTTATTTCCTCGAAAATTCTACCCTTACAAATGTTATATGCTGAAAAAGTATCTTCTATAATGTTTGACGTTTCCTGCATGAATGCTCCGTCTAACATCTGTGATTTCTTCACTAAAGCTTCAAAGCACAAACATGAGACCAGGTTTTCTTCATCTGGAAATTATTATGTCCAAACTTCAAGACTGAATCTAAATCAAGATTCTTTTTCCAGGTTTGGAGCTAAACTTTGGAACGCAATTCCTAACGAATTTCGTCAACTCTCCAAAGGAGCTTTTAAGAAAAATTTTCCCGACTTTTTGCTCTCGGTAATGGAAGCAGAGGACGATTATGTTGAAGTGCCCACTCTCCTACAAAAAATGGCAAATTCTGCATCCTTGACTCAATGTACTAATAATCAATAGTTCTGTTAGTAGTAAATTTGTTGTAATATCATTCTGTAAGACTATGTATTTTTGTAACTTTAGCTTGTTTTTCAGTAATTCTTATTTATCCAGATAGTTTATTTAATTACTTTACAATTGTTATATTATCTGTTATGACTGCTGTTACAGTAACCTTTCCTCTCCGCCCGCCTCGTCTAGCTTTTGCTATTTGCGGGTAGAGATGGCAAAATGATGTTCATGAAATAAAGTATAGTGTGTGTGTTATTAAGGAAAACGACTTTCTTTGTCGCTGTGATTGCTGCAATTAATTGCCTTTTAAAATCGTACTTTGTGAGATCCATCAATTTGAAAGGCCACACGTCAAGTTTTCTGAGCAAGAGAGAACTGCAGGCACTGCTAATGTAATTTTTTTTGTTCTACAGCTCTGCTTAAGAGGAATGATTTATAGTCAAGTGGCTCAGCTAAAGGATCTCTTTGACAAAGAAATGCTGATGAGAGATCAGTTTGAAAAAGAAAGGGAAAAACTCGTTAACAAGCTACAACCAGTTGCAAAAATGTTGAGACACTCACAAAAACACAACCTTTCTTGCTTCAAATCGCTACTAGTCACAGGTCCGTGAGGTAAAATACTGACCTCCCTCCTCCCTCCCATTCAAAGTTGTTCCTCCAAGTTTTGAGCATGATCTTGTATTGCTGGCAACTTTGATAAGGAGTGGAGGGGGATCTACGGAGCTGAGTAAGTGCCATACAAATTTTGTGCTTGATTTTTCTTCTCTCGACTTTTTTCTCGCCTTTAAGTTTTTTTCCCGACTTTTTTGTCGACTTTTTTCTCGCCTTTAAGTTTTTTTCCCGACTTTTTTCTCGACTTTTTTCTCGCCTATAAGTTTTTTTCCCGACTTTTTTCTCGACTTTTTTCTCGCCTATAAGTTTTTTTCCTGACTTTTTTGTCTACTTTTTTCTTGCCATTAAGTTTTTTTCCCGACTTTTTTGTCGACTTTTTTCTCGCCTTTAAGTTTTTTTCCTGACTTTTTTCCCAACTTTTTCCTCGACTTTGGAGTAAATCCGCTGACATTTACACGCAAGCAAAATGGCTGCCAGACGTTTTGCTCGTTATACGATGTTGCTGTCAATAGTGATTCCCTGTACATCTGTTCTGCCAGACTATTTTCCCCTTCCAGCACATGCAGAACGTGACGACATCATCGAACACTTCTTTCATCTAGGTCTGGGTTACAGCGAGATCTTGATGTGTTTGTTTCTTTTGCACGGCATCTGCTTAAGTATCCGTCAACTAAAGCGAATACTGAGATGTCGTGGTCTTGGAAGAAGAGCTAATAGCACTGATCCATGGCAGGTTGCCGAGGCTATCGAGGAGGAACTAGGAGGCAGTGGTAGCACTATTGGGTATAGGCAAATGACTCAGAGGCTCGTAGCTGATCACGGGCTAGTTGTTGGCACGGAGACAGTTAGAGAATTGCTGAAGATATTAGATCCTGATGGTGTGGCCGCAAGATCAAGGCGGAGACTCCGGAGAAGGCAGTACAGCTCCAAAGGTCCTAATCACATATGGCATATTGACGGATACGACAAGTTGAAACCATTTGGTTTTTGTGTACACGGTGCAATTGACGGCTATAGCAGGAGAATTATGTGGTTAGAAGTTGGTCCCTCCAACAATGATCCCTCTGTCATAGCCCAGTATTTTGTGGACACTATCAGGCAAATTGGTGGAACTGCTAAGATAATACGTGGTGATGGGGGAACAGAGAATGTTTATGTTGCAGCTGTGCAGCGCTTCTTTAGACATGATGGGGACGACAATCGGGCTGGAGATAAAAGTTTCTTATATGGAAAATCCGTTGCCAGTCAGCGTATAGAGGCTTGGTGGGGTATTCTAAGAAGAGGCTGCTCGGACTGGTGGATCCGTTTTTTCAAGGACATGAGGGACTCCGGTCTTTACTGCGCGAACAATTCAGTACAGGCGGAATGTCTTCAGTTTTGCTTCATGCCTCTCATTCGCAAAGAGTTTCATAAAGTGGCTGTATTGTGGAACTTGCAGAAGATACGGCCAACAAACAATGCTGAGTCTCCAAGTGGTCGGCCGGACATGCTTTATTTTGTGTCAGAGCTCACTGGAGTAGCAGACCTTAAACAAGATGTGGACATTGATGATATTGAACTTGCGGAGCAAAGATGCTGTTATAGGTATACAGAAAGTGGCTGTTGTGGCGAGTTTACTCAGTTAGTATCGATTATAATGCAAGAACAAAACCTTGATATGCCTGAGAAAGCCGAAGATGCGGTCATCTTGTACTCGACCTTACTCCAGAGCATTGATGGTTTAGTATAATCGCATGTTGTCTTTTTCCAGAACTAGGAAGTGACGTAAAGGGAGGGGGGAGGGGGTGCGAAACGTGAGCCGCAAAATCGCAGAGAAATGTATAAAAAACAGCAATATGGTATCTTAGCTTCTTTAAATTTCCACAAACTAGATTATAAAGTGCTAGGTCTTGTAAAACCCCAACAACACAGGATGGCACCAACAATATAGAGATTTAGATTTACGAGTACGGCGAGCGAGAAGTTTTGATTTGACTTGTCATATATAGGTCAGGCATCGTATGAAATCTACACTAAAATAAGTAGTTCGATCCAAGGCTCATCCATAAAAATTGATTCAAACAGTTTTCATCTGTCCATTTTCTTACTTGAGAAACTGTCAAATTATTGGAATTTCGCCATTTGCCGTAAACGTAATTCTAAATCTTCCCTCGGTTTGCTTTAAACTTATAGAATTAACAGTAACTGACGCAACAACAACAGCAACAACAATAAGCTTTATTTACATGACCATAACAAAGTATTACAGTATTACAAAAGCTTCTTGAAATTAATCATTGATTCCTTGTAAATTAAATATTTAAAATAATTTGAAAACGTATTAATCACTGCGCAATTCTCTTTTTGGGAGTGGCACGTGATGTCATGAATGTTCAATAATGATAACCTGGTCCTAAAAAAGTCTCCACTTCCTTTAGAAAATATAGTTTCACATGAGGTCTGCTGTTTTGGGAGATTTTATTTTTTGCACAAATTGTGCATTAGTTGTTTACTGACTTGCCCGGTCACTACAGTAAGCATGCTGGGGGATAGAGGGGTGGGCTTTAGTAGTGTTCCAGGCGTTGAGATAGAAGAGAGCGACATGCAAGTGCATGGGTTACTGCAAATTCCAATTTCAAGCTTTAAAAAAGGGGCCATGTTATCATATTTCAAGCCTGAGGTATGAAAATAAAACACACGCTCAAAGCAGGAAATCACTTAGCTTTAGCGAATAATTGTTTAATAGAGAGCTTTTGTGTTGAAGTGAAGGCTTTGTCAAGGCTAGGTATGCCAATCATAAGGATGGGATACATCGCTCTTACATCTGCCAGGGTCCCTGCCAGATCAAGAATGGTAGGCAAGTTCCCTTTGTTTCTGTTGTCATGGCTTCCTGTGGGCGGGCAAAATTCACAACAGAGAGACAGACGGAGTAGGTTTGACTAGTTAGTGAGATACTGAGCTCTAGAGGCAGCTAAGCAAACCATGGTGTCTGCCCAGACACTGGGAGCCCAGCCAGTCAACCTCATCAAATCCTCAGAACAGTTGAACCCTTAATGTGGAAAATTAACCTAATTTCTCACTTCCAACTAGTGGGAAATTAATTGATGACTCCGCGTTTTTTTGGTAAATAGAGGAAGTGACGATCGCAACCTATTGTCATTGTAATAGAATTCTCGCACGCTAGGATGTTGATATATATTTACATAGTTTTTCAGTTACATTACATTCCTCGGTCAACAGAAACAGGCCGGCCGATTACTGTAGAAGCGATCTTTGTATGATAGTTTTATGTATTTTGTAATACACGTTTGATTCGTTAATTGCTAGGAAGAATCTCAATACTTCAAAGCCTGGTATTTAATCGAAAGCCTTCGTTTCAAAACGAAATCGTTTAAGGCCCGGCCACTTCAGTTTTACCTGATTAGGCCAACCAAGTAAATAATGAACTGCCCATTATTTGAGTGCTCGTAATTTTTTTTCCGTTTTGTTCCAGGAATGTGGGGCTTGTACTCCAGTCTGCAATATAAAACCATTAACCAGAATCTATGAATAAAATAAACTGTCCTTTATTTCTGACAAAGCACTTTATAAACACAAAGGCTGTTAAGGTTTAGGAAAGACACCTACTTAGCCACCCAAGTTCCAAGTTAACTTATAGCGGAGCTCCCGCGCGCGCGCGTGGGCGGAGCCCCATCGCTAAAGAAAACTACCCATCCCAGAAAATTTGGTAATCACGTGACCGTACAACGCCCGTCCGTCCGCACCACAGGGCAACCAGTGTTCTATCCTCACACTTTCTATTTAGTTTGGGAGCACAGGAAGACTGATATTGTACACATATATTGCACATCAATGTTGTGATCAGTTGACAGCTGTCATAACAGGGTATCCGCTGACCAGTATCACCTGACCGTATCGCGGGCTCAATTGTGGACCCATCGAGGTCGAGTATCTTTTTGAAGTTATCCGCTGACAAGTTGCTAGTTTTCAAATGATCGCAGGCTCAAGTTTCAATTTTTTAATCCATATAAAATATGTTGTGTTTTTTATGTGCCGCAAATTAAAATTTTGATTTCAAACTGACCTCGGAAGCTAAAATTCAGCAAGTTTTTACAGGCAATGAAGACATGCCAGTTGCTTTTGACTTTTCTCACCAAGGTCACGCATTGGTCACGCTCTACATTTTATTTTTATGCTCTGATTGGTCAAAATTTGACAGGTGAGTTCATGCGGAAAATTTATGCAGCATCTTGAAACCTGTTTACTTTGACCGTTGAAGCTGAGTGTTTTGTGTCGACTTGTAATGTTTCTGTCTTTGTCCACTGAATGTACAAAATGGAATTCAGCTGCTTTCAAGAGTCTTCTGTTATTCATGGCTAGTTTGTTTATTGGGTTTTTGGTTGAGAAATACATCGCTTGTTAAAGTTGGAAAGCCGATTTCAGATGGCATCGTTTTCGTTTTTCACCTTGCTTGATGCGTGAGGATTGAAAAGTCTGAAGCGATTCTGGCCTTACTTGATAGTTTTCAGTGCATCTCAAATGGTAAGCCTGAGTAATTATTGTATTTGACGTTTGTTTTTTATATCTAATTTAATGAAGTCGAGCGTAGTTTATGCGGCTATTTAGTTGATGCACGTTTTAAATTGTAAAAAGACAATGATCTGACCGAGTATCAGGTTTGATTATAAGCTTATAAAACTGTAAAAAGCCTTAAGTCATTTTCTTATCGCGAATAAAAAGAAAACGTTCCAAAAAATATTTCGTTATAATTCTGGCTGTAAAAGAAAGCTTTGAGCCATTTTCTTGCGTCGAGTTCATCTTTGAAAAAGCAAACACGGGAAGTCGGCTTACAACTGTAAAAAACATAAACAAGAATTTTCGGAGACACTTTAATACTTGTCTTCATGAATGCAAATTGTTGTCTCTGTATATGTTTCACCAAATTATTGTCCTTTTATTGATTGTTGGTAGTCTCTTGCAATTTTTATCACTGTGCCGTTTGTTTTTAGTCACTCATGAACATCGCTTGCATGCAGGAGTAGTCAAATTAAAATGCTGCGCGTATTAAATGCTTTTGAAGATTACGGTCCTTGGTCCGCGTCTTTTCCGAAAATGATAAAATATTTCGGCAAGAAAAAAAATAAGTTGAATTATGAAAGATATCGTGATTTACTGATTAACATTCTTTCATATGACGAAGTTTCAGCCTTCTTGCTGCGGGCGAAGACGCGAAATTAAAGTTTGTTGACAGGTAGGTTAATTTGTCTTTCTTGAAGTTTGGATTTTTGCGGCAGCGTAAATTACGTGGTCATGTTTACTTAGCCTGCGAATAACTAAAACGCAACGGGGAGACTTGTCTTTTTGCAGAACAGGTTTTCAGATCAGCTTATTTCTGCTGTTAGAAGTATATTGCTGTAGATGCTATTTTTTTTTGTTTTAGCGACTCTTGAAAAAATATCACCAAATTTCGCTTAGCGGTCCTTGGTCCGCGTCCTATGACCTTGGTTGAATAATACTTTCCAAAGTAAAAAGCGACGGCCTTTGTTCTCGAAGAATGTTTTGAAAGTCGCCCCTATACATGTCTACAAGTTCTCCTTTTTAATACCTCGAGTACATACAAAGTTTTTGATAATTGTTTTCGACCACGATAAAAACCGCTTGTCGACGGTCGTCTGGGAGACTCGAGGAGACTGTTGTCTGAAGTCTTTGAAAGAAAAGCAGATTATGTTACGCTCACAACATCTTCCGAAAAAAACTTTTGCTTAATAGCATCAACAAAAGAAAAAAACAAGAAATACTGTGAAAATCACGTTTTCGTGTGGAAACTATAACATTTTTACGTTTTTATCGTGCTGTTTACCAAGGACCATCGAAGGGCTAAAGGACCATAAAGGCTAAAGGGCTAAAGGACCAAGGACCATAGATAAATTCGTTTCGTAACAATATCAATAAACAGTTCCATATGTTTGTGTCTGTATGCCTATAAGTCAAACTTGTTGGTCGTATAATGCCAAAATTTGAGTTTAATTTCAAAGTGTTGAATACCTCCTCCTTCCACTAAATATCACCTAATCGTCTTTCGCCGTTTCGTTTGGAAAAGCTTAACTCTTCTTAGCCTCAATTTTTACATATGTTAAAGGCGGATACATTTTGTATCACATAACAAAAAATTAGATTGATATATTTTGATATAGTGGTGTTGTGCTGCTTCAAACTTTGCTTCTCGGGTGCAAAGCGCCATGGCGATTCGCCCAATGCGTCTCAAATTCGGCAACCGCATGTAAACGAAATTTATTGAGGTTACTTTTAAGGTTTTTTCTCCGTAAACAGGTAAACAGTAAAAACTGAGGGGAAACTAATTTTGAAGTTTCGAAGAAACAGAAAGACGTATGAGATGTTTTTTTCACCTTGCACGAGCTGCACACATTTATAAAATACACGTCATCTGAAACACAATCTGTTGTCTTTTAGTTTTGCCGTGGATGAGATTTTCCTTCATGTTTTCGACAGTACTTAGTTGTTTTTGTTTTCGAATAACACCGAGATTGGCGAGTAGTAGAACGAAAATATTATTCAGTGGAAGAGTGATAGAAGTAATAAGAGAAACTGTTTGAAAGAGATGTTTGTCTACTCCTGACTTAACCTCCCGCAAAAAGTAGCAACATTTGCCTCTTGGAGACAGCGTACCAGCACAAAGGAACGAGAAAGAAGTGCAAGAAAACAAATCAAGCCGCCATAATTCAGTGACAGCGGTCGTGTCTAATGGACAAACCACATTGCAAGCCCTGACCGAAGACGCAAACAAGCGAAAACAAGTGATATTTGTAAGCAGAGTCCCAGTCTACTGCATCACACCTTTTGGCTCGGACGCGCTCATTTCACCGCTCAACCTTTATCCGCCCTGATTGAAAACGATCGCCTTTTTGCGAATTCCATTTTTACGTTTTTATCGTGCTGTTTACCAAGGACCATCGAAGGGCTAAAGGACCATAAAGGCTAAAGGGCTAAAGGACCAAGGACCATAGATAAATTCGTTTCGTAACAATATCAATAAACAGTTCCATATGTTTGTGTCTGTATGCCTATAAGTCAAACTTGTTGGTCGTATAATGCCAAAATTTGAGTTTAATTTCAAAGTGTTGAATACCTCCTCCTTCCACTAAATATCACCTAATCGTCTTTCGCCGTTTCGTTTGGAAAAGCTTAACTCTTCTTAGCCTCAATTTTTACATATGTTAAAGGCGGATACATTTTGTATCACATAACAAAAAATTAGATTGATATATTTTGATATAGTGGTGTTGTGCTGCTTCAAACTTTGCTTCTCGGGTGCAAAGCGCCATGGCGATTCGCCCAATGCGTCGCAAATTCGGCAACCGCATGTAAACGAAATTTATTGAGGTTACTTTTAAGGTTTTTTCTCCGTAAACAGGTAAACAGTAAAAACTGAGGGGAAACTAATTTTGAAGTTTCGAAGAAACAGAAAGACGTATGAGATGTTTTTTTCACCTTGCACGAGCTGCACACATTTATAAAATACACGTCATCTGAAACACAATCTGTTGTCTTTTAGTTTTGCCGTGGATGAGATTTTCCTTCATGTTTTCGACAGTACTTAGTTGTTTTTGTTTTCGAATAACACCGAGATTGGCGAGTAGTAGAACGAAAATATTATTCAGTGGAAGAGTGATAGAAGTAATAAGAGAAACTGTTTGAAAGAGATGTTTGTCTACTCCTGACTTAACCTCCCGCAAAAAGTAGCAACATTTGCCTCTTGGAGACAGCGTACCAGCACAAAGGAACGAGAAAGAAGTGCAAGAAAACAAATCAAGCCGCCATAATTCAGTGACAGCGGTCGTGTCTAATGGACAAACCACATTGCAAGCCCTGACCGAAGACGCAAACAAGCGAAAACAAGTGATATTTGTAAGCAGAGTCCCAGTCTACTGCATCACACCTTTTGGCTCGGACGCGCTCATTTCACCGCTCAACCTTTATCCGCCCTGATTGAAAACGATCGCCTTTTTGCGAATTCCAAGCAAAATATTCCTGTCTGGAACTTGAAACTTCAGGATTATCGACAGGAACATAAAAGCTATCTTCAGGGAGTATTTCAGCTCGTTGCGTGAAGATTCGGATAAGATATTCAAGTTAATGACTTTTACACGCGGACCAAGGACCACATACTGTACATATCGTTATAAAACCATTACATAAAAAATAAACAGAATAAATTCTTTATTATGTTGAAGCGTATAACTCTACTAATCATAATTTAAACAGTCGACTTTGGCGCTTGTCAAAAGTGAGAACCGGCTAGCCGTATAGGTGATTTTGGAAATTTTTTTAACGGTTTTGCTAAAAGCTCACACGTCCTTCGATCGTCCTGAATACTGAATGATCATGAATGAGTGCAATTTGTATTGCAAAATTGTGAAATACTGCATTCTGTCCGAGGTCTGTATGATAAAAACAGCGCGTCATGATACTGTTTCACCTCAGACGTAATGTATAAAAAGTGTAAAAGGTTGGTTTACACGTTCCCAGACTTGTTGGCAAGATTTTGTAAAGTAAACTTGTCGAACACAAAAAATTCCGCCTGATTTGTTTTCCAGGCCTAATCTACTGTGATCAAGAGCCCGCGCTCTTAAATGTGATCAAAGATGATTGCTATTTTTTGGGTGTAGATATAAGGCTATCAACTCAATGCAAGGTTAAGTTCACTCTTAGCTTAGACTGTTTGCAAATTACTGTTCTCTAAAATCACTTAACCTTTCCCTCAAAAGTCACATGAATGTGTTCTAAAGTTAACTGAATTGTGGAATACAAGTTTATTGTTTGATTTTAAATCATAAATTCGAGTTAACAGGAGCTTCGCTTTTAGCCCTGGCTAAATCTATATATTAATATTACTGAGCTACGTTACCTCAAAGTCAACGACTAATATCAATTTTCATATGGATTAAGGTGGGGAAGGGGGGGGGGGAACTACTATCATATTTAAGGTATGAATAGGTAACTGTCATGGGATGGGGCATGATTTTAAAGTGGTTATCGGTTCTTTTAAAAAAGGTATTCCTCTTGATATTGCCGTCCCTTGATAAGGTACCCGAAATGTATAGGACTTACGCTGCTCTGAAGACCTGTTCCTGGATTACTTTTCTTCATGTTCAAAGGAAACCATTCAACTAAGTTGAAATCACATCTCTGAACCTTGTAACTGTCTTCTTAACAAAAGAAGGGAAAGAAAATGGGAAGGTTTACAAACCTTCCCGGCACACACCTGTCCAAAATTGGCCACAGTAGTTCCCCACTCCCCCACCTCACACCATTTGTGTCTGTGAATGGTAATTCAATTCACCAAAAATGCTATTTAACAGTTTCAAGATAGAGATTTTAAAAATGATACGTTGAAGTGTAAAATATATATGTACTTACTACAGTATAATCAAGTGATAAACACAACATACGCAAGTTAACAGTTCAGAAGATACTTCCCTTGAAAAATCTTCATGCATTTAAACCGCAACATGGCAATGCTTTTAATAGTAGAAAATTAGAAGAGAAAAGGGAAAATCACTGTTGTAAGAGTACTGAAAAAACGTGACACTGTCCAATTGGGGCTAAAAAATTACCTGTCAATCATGGGCGAGTGGGAAAAGCACTGTTGTTAAAGCGTTGACACAAAGGAAAGGTGTCCAATTAGGGCCAAACAACAGATGTTTTATACTGGAGCAACTACAGTAAACGAAACAGTGATAGTAACTAAATGAAATACCCATGTATAACTTAAGTAACGTCGATCTCCCCCAATTCACTGTCCATGTCGTTCCTATCTACTGGGAAGTCCAGTGAAAGGTCTAACCCATGAAGGAAAGTAAAAGTAACCTTAATTCTGTCCACGCATATGATTTTAGCTCCTGTAAGGAAACGCAAAACCTTCATTAACCTTTCGGTATCTAGACCTCTCAGGTAACGTTTAAGATAAGAGACTCTCTATCTGGCCATTACTTTTGGGCTCTAGTTTAAGCAATATCCATCTCCCAAAATTCACTATCTAGGATGCTGTTCATTTCTTGTCTGAATTCTGGAAAATTTCGGTAAGTCGAGGGCAACTCTAAAGAAGGTGCACATGTATGAGCAACTGGGCGCCTCTCAAAACCATCAAGACAAGTGAAACTAACGTTAATTTTGTCCACGCATATGACGCTAGCTCCTGTAAGGAAACGCAAAACTTTCATTAATCTTTCAGTATCTAGACCTCTCAGGTAACGTTTAAGATAAGAAATTGCATCTCTCTGGCCATCATTTTGCGGGTCTGGGATTACTTCAAGGAGATCGATCACTTTCTTGTTTGTTGGGATAGCTCTATTTAGTACATTAACAAGTTCTGTAATGTTGAAGATGATCGGTTTTAAACTACGGCACGGCTCATGCCAGCAATCGATAATGTACTGACAAGCCTGTATTTGCTCTTTGTGAGCAATTTCTAAGATTGTATCCCTGATTTGTTCTGGCTTGGGTACTCGCTTACACCCAAATCTATCTAAGAAATCAAGCCACTCAACCCTGTGTTCTTCCTTCAAACTGTCTTTTAATGCATGCTCAATCAAGGCCCTTTCATCCCTGGATAAATAAGATAAGAACGAGTTAAGTAGCACTTCCTGTGACACTTCACTTTCCCCAAAAAGGGTGGCAATAAGAAATGCTTGATTCAATTTAACAGGGAAAAAAATAAGTTGATAAAATCCTTTTACAAGGATTCTAGCTATGGCCTCCCATTCGGGACTCTGAAAATCATGGTGTATGACCGGTATTCGTTCATCTTCTCCAACAGTACATGAATTTTCAAACGCTGACCAGAATGCTGATAGTGCATCTCTGAACACTCCATTTTCATCGGAACCAGATTCGTCTTGGCCATGTGCATTGACCATAGTTACTTTAAGTCTAGCTTCCACAACTGAAGGATCCTTGAACACTTCAATCATATCAGACATTATCTGGACCCTTCGAATTCTGATGAACCTGTACAATGAGAAAATAGTTTATATGCTATTCACTCGCAAAGATGTCTGTATTGCGAGAAAAACACTGCCTGAGATCTTGATTACAACCCAAGGCGGAGGTGCATAACATTTTTATTATTATTTTTTTTTTTTTTCACGAAAATTTTACTTCAGCCTCCATCTTCGTTGTGTTGATGCAGCCCAATCGTGGACTAGTCTTCCTTGGAAAGTTTATTTTTCCTAGCTATTCTTGATAAGAGCGCAAGTTTAAAGAGAAATGCTTCAAAACCGTGGCTTTTGCTCTTTCACAAACAACAAGCAAACTTGTGAAATAACGTGCCAGAACAATTCCACCCACGTTATCAGGGAAGATGGTAACAAAAACGCCGGCTCCCGGAAAGAAACTGAGAAAAAAAGTTAAGGTGCACTACACGCGAGACAAAGGCGGCCACACTGACAGGGCTTACCTGAGAATTTAAAAAAAAAACGAACAGTTTTGCTACTCCTCTCTGGATAGGATGTAATACAAATCTACACTTTACAATGTAAACCGTAGTTATAATTGGAATTCAATGGATATGAAATAAATATGTTTCAAAATACCTGATAGTCATAGATGGTGGTTGGGGTTGATGAAGATTTTCCAGCATAGCAGGTGTATGGCTACTACGAAAAAAATAGAGAAATGCCATTGAAAACAGCATGCAGAACGTTATGATAGCAGTATTACATGAGAACATATGTGATACAAATCTAGACTTTAGAATGTAAACCGTAGTTATAATTAGAATTCAACGGATATGAAATAAATATGTTTCGAAATACCTGATAGTCATGGATGGTGGTTGGGGTTGTTGAAGACTTTCCAGCATAGCAGATGTATGGCTACTACGAAAAAAATAGAGAAACGCCATTGAAAAAAGTTGTTTTAAAAGTAAAACTTACCTGATAATTACTGAGCATGACAACAAAGAAGTTCAAATAACCCTGAAATGTATGGCATCTTCAATAGTTTTCCAAAATAATTTGAGAGCCCTGTATCTTCTATCACACCATCTCCATAAAAATGAACCCTATGGTGTCTTATTATTAATTTGTTAATATTCATAGAGGCTCGCCTTCCTTGAAGGGTCCATGACCTAACAAGTCCTAAAGATACAAACATCACAGACTCCCTACTCGCTTTATTAAAGCCTACTAATGGTGCTAAAAAAGACACTACCGGTACATAAGTAAATAGGAAATCATAATACAAACGCTGAACATGGTGCACCTCGACTTCCTTGAAATTCTGGTTCATGAAACTCTGTAAACCATCCACTAAAATCACTTGTGTCAACTGTTGGACCAAACCCTAAGAAATCAACTTCATCATCGGAAGACAGCAGTGAAGGGGTTCCCTCTTGAGACTCAATCATAGTCAATGTACACCTGTCTTCAAGTTCGGTACTTGGAGATAGCATTCTCCCTAAAGGATCATTTAGTGTGAAGTGTTCTGGTTCAGTAATCAAAGAACCTGCCCAATCGTACACTGAGCTCATCAATGTGTGGGTTGGAAATTTTCTTGATTGTAAACCTAAAGATGGGTGCCTAATCTTCACAGTTACAAAACCATTACTTGGTTCAGGAAGTACCCTCTCCATTCTGGCTCTCTGAAGTCTTTCCTTGCGTTTTTCATCATCAATCTTTCTTTCCAGATCATCATGCCTCTTCTCATCTGTTAGTAAAGAGACTCGTAATGCTTCATCCTGTTCCTCTTCTAGAGCCTTCCTGTCTTCTGATGAGCCAATTAATGAGCTCCCCTCGTTCAAGTCTACCGCATGACCTCTTTGATATCAAAGGGTGAATGGTCTAGATCATCATCGCTATCAGTTGTTAATCTTTTGGACCGTAAGTACAATCTAACTGTTTTTATCTTGTGAGCTTCCATGTAGTTTGCTATGTTGAATGGGAGAGTACAGTCAGCTCCAACAGTGATGGTATCGCCAATCTTTTCATCTTTAAAATTGGCGAGATCCATAAGCATGTCATCAGCTTTACCATACAGTGATTGTTCATCAGGGAAGAAAAGCCTTTTGCACATTTGGTACAGTTCAAATCTGCTTATGGTAACTGGAACATCAACTGTTCGACTGCCTCCTCCCTTTGATAAGGGGACCTGGACATAAGCACCGTCCTCTTCTCTGAAATGCTTCCAGCTAAGCTGAACTTTCTTATATTTGATTTTCTCTTTCTTCTTTTCAACTGATTTAAGCTCTTTAGTTTGGTTCGACTTCTTCATCTTTTTTCTTGAAAGGAAAGCTTCAAGTAGTGCTTTTTTCTTCTCTTGTGATTTCTCTGGCTTTTCAATACTTGTTTTGCAATAGGCCATGAGATTCAATCTATCTCCTGCCTTAGAAAGTCCTAACTGCTCAAGCAACCCTTCTGGGGCAGATAAGACTGCAGGTGCATCCATCTAAACCAAAGGAAATGAATAGAACATGGTCAGCTAAATAATTTAGGCCTTTTTCAAGCATATCTGGATATTTTTGAAAACAGACTGATATTTTTCCCTTTTTTGAAAAAGTACACACCCACAGCTAGTGTATTCTCACTGTTTTCAACTGTCCACATGAAAATGATTTGCCTGTGTTTTCAAAGGACTTCACTATATATGTGGACAGTTTTCAAAAACCCCTGTAATTGCAGCTTTTTACCTATGGATGCAAGGCTCAAATGGAAAAAGAACTCCATATCTGAATATGAGTGAACAGGGCCTGGTCAAAGTATTATGAGAAAAATTAAATAGCAGTTTTACTAAACTTATGGTGAACACTACGAAGATTCAGAAAACAAGAAAATTAATTGGTTTTGTAAGTGAACTAAAATTATCAGATAACACAAAATTTGTTACTCTAATAACAATTAGGATCAACGACAGGGATATATAGAAACTAATAACAGGGGTAAAAGATGCAAGAGATGTCTTAGTGTATCACAAGTATAGCTTGCAAGAACTGTTATTCCATATGTATGTTCCAAGCTTTTACACTCCAATAAAAGAACAAAAGTTCAAAAAAATTAATTGTAGGTTTCGGTAGTTGCAAGTCAAAGCTCATCAAGCTTCTCCAATTGTAACGAATTTATTATGAATTTCAGATATTCTACAAACTTGTCCCTTAAGAGCACACATCTGGCAGTTATTTTGAAATACTTGTCACATAATGAAAACTGTTTTTATCCTCTTTCTTTTAAGTTATTCCACACTGAAGAATCAAGTAAATATGATGATCTGATAAAGTAATTTAGTGTGATCTAGTTTGCAAATAATGCTATTGTCAGAATATAATTTTTCTGAGTAGTCGTTCCATACAACATCATTGACCATAATCAAAGTAGGATTGCAGAGTTTAATCTGCCAAATTGTTCACACCATTCTTGGTTTGCTACCATGTATAAACAAGGCGGCTATGTTCGGGGTCAAAACAATAGAACTTACATGAAAATAGAGTGTATTTTCTTGATGCTTTTGTTCTTGACCACCATGCAAACCAGCAATACTCAGCTTCATTCAGAAATGGTTATTTTTCATAACAGCTGCGAGTATGTAATTATTTAGCTAGGTTTAATGTGCGTGACAGTCTGGGTCACTTTGACAATTTCACATGACTTGTATAACGACCTCTTGTCCTCATTGCAATATTGAATATATAGACTAGTGTGTTTGAACTAACCCACAAATTCTGCGTATATCACATTTACACAGGGTATGTTTTAAAGTTTCTTCCATTCGAGATCTTAGGCGGTACAAATATGTCACAGCTTTGGGATATCAATAAGAATTGCCTGAGAAAACCGCCGGCATTTCACCACGCGAAATGTCGGCCGTTAATTTTCACTGGTTCGAAACGTTGCGTGTTTTCTGTAGTTTAGGTTGACAAAAATGAAAAGTCCATTGTACTACTTACTTTCTCTGAACGAAATCTTTCGATAACGTCTTCTACTACCCCTCTCTCACGTAAAAATTTACAAACCTAAAAGCAAGAAAATGAAGTTCTAAGCTTGCGGTGACAAGTAGTTCAGGCAGGCTATTCTTAAAGTTCGAATCGATTATATTTCAAAGGAGCAATTAACCAAGGGAAACTAATGCATATATTAATTAGCAAAGTTAAATACTTAAACAAACCAAATTCAAAATTCCAATACAATACAATTCATTAAAGCTTACATTTTCAACAGCATTCTCTCCCTCGTTAGCTTCCATCAAGTCAGACATGTTGTTCGCTTCCCCACGTGCAGACATGAGCCTATGACGTATGTGATCAGCGGTCGAAAAAGTCGAGAAAAAAGTCGGGGAAAAAACTTAAAGGCGAGAAAAAAGTCGAGAGAGAAAAAATCGAGCACAAAATTTGTATGGCACTTACTCAGCTCCGTAGGGATCAAAAGTGCAAGATCATGGACAGGCCATTTTAGCCAAAATACGGTACAGTGTCTCAAGTACTTTTGCAACTGGTTGTAGCAAAAGTGGAATAAAATGTTTGAATTAAAGGTATTCACAATAGCGGATGTAGTTTGCAATTTCTTCATCACTTATTTGCATAAAAGCTTCAAAGACCATGGTCTCCAGGTCATTGCACTGCTCCGAAACTAGCTTGTTTTCTCTGATCCAGCTTTTCGCTTGTCCGATCACTCCTTCACAAGGCATAAGATGTGGGCTGTATGGAGAAAGGAAAATAAGTAATGCCCTGAAGTGTTGATTGCATCAATAACGCATTGCGAATGATGTATGGCAGTGTTGTCTGAAAACCAAAACCACAAAAAAAATTACTACTCTTAATACAGTCGAACCTCCGCTAACGGCCACCTCTTTACAACGGCCACTTAATGTTTTCGTTCCAGAGGACAAAAAATCCATACATTGACTCTACAGTTGAAGCTCCCAACAGCAGCCACCTCCTTAAAACGACCACGTTGTTCTGTCCCCAAGGTGACCGTTGTAAAGAGGTTCAACTGTACTTAGATCGTGCTTAATACTTTGAACTTACTACAGAATATCATACCCATTATAACAACCGAGCACGGGTTAACACCGTCAAATGGTAGAAGATTTGGAACAAGCCTCTCATTTACAAATTGCAGAAATACCTCTCCATTTGTTGTTCCACGGTGAATTCCAATTTCTATCAATCCTTCGGTGCAGATGATAGGAATGGCTGTGATTCTTGGATTCCAGTTTGAGAGCTGCCTGTGAACTTTGGCCTGACAGCCATGAAAGCTGTGACCAGATTGTTTCATGATACGTCGGTCCTTTCACGATTTAAAAAAAGGAACGATAAAGTTTATTGAGATCACCATAAAGCAACTGCAATATGAGTCAAAAATGTACTTACAAATCCACTCTCATCAAGGAAAACCAACATCTCTGCATTTAGAAGACAGGTGTCTGCGTGAAAATTGATGTTGGCTATCTCACTTTGTTATTGTGCAACTTTTCTTAGCTAAAAGAAAGAGAGAAAACCTATTTCACATTGTCCAAGTGTCACACGTGAAATTGATCGGAGTAAAAACTTATCGTTTTCCTAGTCACACCATTCCTTTGAAAATACCGGCAAATAGTCGAAACATGGAAGTGTCTGCCGAACACTTGTAGCATTTCTCTCACAATTTCTGCTAATCTTCTCTCCAGATCCTCTAGAATTGCCTCCATCATTGCCAGCTCCTCACGTGGATGCATTCCAAGAAGGTCAACAGGTCTTCCAGTTTTCTTTCCAACTACTTCACCCCGGTGTATATACTTTCTCAAATACCTTTCTACTGACCATACCGACATTGCAAGTAAACCTGCCGTTTCTTCAGTATCATAACCAAGGAAGAAATGCAGCCATACGGCCTGTAAACACAAGTCTTCAGAGTACACTCTGGGCATGTTGATTAATCTTTAATGCTAATGGGAGGCTCATCAAACGCAAATAAGTGAACACTTCAGAGGTTTCCCATAACGCCATTGGGTCTCATAGTTAATGGTTTATGCTTTCAACCGACAACATTTTTTCAATCAGGTATACCGATGCATTTGCATCAGACAATATTATAATAATTTCAGGTCAACTCATTTAATATGTCATTTTTATAGCAGGGCCAGTGTTTCAATTACAGCCAGTTATAACAACAGTGATTTCAATGAGGAAAATTTAAAGTATGCACCAGACCAGCAGTTTAAGTATCGTAGAACTGCTTTTTATTGCTCTGTTTATGTTTGCATGGAACTCCATTCATTCAGCATAACATACACTGCACACGTTTATGCTCCCTGATTTCTGATAATAACCTAATGTTTATTTCACTAATAATTTTTAGGGGTGAAACAGGCAATGGCAAGAAATATCCCTTTAGGAAGTGGTGAGGTGCTTTAGGTGAAATTAGGTCTCTTCTTCCCCAAGGGCTTCCAATGCTGGCGCTGACAGCAACAGCATCAGCTGGCATAAGAAAAAGTCTCAACAAAAGTGTTCAGATTGTTGTTAGTCCCAACAGAGATAAAATAAAACTTAACCTTGAAAAGATGAAAAATGATATTTCTGATTATTTAATGTGGTTGGTGAATGAATTGGAACAAAAACAACTTGACTGTCCAAAAGTATTGATTGATACATGTCAGAGATTAACAGTGATGCAGTGAGATCTATCATCTTTTTATAAAGTTTAGGAGGTAAGGCATACTTCCCACCTTGTGCCAACAAAACATTAAAAAAACAGAATGGTTGCCATGTACCACAGTGGCACTTCTCATAGTATTCAAGAAATTGTCCTAGCCTCTCTCAAGGATCCTAATGGAAAAGTTAGAATCATTATTGCTATGAGTGCGTTAGGAATGGGAGCAGATATCAAGGCCCTACACCATATAATCAACTATGGACCCCCCAGTGATATAGAATCTTATATACAAGAATTAGGAAGAGCTAGAAGAGATGGCAATCAGTCGGAAGTCCTTCTTATGTTTCATGGCAGGCAGCTACACCACCGCACACCCGAGATGCTTGAATACCTGAAATCAACCAACTGTCGAAGATGCAAACTTCCTGAACTATTTGATAAAAGTACTGCTGGTAATCAAATGTTTTCCAGGGTTAAGCACCTGTGGTGTGATGTCTGTGCACTTGAGTGTACATGTGAGTCCATAAACTTTCCAGACATAAATGACAGCATGGATTCACAGAAAAGGAAACGTAGTGATATACAGCAAGTCGGATACTTAGGCTGTTTCCATTAACCAGAAAAAAAGCTTGAAAGAGTTCCTCAGAGAATGCCAAAAAAGATAAGAGATGAGGTAATGGCGTCAAACCCCAAGTTGTTTTATGCAGATATTGACAGCGTCACCTGCTTGAGCAATGAACTTCTGGAGAATGTAGCATCCAAATGTGACTCGCTTTTCTATGTGGAAAGTAGATCATGCCAACGAAATCTACAGTTGTTTATGCAATGTATTTCCAGATCTTTCAAAACCATAGTCACTTGGTGACATCAACATGTTATCTCATTCACCTTATGTGTTAGGTTATTTAAATGTACAAGTGCACTCTAACCTCCAGAGCCTGGTTTTTCGAAGCTGGGTTAACATAACCCATGGTTAGAGCTAATTTGAACTTGGATGTGAGAGTTTACAGAGCAAATTCAGTTTAATTCTCTTTACCTACAAAGCAATGATTGGATACGCTAAAAAAAATAGAGCAAATTATTTGAGAGTGCTTTTGATAAAAAGAAAAAGAAATCTGAGTTAAAATGTAACCCTGGGTTTGTGCTAATGGCATTCGAACAACTGGGCCCAGGTAATTAATACAGTGTAAAAAATGTAGAGGTTTTTATTCTACTATTGCACTATGGAAGGGACAGAAGTCCAATCTTTCAGTTGCTTCCATGAAATTTAATGCCTGGGCCTCGTTGAAGTGAAGAAATTCATACAAAATTTTAAAAGAACCCCCCAGAAGGTTACACAATTGAAGTGTGTCTGAGATTAATAATCTGAGGAACCAAATAGATATATTTATGTTTCCCAGATTCCTCTCGGACCTTGTTTTCCTTGTCAAAGTTGTTCATTGTTTCAGTGACTTTATCACTTGCTCTACTATAAATCTGCGCTGACGGAAACGTGAGGTTAGCCCCATGTCCAGACATTAGTTCTTTTTTCTCTTTTATCCTGCGCTCCTGCACTTGGTCAATTGCTACATTGCCCCCCCCCCCTTCAAATTTATTGTGCGATTCTATCTCAAAGAATGTGTTTCCCTTGGTGATAAAAGAGCGCTTAACTGGGCATGAGGCCGAATGGCCATCAAGGCATACTTGTTCTTTCCAGTATCTTTGAAGAGAAACATCACAAACTTCCACAAGCATTCTAGTCTGCCACCATCACCCTCTTTGATTGCATCTTGAAAATCTCTAACGAGCAGTCTGGTCCTTATGATGTTGTGAGAATAGTTAAACACACCATCATCTTTCAGATTTCAAGGGCTTCTCTCTTCATTTTCTCTAGGCATGGTCAATCCATGTGCTTAAACCTCATGGCTGTTACTTCGCTTTTCATGTGCACAGATCTTGTTACAAGAAGGAAATCTGCAAACCTAGGGTTCTTGGCATGCTTCTGCCTCTCGAATTTCTTCATAGAGTGTTGTGGATTTATCGAGTTTTGGTTTAAGAAAACATACTTGTTTACCAATTCTCCTACTTTCTCCTTTAGTGTATACGAGTCATTAGCCTGTGGCACGCGTAGTGTCAGTTTCCCATCTGCGGATGTCATGTCAAGAAACTCCATGGCTACATACACAACATAGCCATCAACAACTGTATGGAACAATGCCTCAGTACCATAATACGATTTGTTCACTTTTGCATGGACATCTTTCCTTTAAGTTTAGCTGATATAATGTTCCCAGATCTCCAGCAGAATTTTCTTTCCACATGTAGTCAAACAACACCTGTAATTTAGGGACAATTTTGAGCCTATATAAATTAAGGCTTCTTTCTCCTTTTTTACTAATTCAGTTCTATTTTTTTCAACTTATTCCACAGGTCAAGAGTACAGGTTACTGCTCCATGAACAAATTACCAAACCTCACAGATTCTCTTTGATCTACATGTATTAGAGCATTTTGTTAAGGGATTAGGACTAGGGGACACTTTTAATGCTGTTCACTTTATTCTTATATGAATCATGGTAACCTGTACTCTGACCTGTAAAGTGAACTGTATTAACTGTATTAACATACCATAATAAACCATACCATAATATCCTCTTTTTAACACCAACACTGGTCAACATCCTGGTGGTACTGGTAATGAGTTTCCCTGACAGAGAGATGGATGTGCATGTGTATGGAAATACAACAAATCACTGATCAAAACAAACCTGAATTCACTTTGCAGTGGAATTCTGTATGTTTTAGAATTAGTCCTTGTAGCCTTTTAGGTGCCTCATCATTGACAGCCCTCTCCACTGTTAGATGGTCACCACCAAAGGTCATCTTGTGTAGCTTGTTTGATTCAGGGTCTGATGGTACATATTCTGCGAGGCAATATTACATAAAGAGATTGTACTAGAAAAACTAGTCTTGTGTAATGACGTACCTCATCCGGGTTATCGAGAAGAGAGCACAAGCTGAACGAGCAGCGAAAAAAAAAAAAAGAAAAAGAAAGATGTGAAGCATGTGAAGTGTTAAGACGTTTTTCGGTTTATTTGTGGACTCTTATGAAACAAGGGTAACATTTTGGCGACCCTGCTAGGACGAACTTCAATTCTCAAGTCCGTGGGACATTATTTGCTGAGAAGGGAAGCAGAAATGGCCAGAATTGAAGCTAAGGAGATTGTGAGTGGAGCAGTATGAGCACATGGATTTGCACTTGAGGAGACAAACAGCAACTGAAAGCAGTCAGATGCGTACGGTAGGAGTTTACAATATTGAGCTCTGTAACGGTGAAGTACATTCTCTAGTTGTTTTGTTTGGCAAAGTGGATGAGTTGATTTGGTCTGTCGGCTCACTTGTTACCGGAATTACAGCGTTTGCGTAAGAATAATTGTGTTCAGTTTGGAAATAAGCTTTCATGGGCAGAATTACTTATGGAACAATTACAACTCCAAGTAGAATCACGATTGTTCGAACAAGATGAGAAGGGTTTGGATGAAATGATAGGACTACTGGGAATCGACGATTACTTTTTGGGTAAAAGTAAGATGCAAAGAATCAAAATTATTATGAAAACCATCGACACCAAAATGGCGGGCGATGAAAAGGAAGCACATACGTGCGTTGAACAGTTACTTGCTTTTGTGACCGACAGTGTACAGCCCCTCAAAGAGGTAGAGCAAAAACCAGTAGCTTCAGGAGTAAAAACGGAGAAACAATCTTCTGATGGAGGACCTAAACAATAAAAGGGGGTGGAAGTTATATTGAACCAGTTAGTGAAAACAAAGTCGAGTTCACCTTTGCTACGTCGCGAATTTAAGATTTCTGGTCAGATTAGCGAACCAGGGCAAACAGAAAAGCTAACTTTTGTGTCCTTAATGCACCAAATAGACTCAGGGCTAAAACGTGATTATCAAGAAAATGAAATTGTGGATGCAGTGATTCGTGCCATCTCACCACACAGTAGTCTTAGGAGCTATGTTGAGACTCTTGAGTGACCTCTCACTGGCTAAGCTACAAAGGATCCTTCGTGTACATTATAGGGAGAAAACAGCCTCAGAAGTATATCAGCAATTGGCAACCATATGCCAACAAAGCAGTGAGTCCCCACAACAGTTTCTTCTCCGTGCACTGGATTTGCATTACAAGGTTAATTTTGCAAGCCAGGAGTCAGATTGCGAGTTTAATTATGGCACGTCCCTAATTCAGAAAAACTTTGTAAAATCATTTGAAACTGGTCTTCGTGACGACATTCTTGCATCTAACCTAAGACCCACCTTGAGCACCTCGGAACTCACCGATGAAGAACTCATGCGGCAGGTGAACGAATTAGTCTTGAACCAAGCAGAAAGGAGTTCCAAGCTGGCTAGTGAATGCCAAAAGTCTGCCAAAGTTCATGAATGTGAGGTTGGCAAAGAAGAGAGAGAAGCAAGAGCTAAGAGTGCAAGTACAGATGGAGGTCAACAGCTTTTACTAGAGATCCGTCAGATCAAGTCAGAGATAAATGATCTCAAGGATCAAGTCAATCGCCGAGGGAGCCGAACAGAAAACTCTAACTGGCGTGGGCCATCCTACAGGGGCCGTGGGCGTGGTTATCAGCCAAATCGTACAAGTTGGGGTTGTTAGAATTGCAAGCAGAGGGGAAGAGGAGAGGAATGTAATCATTGCTTTGCTTGTAGTGACTCGGGGCATGTGGCTCGGGAATGTTACCGTAACGAGAACCGCGGTAGTCAACAGGGAAACAGTCGACAACTATTCCGAAGGGACGCGGAATAGTCTACAACAGTAGTAGCAAGTCCCTCCGATGTAATGATTGTCGGAAACTTCAGTCAGAAAGGGCATAGTTCTTACAATGTTCAAAGTGCAAGGTCGTGAAGTATCATAGCCGGAATTGTCAGAAGAAACACTGGCAGGACCACAAAGTGTTCTGCAATGCAGTTGAGTACCTGTCAAACAAAGCAAACAAAGAGAATGTGGATCCGAGTAGTAGCACCTTTGTCAGTCACCTGACACCACAGCAGCATGCCACAGTAGTAGGATTAGTGGGAAAAAGGTGTACTGTCAAGGGGGAGATCAATGGCCAACAGGTAGATGTACTTTGGGACACTGGGGCCCAGGTCTCCTTCATATCTGAGCAATTAGTAAGAAAGAATTTCCTTGGGATCACTGTTAAGCACATGTCAGAGTTGTTAAATTCTGAACTGAACCTGACCGCAGCTAATGGTGGTGAGATGCCATACATAGGATGGGTGGAGCTTAACTTTAGACTGTTGTCGTCTAAGGAGGAATTGGCTGTTCCCTTTCTTATTACAGACCAATCTTTGGACTCGCCAATAATCGGTTTTAATTGAGGAGATTGTTAAAAACCAGTAGTGAGGATGCTGTGCTACATCAGGAAATTACTTCCAGTTTTACCGAGTTAAATGGCAAAAATGCTTCAGCATTAGTGAATTTTATCCAAAGCTGTAATCAAAGTGATCTCTGCTTGATCAAGACCATGAAGCATGATACTATTATACCTCCCAAACAAAGTCAAAGTGTGACTTGCAGAGCAAACACAGGGCCTGTGGAGAGAACTACTCCAGTACTGTTTGAACCGGATGAGTCTAACCCATGGCCTAGCGGGTTAGAGATTACAGAGACTTTGTTGACTGTAAGGAAAGGGAAATCAAGTAAAGTGGAAATTGATATTGTTACCAATACCAACCATGATATCAGACTTCCGGGACAAACCTTGCTCGGGCGACTACAACTTGTACAATCAGTTACTCCAGTAGAAGTTAGGTTAAAGGACTCTGATGGGAACATGAAAGCACCTGATGAAGAGAGTATGGAAGCAAAAGTTGCTGACCAGGCTACAACGTGTACTGGAAACGCTGGAGGCCCACCTGTTATACCCCCAGAAGCTGAAGAACCTCTGAGTACTCCATCACACATAAAGGGCATAGACCTAAGTGGTCTCAATGCCCATCAGAAGGAATTGGCACTTAAATTACTTACCAAGGAAGCAGATTCATTTGCAAGGGAGGACAGTGATGTTGGCTGTATCAGAGACTTTGAGTTAAACTTGGATCTTGAGGATCAAACCCCTGTTCAGAAGAAGTATGTGGATGTGCCAAAACCACTCTACCCAGAGGTAAAGGCTTATATTGAAGATTTGTTAAAGCGTGATTTCATCCGAAAGTCCTCCTCGTCCTACAGTTCCCTGGTTGTTTGTGTCAGAAAGAAGGATCAAAGTTTACGGCTATGCATGGATTACAGAGCACTGAACAAGAAAACACGACCTGATCGCCATCCAATACCGAGGATGGGAACTCTAGGTTTTCGGTACTCAACCAGGGCAAAGCTTACCATCAGGGATTCATGACCGCTAAAAGTCAGCCTTGCACGGCATTTATCACTCCATGGGGTCTTTACAAATGGGTGCGGATCCCATTCTGACTCTCCTGAGCCTCAGGGGCTTTCCAGCGATTTATGGAGAACTGTCTAGGACACTTATGAAATACTGTTTGTGTACCTTATCTGGATGATACAATCATATTCAGTGCGACATTTGAGGAGCATGATGAACATACATGCAAAGTCCTGCATCGGCTGCGAGAGTATGGAGTTAAACTCAAACCACGGAAGTGTAAACTGTTCAAAAGAGAAGTATTTCTTGGACACGTGGTGTCTGAGGAGGGCTACAAGTTAGACCCCTCCAGTATCAAGTCAGTGCTTTCTCTCAAGGAATCATCTCCAAAGACAGTTAATGAGGTGTGTAAACTTAAGGGTTCTTAAACTACTATTGTCGATATATAAAGAACTTCCCAAAAATGGCAAAACCAATCTGTGATTTAATCAAGATCACAGATCACCCTTCTGAAAAGTCCATGAGACAAAGACCAAGGCAAGGCAAGAGGAAACCTTCACAGTTACCGCTGAGTCACCCAGTTGTCTGGACCAGCTCTCACCAATCCGCACTAGGTAAACTTATTGATTGTCTGACAAGTGCTCCAGTCATGGCCTACCCAAACTTTGAGGAACTGTTTGTCCTTCATACAAATGCCTCTAAGGATGGACTGGGTGCTGTGCTTTACCAACACCAAAATGATATTCTTCGCATTGTTGCTTATGGCTCACGCACTTTGACTCCTGCTGAGAAGAATTACCACTTACATTCTGGAAAGCTCGAGTTCCTTGCACTAAAGGTGGCCATTTGTGACCAGTTTAGAGATTATCTTTATTATGCCTGTACACAGATAATAATCCGCTTACTTATGTCCTGTCTTCAGCAAAGCTTAATGCCACAGGCCTTCAATGGATAGGTGACTTGGCTGATTTTAATTTCACAATTCACTACCGACCGAGAAAAGCTAACATTGATGCTGACACATTGTCGCGAATGGCACTTGATGATATTGCTTATATGGAGTCGTGCACAGAGGTTATACCGCACAAAGTCCTCCAGACTGTTGTGTGTTTTGCAAAGCTTCAAGAGGAAGGAACAGTGAATTGGATCTCTGCTCTTTCAGGAGACCCTACTACGCTAGAATCAGAAATGTATGATGGAGGAAAACCTAGTGTACTGCAACTTGATGTTAAACAAGCACAAACTGCGGATCCAGTAATCGAGTAAGAGAGTTGGTTCAGTGTGGATTGCGCCCAATAACAGCCGAGAGGAAGAAGGAGCCAAGAGATGTGCAGCTGCTCCTTCATGAATGGAATAGCCTGTCAGTTGACAAGGATGGGATACTACAACGGTACACAAGAAGTTGTACTCAAATCATCATTCCAAAAAAACTGCGCTCACTAATCCTTAAGGAGTTGCATGAGAAAATGGGTCATCTCAGAGCGGATCGCACTTTACACCTAGCCAGAGAGTACTTCTATTGGCCACACATGCAGAGCGACATTGAGCACGATATTTGACATGTCTGTCAATGTGTTAAACGTAAACCTCCCGCTCTCAAGATCAGGGCTCCATTACAACCCATCACCACTAGTGTGCCGTTCGAACTGATTGCTACTGACTTTCTCCATCTGGAGAAGAGCAGTGGAGGGTACGAATATATTCTTGTTGTGATGGACCACTTTACTCGCTATGCGCAAGCTTATGCTACAAAGAACAAGTCAGCCAGAACAGTCACTCAAAAGCTTTACAATGATTTCGTCCTTCGATTCGGCTTTCCTTTGAAGATTCACCATGAGCAGGGAGGAGAGTTCGAAAATCGCCTTCACCGAGAGATAGAGAAGTTGTGGCGTGGGACACTCCCACACCACCCCTTATCATCCACAAGGGAACGGCCAGGTTGAATGATTCAACTGGACTTTGTTGAATATGCTCCGCACCCTACCAGAGATGCAGAAATCATGGTGGGCAGATCACCTCAATCAAGTTGTACATGCATATAATTGCACGAAGAACAAGACTACTGGCCTCTCCTTTTTACTTGCTATTTGGCCGCCACCCTCGTCTCCCAATCGACCTGATCTTTGGCATTGACAGGACAGGTAACCAAGGCAGCCATACTCAATATGCAGCGCAGTGGCAGAAGGCGATGTCAGAGGCCTCTGAATTAGCAAGCAAACGGGCATTCGAAGGGAGCGACAGAGCCAAACAGCGCTATGATCAGCATGTCCGAAGTTCAGTGTTGCAACCCGGAGTAGAGTGCTTGTACTGAATTGAATTGAAGCGAACGAGCCGGCCCAGGTAAACTTCACTTGCACTGGGAAGACCGAATTCATGTGGTGATAGACATACAGGTGATGACAGTCCAGTCTATGAGGTCAAACCTGAGACTGACCCTGGTGGGACACGAATTCTACACAGAAACCTGTTGCTGCCATGCAATCATCTCCCAGTGGATGTTGCGAGTAAGATCCCTCACAGACAGAAGTCTCAGAAAGAAATTAGGAGAGAGACATCACGCGCCTACAACACTTGTGGAAGAGTCATCAGACAACGAAAGTGAGCATTACGAGTTGAACTTCGAACCTGAATGGCAACCAGGACCTCAAGCTGACCATTCTTCGGAGTCTGTCTCTGGGAATATTTCCTCGGGGGCGACCGTCTCAGACAGAGGAGAGGGAGAAGATGGTTGCTCGGCAGATGAAGAACAGGAACATCACCCCGCTGTAGAGGAGACATCACCCCTCCCTGAAGCAAGTGAGAATGAGGCAGGACCACCGACCCCAGGCAACACAAGTCAGGAAAGCACCTCTATAGCATAGTCTAGATCTCAGTGTGACAGACGTCCCCCAACCGTATTGACTTACGACACTCGGAAACCCAGTCTACCAGGCTAGAGCTGCTGTGCAATCACTTACCAATGACAATGTACCATTACCAACTACTCCATCTGCCCAAGCTCCTCCTCCTGCGTGGAAAACAAGTTTACCAGCTACCCGGCAGCCTATGCCACCGATGGTCATGCAGCCGTTGTCTGTGCTCAGTGTTCTGGATTGTATCAAAGTTGACAGGAACAAAATGCTCAAATGTAATGCAAAATTTTGATACCAAAATCAGTTGAGAAGGCCAAAACCCAAGTTATTTTGTTCTGCGAAGAGTATGCGATCAAATTTCAAGCAAAATCTAGCTAGATAAAGCAACCGCTTGTACTGTTTCATTCGCTCTGAAATAAACTGAAAATGACTCCCTGTTTACTCAATAAATTTGCATTGTCTTAGACTTCCATATTAGGAAGAAAAATATTGCATAAGCTCTGGAAATGAGCGGGAAATGTCGTCATAGCAAGTGCGTTCTTAATAGGCATTTTTTTTAAATGTTCGTATTGAACGCGTGAGCACAAAACCGTGAAATACATTCAGAAGTTATGCATTCCGGAGTTTCTAGGATTCAGTTGGCGAGAACAAAAAAGAAGGAAAAGCATGAGAAAATAAGAGCTCATTATGAAAAAAATTGAGGGAAAATTATTCAAAAAGTACAGGAAGCCTGAAAGAAAAGTCAAGAAGCCAAGTGCGGACATGCACGGTCTTTGAGAAGCAAAAACACCCCGATCAAAGAAGTCATGAAGAAAATTCGACGGGAGAAAAACAAGGACAAGACAATCACTGAAGTGACAGAAAAACTTGAAAATAAGAGAAAATTGGCCAGAGAAAGAAGCAAGCGATACAGACAGAAATTAAAAGAAAAATCTTGAGCGGAAGCCATCCCAATTGACGCTGCCGGTATGCCCGCCTTTCCCAACAGACTGGCAAAGAAACATGCCGTTGGACAATTAAAGAAAAGTATGCCAGATACTCCTGAAAAGAAAGCAGAATTAGTGGCAACAATTACAGAGAGTCCGAGAACGATAAAAGTTCTCGAAAAACGAGGATTGGTAAGAACACCAGAAGAAGAAGAAGAAAAAGAAGTCGTGGAACTTAAAGCTCTGGCTAGCGATTTGTCTGAAGGCCTCAAAGCTGTTAAAAAGGATAAATCTAACAGAGGAAGGGCTGCACTTGCTGCTGCAAAATCACTATCTTTTGGACAGTATGTCAAGAAACATAGAAGCCAGAAAACACTTTCAAACCTCATAGCTTTAGATAGAAGTATTAAGTCAGGAATCGAAAAACGTGAGAAAATCTTGAAAGGTGAAGAACCCAGTTGGCTTGCTATGGAACGAAAGACAAGAAGGGATGCAATCTCACAAGAAACCAAAGAAGCTGTGTATGATTACTGGAAATTAGTGGCAAGCAGACCGACAGGAAACAAAAAGGATGTCATCAGAAAATGCACAGGAGTAAAAACCTGGATTGAACATGCGAAGAACATGTTAGAGAAAACACAGCAGAAGCCTAAATTGAGTTTACTTGAATGTATCCGGAAATAAAGATTTCCCAGAGAAAATTTGAAAACCTCAAACCTTATTTTGTTAAGGGTGCAAGAGAAAGGGATAGGCAGACATGCATGTGTCGGCAGCACGTTGAGCTCCAGATAGTGTCCAAGGACTACTTGAAATTTCACAAAAAGGTCCTAGATGCAAGAGAAGAAGGGGCTGAGGAAGCTTTTATTTTATTTTATTTTATTTTAAAAAAGCTGGAGTAGAGGTGTATTCCTCAGTCAGTGGTATGATTGAGCAAACCCTTTGCCCTTTACAAGAAGGTCAAAAATTCCACAAACTCCAGTGCCAAAGAAGAGAATGTGAAGAGTGTGGAGTAGAGAAACTGATTTTGCTGCCAGAGGTAAAGGATGAAAGTGACAACCATGAAGTAAAATAGAAGAGATATGACTATGTTGCAACTGGAAAGCTGACTACAGATGGCAAAGAGATTAGAAAAACAACTCTTGTTCACAAATGCACAAAACCAAAGGAACTTTATGAGTACTTCATTCAGCTCTTAACACATTTACCTTACCACTCCTTTCTTGGTAAGTGGCAAAGAGAGCAACTAGATTCTCTTCTTGAAACCCTTCCTCTTCATCAGACTGTCTGCATTCATGACTATTCTGAGGGTTATGCTCGCTGTT
Organism: Porites divaricata; assembly: GCA_038088405.1. Classification (NCBI taxonomy): domain Eukaryota; kingdom Metazoa; phylum Cnidaria; class Anthozoa; order Scleractinia; family Poritidae; genus Porites; species Porites divaricata. Next base: position 14,171,512 of record JBBMOI010000004.1, on the reverse strand, counting down.
CCCAGGATGAAATTCAATCTGAATATTTTGACATCAACAAAGTCAGTCTCCATGTCACCATTCTCTACAGGCACTCAAATGAAGAAGTGGATGGTGTCGAGAGTACAGAGAAGGGACCTGTAATCTGCAAAGAGCATTTGCTCGTCATTTCTGATGATGTGACTCAGGATCATGACTCTCTCCTTCACACCCAGAAGTTAATATCAACGCACTTGCAAGACTCTAAATGCGTTATTAAAAACATGCATGAATTCACTGATGGATGGGTATAAAGTCCAGAGAAACGTCTTTGCCACCTCGCATGCTAAAGGAGAACAGAAGAGTCAAACTTCATACTGCTCGAGATCTGTGACTCTTACATTGCCTCGTCCCTGTACGGCGTCTTTCCAAGCCCTCTCGGTCAATGCATTTTGGTGATGTATCCGAGACAAACGGCCGCAGGACGCCTAGACAATCTCGGAGTGCGCATTTTTCAGGGAAATTAACAATGGTGGACTTTCCGGACTTTTCCAAATGTTACGTTCTTCCGCAAGCTATGGGTTTGAGACGTTGGTAGAGTCAGCAAAAATTGTCGATCATTTGGTTAAGCCTGTAAATGTCCCTGGAGAAGTAGCATATAGACCATTGGACATTGATTTCGATTCATGCGAGCTTATCCCTATGGAGTGTTTCGGAGAATTTGTTGCCCTCAAAACACGTGGGGACGGCAATTGTTGTTTTCGTGCGGCATCAATTCTTTTCTTTGGGAGCGAAGAAAGGCATCTTGAAATACGAGTGAGGACAATAATTGAACTTGCTTTGCATAGCTTTTTCAAACATCTTGAGTAAATACAATGTGGTGGGAATATGTAAGCTTATTGATTTATTACTTTGTTACACCAACAAGTGGACCTTTTTTACTTTGCCTGGTGTATCCAAAAATTCCAAACTGCTTACAATTTTTTATGTCAGGTAATTTTTATTTTCCTTTGGTTGAAACGTCTCTGGCATACATTACCAATCTTGAGTATAACTTACAGGACGGTGTTCCTTATTTAATTGCTGAAGTACTGCTGACTCGGCCCTTAAAATTTCTTCATCTACCAGCTCGTTGTCTTTGGTGAAGGTTTAAAGTGGAGAGTGCTCACATCAAACGACTTCCCAGCCTCCACATACTCATCCTCGGTCATCCCTTCCCAAATTTCTCTTTTTGCTCTTTCTCGGGAAATGAAGGAGGTCCACCATTGTTTCTGTCACTGTTAAGCGGGCCTTTAAATGCTCAAACGCTCTCTCCATCTCCTCAAAGAAAAGGGTTAAAGTTGAGAAGAACAAGGACAAAGAGGCAGCAAACTCAGTGAGTAAACCTTTTAATTAAGGTTTTGACGTGTTAACGTTAACAATGATGTTACCTTTTTTTTTAATACCGGAGTCCTCTTATAGCAAACACTTAGATTCATCCTATGATGAAGAATCCTCCGCGGAGGTGCGAGTTATCGCGAAGAGAGAACCAGATTCCACCAAACACGAGGAAGCAGATTTGGTTAGTAAAATCTTTGTTTCCCGATTTGTTTTTGATGTCTAAATATTTCTTGCAAATACCTTAATTTGACGCCAGAGTCTTGTTTTAGTTACCACTTGCAGACACATCCCAAGAAAAATTTTCTGCAGAAGCGGAATCCCTCACAAAAGAAAGTGAAGCAGCAGCAAACTCGGTTAGTTAATCTTAGTCAGTTGGTTTCTTTAGTTCTGATTTGTTTTGCATTGTAGTTACCTCTTAGATGACCACTTGATGTTTCTTTAAAAGTTACTTTGAGAGAAATGAATCAGTAACATTGACGAGCAAATAATCGTTATATATCTTCGGGAAATCAGGGACACAGTCAGCTATGGGACTGCGCTGACCTGCACACTACTTTTGCCAGTTTGAAATGCGTTTACCTCAACCCGAAATCAAATCTACGTGTCAGATACATCTAGAAATCCGCTTCAATCCTACCTAGTGTTTCATTCGATCCTCGATTTTTTACTGATAATTTGACCAAACTTTTACTCCTCATATTTGCAGTTTCTTGCTGTGGCATATAGTAATTGCAACAAATGCTTTCTGGGGAGGGTGGTTAACAGAGAGGAAGGCGGAATTCTCGCCGTAAACTTCCTGGAGGAGGCTGTCAAGGAAAAAAATATCTTTTCCTGGAAGCAAGGAAACGTAGAAACTGTGGATCTCGACCAGGTGTTCATGTCCGGCTTAAAAGCCGACAATATGAAAAAGGTTTAGCATTCCCCGAAATGGCTAAAATACAAGCAAACTTTCCTCTAGCTAAAGAGGCCCTGGTAAGAAGAACAAAGATTTCGCAGATAAGAAGCATAATCGGTTACGTTTTTAGACATGTATAATTAAACTATATTCAAAAAAATGAAAACCAGTAAGAGAAAACTAGAACACAGACATGTTGCACACAATCAAAACGTAAGTTAACGCCTGACAAAGTTGCACCAATTTTGTCTTCAGGGTGGCAGTGTCCAGAACTCAGTCTCACTCAACGGCAAAAATGGCGAAAATTTAAGTGCGATTGCTAAAATGGACAACATCAAATAAGATGGCAAAGGAGCCCCTTGAAAAGTGGCGAATTTGGCAAAAATGGTGAAATCTCTAATGAGATGTTAAAAGGGGCCTCTTCAAATGTGGCGATTTTGATAAAAATGACAAATGTGGCCAAAAATAAGCCATAGCTTTAGCAAATATTTTAATTAGATTGATAAAGGGGTCCTTTGGAGAGTGTTGGTTCAGACAAATATGGCAAATCCGGCAAAAAATCATGATCAATTGAGGGTTGAGAGGAGATATTTTGGCGAAATGGTAAGTGAGACGAACATTAGCTAACGTTTTAAACATTCAAATAGGATGGCAAAGGGGCACTTTGAAATTGGTGATTTGGATAAGAGTGGCGAAGATGGCCAATGTCAAATAAGATGGCAAGGGAGCCCCTCGAAAAGTGTCGAATTTGATGAACATGGCGAATATAGCTAAAATGGCCAAACGTCTAATGAGATGTTGAAAGGGGCCTCTTCAATGTAGCGATTTTGATAAAATGGCAAATGGCACCAAAATTAGCCGTAGTTTTGGCAAATATTTTAATTAGCTTGACTAAGGAGTCCTTTGGAGAGTGTTGGTTTGGACGAACATGGCGAATCCGGCAAAAAATCGCCAGAGACTGCTAGTGAAAATTAAAATGAGATAACATGAGGCACTCCTTAAAGCGAAATTGACAAAAAAATAGCGAATCTGACAAAAAAGACAATCATGGAGAAGATGGAGAAAGTGGCGAAAATTAGCTATGGTTTGGGAAATATTCAATTTGTTTGCCAAAAATAGCGAATATGACAAAAGTAGTGACTGACCAGCGAGTAATAGCGAATCTGGCGAAAAACTCTGAGGGTTGAGAGGAGCTATTCTGGTGAAAATGATGTGTGGCAAACTTCCGCCAAAGTCTTAACAAAAATTAAAATCACATGGCGAATTGGCGATTTTGATGATAGTGGTGAATTTGGCGGAAAATGAGGAAAATGGCCAATGTCAAATAAGATGGCAAAGGGACCCAATTTGCCAAAAACAGCTAATATGGCAAATCTGGCAAAAATACCAAAAATGCGACAATAGGCAGGGGTTTTGCAAAATGACCTGAGCAGAAGAGCTTCCTTGGTATAGCCATTGGCTTTACTTAAACTATGAGGCAACAATTGCCAATTTCAACTGAATCAAATGTATCAGAAAGAAGTTAAACTGTCAATATTGCCTTTGTGCCATATAATTTACAGGTTAATTACACTTGTTCTTATTATTCCTTTCAAAGTCACTTGACGTACCAACAGCAATATAATGCCATGAAATATCATACCATCATTTCCTCTTGAAAAAGTCATACTACAACTAGGACAGATTTTTCTTCGAGGCCAAACAAACCAATCTGATGCCGCTCATCAGCTAATTACAATGAGTTCAAGACAACAACTTTTGCTAAACCTCTCGCTATTTTCGCCGAGTTTGCCTTTTTTGACAAAATCTCCACTTTCCAAAAGGCCACTTTATACATCACCTTTAACTTTTTGGAAAATTCGACCTTTTAACAACTCGGAACTTTCGACAAAATCGCCATTTTCGGTGTATCTCCCATTTTCGTCAAAATCGCTCCTTTACAAGGTGCTTCTTTGAATATTTCATTAGAATATTTGCCTGAAATCTTTGGCGAACTTTTGACGAAATCATTATTTTTCCCATATTTGCTAAATTTTTTTTTTCACCATGTTCATGAAAATCGCCACTTTTCAAGGGTCTTGTTATATTATCTCATTTGACCTTTAGCGATATTTTGCCATATTCACCATTTCCATAGCAATCGTTACTTTTCAGGGGCTTCTTTAATTATCTCATTAGACTTTTCGCTAAACCTTCGGTGAGTTTTCACGGCATCCGCCATTTTAGCCATTTCAATATGGTCCTTTTTATAGGGGGTCCCTTTGAACATCTATGAATTTTCGCCAGATTCGCCTTTTTTGTTGTTGCATGCATTTCTGGGTATATATCCCATTTTTGCAATCTACAAAAAAAACGAATTCAGGTTTTGAACTTTTTTAAGCGTTGGTATGAATTAGGCTACATATTGTGAAATGATAAAATGTGAGCAGTCAAAACTGATACTTGCCCCTGTATTTTCTCTATGAAATATCACTTTGCACTACTTGAAAATTTATGAAATACATACTAGTTTTGCAATGCTCATGAATTACCCATTACTTGACGTTTCTTAGTATGCACACGTGCCTTAACTTCTTTTCCGTTATTGTACTGTTTGATATCGTTTGGAATTACTTATTAAAATATGACTTTTAAAAACAACTGAATGGTGGTCAAACATCGGTTTTTTATCGTGTTGAACCAACAAAGTTAATAATGACATTTGTAGTACAATGAAAAAGTGTCTGCCGCCATCACCTACCCTATTTTCGGCAGGAAATTATGAAAGGACTGCTGAAATTTTTCCGTGAAATACTAACTGTTGCACATCGCAGATCGAATATGCAACGGTTCATTAGCTTTGGCTTTAATCTCTACGGTATGGGACATATGTACTTTCATCTTGTTATAGGTCCAGGCAATGTGGGATGACATTTCTACGCCATACCATACATTCATGAGTGGTGTTATCTGGAAAGACGTAAAAACCCTACACCTAGGAATGTCTGATATACACGAGGCATTCATGTTTTCTCTCTTTGGACCCTCGACCAAATGGAAAAGTGGATGGCTGAATGATGGGGTATGTAATCTATCTGAATGGAAACTGCTTAAGCGTGGTACAAATTGCTGTTTAGAATATCAATCTTTTAATTCATTTCGTTTGTGGCAGGTTACTGATATGTCCTTTTTAGATCTTAACATAGGTTATTAATGCGTACATGGCCTTACTGGAAAAACGAACCAAGAAACGTTTTGTAAGTATAAAATAAATACAACAGAATCATGGGTTTGGTCTTAAATACCTGCCCACCTTCCGATTTTTTAATTACAGGGGAAGTTTGTAATCATCGCTGACAGTTTTTTCTTAGAATACCTTAAAAAGGGAAAGGCATGGCGCACAAAGGTAATTTTTAAACTAAATCACACAAACCGTTTTATTTTACAATTAAGTCGAAAATTCTCTCAGTGAAAAAACATACCTTTAAGGTAAAGGGTTCCAGTTTTGGCAGACAAATGAAGTGTGTAAAAAGACGAGCATCATGATGTAACAGTTTTGTTCAGTTTGAAGTAGCCTTAATTTTGGTATTATTATTATTATTATTTTTGTTTTTTTAGATTGACCTTTCGTCCTTCAAGCTGTTTTTGTTCCCCTTGGCAACCTGCTAATCTTCATCACTGGAACATAGGCACAAGTATGTGGCGGGGAAGCTTAAGGCAGATATATAAAATTCGATTTCAGAGTTTTCAGCCTGCTAATAGTTAGGTGTAACCCGGCGTATGCCAACGAAAAATAAAAGAACTTAGTGTGATCATATTCACTGGCCGCGTTTGGCTAGCCATACACAGAACTTAACAGGAAAGTATAAAAGTTCTCTTCTTGCTTTGTTATAACATAGGTAATAAACTTAGAAAAGTCTATGATTTCGCAAGTGGATCCGGCGGGGGGCAGAGATGCGGAGTTTTTCCAAGTTGTTCGGTACGGTATACCTCTCATTTAATTGTTAAAAGTCAAATTATGTATTTTTAAATGGGGAAAAAACATTCCATGTGATTAAAGAAATGTTTCGTTTTTGGTTTAAGGAATTTCTTCAGCAAGTGGGATGGGTTTGAGGAACGTCTCTGGACTGAATTGGTTATTCCTCACCCAATTCAATCTGATGATGTTAATTGCGGAGTGTTTGTTTGAAAGGTAGATTGTCACAGAACTTTTCAAAAGAAAACTAAACCATTTATACTTGCATGACATACTGAAATAAATAGTGGAAGTTTCGATAGCCAAATTTTTATTTTGTTTTTTAGATCGTGGAATGTATGACTGAAGGGAAGGAAATATCATTCCAACAGGTTTGTCAATTTTCAGCTGCTTTTTCACTCATTGCCGAAAAAAACAAAACAAATGTTTCCTAAAATTCTTATTAGTCGGCTCCAGTTTTTGTTCAGCTGCACTAGATGTGATATCGATGTGAAGAGTATAAATCCCTAAAAGCATCACCTCAATATTGTGCATTCATACAGTTTTAACAATATCAAGAGGAAAACCAACCGTTAATGTACGGGTAGGAGATGAAATGTTCGTATTGGGTTTTTTTTATCTTGCTTGGAAAAGTATAAGGTACTGAAGGAAAGCGTAAAACTACTCACCCATATGTTACTTTGCTGCTACTTTCTCCACTACCTGTGAAAGCCAACAATTGCCTCATCACAGAACAAGGAATGTTTGAGGGCTTCTTGTACATGGCTTTTACTGACTTGCGTTCTTTTATTGTTTCTTATAGAAACACAGATGATCACAGATGGCAAGCTGTCTACAGATTAATAAACGATGGCAAATGGTAGAAAGAGGAATGCAGCAGTTGTGGCAATCAAGGGCTGAAAATGAACCTCTTTTGTACTTCCACATACATAATTACTATTTAACTTAGATGACATACAGCAGCGCCTTTTCCTTTTCTTTCTTTCTTATTTCTTTTCAACTTCTTTTACAGAGATGTTGATTGGCAGACACCGAGAATACTTGTCCATTTCTTCAATAATAAAGATAATCACATATAAAAAGACTAGAAAATCAAAATCAGCACTTGAAGTATCCAAAATCGAGTGTCATTTGAACTGCCTGAAAGGAAGCTGAATACGCACGGAAATTGATGCCTCCCCAAAATTGTTGACGGGCTAAATTATCAACTGCCAAAGAATGAGAACAGTTCTCATGATGGTTATTCTAATTGTTTCCTTTGTTTTTTTCTTGCTGATAAAGCAGATATTCTTTATAAATGATTACGCATGAAGTTATTTTTTGTATAGCGCAGCTAGGTGTTTTTCAGGCTTTGAAGATCGATGATAATAACTAAAATCTGCCGGCGATCCACATTTTATCACCAACGGAAATAGTTGCTTTAGGCAAAAAGTCAAGCGAAGGGAAAATGCCAATCAAGTGAGGAAATATTTAGATTACACATTCAGATTGCACCAAAACCTACTAAACAGAAGCAAATTAAGGATAAGAAAAACAGCAAATCAAAGTAACTTGCTTAAAGCTCAGACTGACTTGGCGTCGTAAATAGCTTCGGAGGTTCAACAAGAGAACTACGTGTTCAAGAAGAAAGGAAATGAGCAACAATTTAACTTCAACCGAAAGGTGATCAGGACCAGTTCTGCGGCGGTAAAGCTTTAGAGAGTGGAAACATTGGTAAAGCAAAGGAGGAACTGACTGAAGGTATTTCATTACTGACTAACCGACAGAAAATTATTTTACTGATTAGCGGACAAATCTGAATTTGGCTGGCCCACTGTTTAAGAATACGTTTGTGAGGAGTTGACCGATGATGAAGCAGACCCACCAAAATCAAAAAGGCCGAGAAAAGAGTGGCAGCTAAGTTTAAATCCTTGCAAGAGAAAAAGAGAAAATCCAACACCAAATTTTCGACTTCTGCACCTTTGCCAAACAATGCTTCCAGGTTTAGTGGCCCGTCGGGTTTCAGTTTTCCTCCTACTGCTAGTTATTTTGGTCCCCAAAGTCGATACTCTGGAAACATTTTCAGAGGCTCCGATTTGTGTTTTCGATGTGGGAAGAGAGGTTACTGGGCCAGTTCCTGCCCGTCTAAAAGATAAGCGCTTGTCCTCAGGATCAAAATCTTGATTTTTTGGATTTGGATCAGTATGAATGTAATCAGTAAGAGAAGGGAATTGTCGGTTTTTCTTTTATCCAAGGAAAGTTGCGTGCTAATTTGTCTTTTGAAATTTTATGAATTTAAGGTTTTGCCTTTTTGCATGTTCTGCGCCATATGCCTTCACCAAAGTTTTGCGTCAATTGGTTAAATATTGGAGAGGCCATGGCCATCTTACTTTGATGAATCTCAATGACAGTTTAGGAATAGATTCGTCTTTTGATAGCGCCAAAAGCCTTAGTGATACAGTTAGCCAAGACATCGTTTCTTCCCGGTTTCACACCTAAGGATGATAAATCAGTTTGGCAGCCTACACAAAGTTAGTTTTTCTAGGAACCGTTTTGAATTTTGAGGTAGGTTTGATCATAATTCCTGAACAGCGTACCCTTAAGCTTAAATCATCCCTCGTTTCCTTTATTCAGAATGACCAGACTGTAGCTAGAGAACTTGCTTCCATTACAGGGCAAGTTATTTCTATGACATGTGCAGTAGGGAATGTTGCTAGATTGTTTACAACAAACTGCTATGCTGCTATTGAGCATAGAACCTCTTGGGCTAAACCTTTAAATGTTCCTGCTGCGATTCATGATAAACTTTCTTTTTGGCTGAGCAATATTGACACTATTAATTCGAGGGTTATGTCACACAAGTCCAGCGCGGTTGGAGTTGCTTATTCCGGTGCTAGTGACTCTGGATTTGGTGGTTATTTTGTCCAGTGTGGCGTAGATTTAGTTTCCGGTGTTTGGTCTGAAGATCAAATGCATTCCAGCTCCACTTTTAGGGAGATTTTAGTGGTTAAATTTGTTTTATTTTCTTTGGTTAACCAGCTTTCGGGCATGACTCTTAAGTGGTTCACAGTCAATCACAATGTACCTGGGATTATTTTGTCTGGAAGTAGTAAAGGTCATTTGCAGTCCGAAGCTTTGTCAATTTTTAACATCTGCTGTAATTATGGCATTTCGATTGAGATGGAATGGATCCCGAGATCTCAGAATGACTGGGCACATTTTCTTAGTCACATTTTGATGCGGACGATTGGGGCCTTTCGCCTCTTTCTTTTCACAGAATTGACCTAGCTTGGGGTCCTCATTCGATTAATCGTTTCGCAAATCATCCGAATGCTAAACTCCCGCATTTCAATTCCAGATTTTGGAATCCGGGTGTTGAAGGCATTGATGCCTTTGTTATGGATTTGGCCGGGGAAAATAATTGTTTGTCCGCCTGTTTGCCTTATTTTGCACGTGTTGCTTCATATGCATAATTGCAAAGCTTCAGGGTCTCTTATTGTCCCTTTGTGGCATTCCGCCCCTTTTTGGCCTATGATTTGCCCGGATGCAGGGTGGTTTGCCAATTTTATTGTTGATTGGATGGAACTTCTGACATTTAGAGAAGCCTTCATTCCTGGCAGTTTCAATAGTGTGTTTGGAAGCGAAAACTTGAACTTCAGGATGCTTGCTTTGAGAATACACTTCAATTGTTAGGTATTTATCTTTTATGCTTTGTTTTCTCTCCTTTTCTTTCTTTGTTCTCTTGGGGCCATGCGGCCTCCAGTGAGCACATGATAGCATATGCTGTGTTGATATTGTTGTCCTGCACAGGTATGGTGTCTGTAGGGAATTTAGATGAGAGTAAGATTTTTCCACATTTTGGAAATTAGCCGAAAAATATGCTCTCGTTGTTATGAATTACCTAGGGATTTGTTTAGGGTATTTAAGGAGTGTTAAATGCTAATTTAGTCCTCTTGGTGTTCTCTCTGGGGGCACTCACACTTACTTGTTTATTTTCATTTTTTGTTTTGCTAATTCGATTGTTTTATATTTTCTTAGTGGTTCATGCTTCCCTTCTAAGAGGAGCTGACTCGCGTTTTGTTTGCACAGGGAACCTAATGTGGATTTTATTACCATGATTACAGAAGTCGTTTTTTGCTTCCAATATTTAAACCTGATTTGATGTTCATGGATTTATACTTTTGAGAAATGCGTATCTTTCACGGTTGTTTCGTGATTTGAGGTCTGTTGAAGCTCGGGACCATCTGTGCCCAAGTACGTGGGACTAACTGTGCCCAGGTGTATGGGACCATCTGTGCCCACATGTAAGGGACCATCTGTGCCCAGGATTTTCCACAGATTTGCTCGGTTTTATTTTACCAATGTGCTTCATGTTGATAGTGACCTTTTGTGTCCGGGATTATGCTTTTGATTGTTGATCAGTTCATATGTTTTGTTTTCATTCTTCCAAGCTTTGTAATTTAGAGTTCATTTGTTTTCTTTACAAGGCTTATGACCATTTGTGCACAAGATTGTGGTTTTCCGGTACTTTTATGCTTCGTCTTACATTTTATTTTCCATCTTGTTGCCTTTAATCTTGTTTATTAGTTTTTTATTCTTTTTCTTTTGTATATTTGATTCTTTTTCGGTTGATCGATTAATATTAAATATTTATTTATCATTTTATTTTCGTTCTTGTTTGTTAAGCGGATGTTCTTGTTTTTCCCTTTACTTTTTGTTAGTTTTGTCTTTGCAGACGTGTTCAAGTCTGAAACGTGGCAGTCGGAATTTTTTGCCTCAATACCAGAGGCTCTTCAGCCCATGGCTTCTTTGGTGAAAAGCACTGTTCTTGCTTCCAGAGCAGATGGTACTGTTCGTTCCTACCTCGGAGGTTTTAAAATGGAAATGCTGGACTGCAATCACGTCTGTCATTTTCCACCTAATCCGTTCCAGGTCGCAGTCTACTTGCAGTGTCTGCTTAATGAAGCTTATTCTCCTTCTCCAGTTCTTAACGCGGTCTACAGCATTGACTGGGCGCTACAGTTGGCTGGCTTATCAAAAATCTCCATTTATTCCCTGGTTGCTTCAATGGTCAGCACATCTGAAAGGATTTTGGGCAGGGCTTAGGTCAAAAAAGACCCTTTAACTCCGGAGATTTTGAAAGTGCTCGTGGAGTCAAGATAACGGATGTCTCCTTCTCTTTGATTTTAGATCTGTTGCCTTATGCCTTATTGGTTATGCGGGATTTTTTCGCTTTAGCGAGTTATGTCATATAAAGGCCTGCGATGTTAAGTTTTTCCCATCTTGTGTCCATTTTCCTAGAATCTTCGAAGTGTGAGGAGTTCTGAGACGGAGCGTGGATCATTATCGCAAGGACAGACCTGCCAACTTGTCCAGTCAAAGCCATGGAGGACTACATCTCGGCGGCTTAAATCAATCTCTCCGAGGATTTACTGCTGTTTAAAGCCCTTGCTACTCCCCAGGCAAAAGAAAAAGTACGAGGCCAAGGGATTAGCTATACAAGAGCTAGGGAACTCATTAAGAACGCCTTTAGAGATATAATGGACATTTCCAAGATTGGTGTTCATAGCCTTAGGGCAGGAGGAGCCACCTCTGCGGCTAATAGACTTTTCAAGGGACATGGCCATTGGGCAAGCGAGAACACCAAGGATGGCTATGTTAAGGACGATTTTGATTCTCACTTGTCAGTCATGAAGTCCTTAGGAATCTGATTTATACTTTATTGCTATTTTTTGTTATTATTTTAATATTTTTGTTTCTTAAACCATGCCCAGCAGGTTAGGAGGGTTCTATCCACAGTTTTGCTCCTGTAGCAGTTTTGCTTTGTTTAATTTTGCATTTGAGGGCAATTTCCAAGTATAAGCCCCCGGGGGCTTATATTCGGAGGAGCTATTTAACGGAGGGGTTTTTGTGCTGCAAGTTTGGGGGGCTTATACATGGAGGGGCTTATTTTCGGAATTTTACGGTATGTCAAGTTCTCAGGGAATCCTTTTTTCGTTTTGCAATAGCCCATGAAACCTTGTGAATCCACCAAATACAGAAACACCAAATAAAGCATCAATAACCTTTTCGAAAATTCACCCTAGTTGTATAAAAGCTTAAAGCAGTAAAAACTTCATGCAGCAATGGTGTAAGCAGCAGACCTCTCCTTGTTGAAAGACCTTTATTCCCAATTTTTAAGAGGTCAATGACCGAGTCCTTTCTAAGGCAAAAACGCAGTTGAAAATCTTCGTCATCATATTCCCCTAACGTGTAAAATCTGTATCTATGGTGCGGAATTTGTGGAACATGCATTTTACCTCTCTGTTGTGAAGGGGGGGGGGGGGGGGAGGTGAATTCCACCGTAGTCTGCCCGCTTTCAGGTCATTTCAAAATGGATGGCCATGAGAAAAAACCGTTAAACAAGGTTTAAACCTACCTGTGAGCAGGTTTAACTTTCTATTGTTCCTTAGTCAGTGCTTAGACATGGTCTAAACAAGGTTACGAAAGAACAGTGTTTAAATAATCTGTTTTCATGGTTTAAACATGGGTTAGACGATGGCTTTCATAAACGCTGTCTAAACTTAGTTTAAATAACCGGCCCTAAATCTTCAGTTTTGAAGTCAATTTTCGCACATAACTAAATTCCAGAGACTTTCGTTCTTCAAAAATAAAACACAAACAGTGGTGATACACATTGCGAGTTTTCACATTTTTATAGACTTGATGTTTCATATGCTATTCAACATATACCGGTATTTTCAAAAGTGATCTTTTTAACCTAATCCTCCTTTGAATAACTGCTCCCAGGCTTGAAAATTCTATGAATACATATATACATACTTTATCTGTTATGTAGGTCGGTGGAAAAAGGCAGCCGTAAATAGCTGATGTGGACCTACTAACAAACATAAATAAATGAAATATGCACACGATGTGAAGTAGCCGCCAACTATATTGAATTCGTAAGTTAATTATATACAGGGTTGTAAAAAAGAGCCGGCAGCCGCCGAAGTTTGCCGGCTTCTCTGTCAGGTTTCGCCGGCTACTTTCATTGCTTGAAGAGTCACGATATGATGTTTATCAGGCCTAAACTACTTGGGCTCAATAAAAATAAAAATTTGCAGTGCCTGTCTTTTCTGAAAACTTATAAAAGACTTCTGACTCAAGGGCAGTTTAAAAACGTTATTGCCGAGACTGTTATTTTGAACAAATCTTGCTGTGGTGGGGGGAAAGTACGAACAATGTGATTTGTTGTCCGCCATATTGGATTTCGTTACATGAATGTATAATTAGTGCGAGCAGAAACCTGGGAAAGAGTACTCTTTGTGCGTGACTATCAGCATGAAATTGCGAAAATGACTGACCAGCGACGTCAAAAACGAAAGCAATCAACCTTAGATCTTTTTTGCCAAGGAAAACGAAAACCAAAAGAGACAACTTTAAGTGAAGGTATGTACCCACCTTTGAAAAAATGTCCAAGAAACGAAATATTAATTCGCCAACAAATCGACCAAAAAAAAACATTCAAGGGCAAAATGATTAAATATGACAAATATGACAATCATAGTTTTAATCTTTTTGTAAGCTTTAGCACCTTTGGTTTGAAAGAAAACATCAAAAGTTTAATTTATTATTCCTTCGGAGAAGAAACGTAGAGCTTTATTGGCCTCCATCGAATCACCATGAATGTAAATGTTTTGTTTGTCGCTTCTTGCAAATGCTGTCAACAGCGGCCATGATCAAGGTGCGAGTTGTTTATTAGCAGTGGCCTTTGCCTTGTTAACTTTCTGGCACGTACAATTTTCGAAATATAGCCCACACGGCATGTGTAAACAGGAGCTGAAACTCAAACAGGTCAATTGTACTTGACTTGCAAGGTTACTGGTGCAGGTTAATCTGATCCGTAATTCGAACTTCCTTTTGACATATGCTAATTTTTTTTTCCATTTAAAATATCAGATTCTAGCTCAAGCAGTGCGCTTGTATCAGCTGTTGCTAGTACCTCAGAGGAAACTGTACAAGTTTTGCCCGCTAGACAGCCCGAAAAACCAGTCAACTATTCCAAAAAGGTTTCTGCTGAGGAAAGCATTGATCTTTTAAACTCGTTGCTCAAAGAAGAAGGCGTTTTGCATCACCAGTCATTATGCAGTAGCAAGTCATGTTGTAAGCTATCTGTGCAGGAGCAAACTGTGCACAAAAACTTAAAAGACAAGATCAAACATGAATGGCTGTTTGACAAAGATATCTTGTTCTGCTCTGATACGGGGATTTGGTGGCTTTCATATTTAGAGGGCAAAGGTATGTTCTGTCTTCTTTGCCGAAAGCATGATGCAGGCAGCAAATTCAATAAGTCAAAGGTTTTCAATCTCAATGGTTCTGTTCGTTTCCGGAAACCGACACTGATAGAACATTGTACGAGTCAGTAACATCGTGATGCCATCTCTGCAGAACACCTGCAGAGAGTTTCAACATTTCATAGAGAAATCACTGAGAAGGAAAATACTGCTCATGATGTTTTATTCAAGACATTCTATTCTTTCTATTGGCTTGCAAAAGAAGAAATTCTGAACCGAAAGTTTACTTCCTTGTTGTCCCTACTGGAGCATTTGGGACTCGAAGAGATGAAATACTTGAATCACCGATCACCTTGTGCTGTGGGGGAGATGTTTTTGGTTGTTGGGCAAGTGATTTTTAACAGCATCTTGCAAAAGCTTCAGAATGCAAATTTTTGGGGGTTGCTATGTGATGTTACTGATATTTCTGTTAAGGAACACTTTGTTTGTTTTGGTCAGTTCTTCAACTCTGAATGTGGTGTGCTACACACTGATTTCCTCTTTGTAGAAAATGTCCTAAAGGACTCTGACTTGGCAAATTCGGAAACACTATTCACTGTTCTCACCAACAAGATGACAGAGTTGAATATGGAAATTAAAAAAGTTTCTTCCCTGGTTAGTGATGGGGCAAGTGTTATGTTAGGTTCCAGAACAGGTCTTGCAGCTGGACTTAAAGAAGTCAATTCCACAATAATTTCAATTCACTGCATCTGCCACAAGTTAGCACTAGCTTGTGTCGACACTGCAAAAGATGTTGAGTACATAAGAACTGTCGAGGACCTCCTAAGACAGTTGTGGAAGTATCTGGAAAATTCCCCTAAAAGAATGGCAACTTACTTGAAAGTCCAGCAAGAAGTAAAGTCTTTTGACCTGTCAAAGAAGAGCAGAAAGGTAATAACCAAGAAGCTGAAGAAAGCCTGCCAAACTAGATGGTTGTCCCTTGATCATGCAGTAGAAGCCATATTTGACGACTTAGAAGCATTAATGCTCACGTTAAGACTTCTTGAAAGTGATGCAACAGCTTGTGGGCTACTGAAGAAAATACACTGTCCCAAATTCGTTGTATGTGTGTATATTCTCAAGCACATTCTTCCTGTCCTCTCTCAGCAGAGCAAAACCTTCCCAAGAGGATGTGTAAACTTCAGTCACATTTCCGCTGCAATTAATCACACTAAACACAAGCTACAAGACATTGTAGAAGAAAGGTTGCCACTGAAGGAGTTCAAGCAGGATTTGGAAGCAGAGGGCAAGCTAGCGACCCTAGAGCTTACACCAACAGAATTTCAATTCCAGGAACAAGAACAGCTTCTGCTTCAATATGTCTCTTTGTTGAAGGCTAATATTGATCAGCGTTTCAGCAGTGCCCTGCCAGTCCTTAGTGCATTTGCAGTTTTTGATGTTATGATGGCTCCACCTCCTGAAAGTGTGAACTTCAAGCAGTATGGGCTCAAACACATTGAAACCATTGCTAAACATTTTTATAATAAGTCCAGTCTTAGTTGTGAAGCGAAGAAGCAACAGCTCCAGGCAGAATGGGAAAGTTTAAGTTTGATTCGTTGGAGTGGAAAAAAGTCGTTCACAAGGATGTTGTTGATGGTAAATGTCCAACTGTGACTACCACAACATGGACACTTCATCACATGTGGAAACAGCTGTCCTACAGGCATTTTTATCCCCTATTGAGTAACCTTGCTGAGTGTTGCCTTTCAATTCCCATTTCGAATGCATGGCCAGAACGTGGTGCAAGCGCATTTAAGCGCATCAAGACCAGGCTTCGATCAAGGCTTCAAAATGACATGCTGCAGGCACTTATGCAGGTTTCAATCAATGGGCCACCACTGCACTCGGATCAGTGCAAGGAACTTGTACGTGACTCTGTAGAGCTTTGGTTGAAGCAGAAAAAGAGGCGAACCTTGCCTAAGAAAGGAGCTACAACAGATGACCGTGGTTCTGTGTACAGATGGCAGATGAGGGAGTGCAGGCTGAAACTGATGAAGCTAGCCCAAATGAGATGGCACTTGAAGATGAAGTTGAAGCTGCAACAGGTTCTTTGAAGCTAACAGACCAGTCTGATGACTCGGACTATGATTCAGACTACTTTGACAGTGATACTGACTAAATAATTTCTGAATGAAAACAAGAACTCTCCTTTAAGAAAAAGATCTCTACACCAAAATCTAACGCCAAAGGAACAAGCAGACCTATACCATTACGAAGGTAACATGATTATGTAAGATGCGACCAACCTGATTTATATGAGTTAACAAGTTATCAGACAGCATGTGGCCAAATGTTTTCTTTTTATTAACTTAGGGTTGCATCTAAGTAAACTAAAAAAGTTTTTTCAAACAATGAAACACTAAGCACAGGGTTCGTACCCTTTTTCAGAAACAATTTTCCAGGACTTTTCCAGGACTTTTCAAGAGTTCAGATTGTTTTTTCCAGGACTCCAAAAATGCATACGTTATAATAGCACAAAAATTTTGGTCATTTGTTTTAGGAAAAACGTTATTACTTTATTTAGTTTAACAGATTTCCAGGACTTCCAGGACCCGTACGAACCCTGTAAGTACCTAACTTTTGATCAGCTCAACGATTACCAGAGTCTGAGTGTGACAGAAACTGTTGTGTTCAAAGTGTCCACGAGGTTTAATTAAAAGATAAAGAAAGTTGCTGTGCCCCCGAAAGAAGTCAAGTTTTTCTTGATATCTACTTATGTTCTGGGATGACAAAACCGAAGATACTAGACCTTTGGACTGTTAGGTTAGTTCCCGTTACCGAGCAGAGTTGATCCTCGTTTGTTGGTCTAGTCCTTCAAGTATGTGCCATGTTTACAAACTGTCAAGTGGCAATATTTGCCAGGCTCGTTAGCTCCAGCAAAACCACCAAAAAGGTACAAAAAATATCATTTTACTTTTTGTTTATACTGTTTTATTATTGAAATGTCACTTCGTCTTTCTTTGAGTAACATGGTTTTTACAGTATGACTGCAGCTTAAATTCATCCCTTTAATGTCTGAATTTCAGGGCCCAAAATGCCAGGAAATGCGTTTTCCAGCGTTCAGTTTTCCAAAATTTTCCGAAGGAGCATGCTCCCAGACCCCCCTAGAAACGATGGGCAAAAGCCCATCGTATGGGTCCTTCGGACCCACAACCATCTACTTTTCAAAAAACTCAGGCTACTTAAAACCTTAAAGAAAACCCTGTATATATGATGTTAAATCCCCATCTTTTCATTAACATAAGTAAATTAAAATGTCTTCATTTGTTCCCTGCACGTTATTGAATGTTATTCTATCAAAAATGTCATAGTTTGTTTTTAGAGCAGCTTTAAAAGCCTCAAGGCTCGAGTTGTTCTTCACAGATACCAGCAGATTATTCCATAATAGAGAAGCTCGGTGAGAAAAAAGAATGCAAGGAATCACTATTAGGATGTTGCATATGAAGTTTGAGGTTGTCTCTTCGATTTCTTGAGGTCTATCAGGGTTCCACTATCCTGGTTGAAGTTGACACTTATTGAAGTTTAACAATGACTAAGTATAATTGTCAGTTAAACAAATATACTGTGAGAGGATCAAATCAATGTTGTTTTCTTATAATTCATAAATTAAATTGTTTTAATCAAAGCACACCTTCAAAGTGGTTCAAGGCTGCAGAAATAAAAATATTTCAATTTTTTTTACATCGCTCCTTTTTTTGCCTTTACAAAGATAAATCATAGAATTATCCAGGACACAAACTGCATTGCAAATAGGTACCATTGTATAGTTACAAATCGATCCTCTTACACATTTTGACTTTCCAGTTGTATAAAATGTAAAGTCCACTTGTAAAGTGTCAAGTGTTCATTTTTTACAAAATGAAGCAATTTATGTTTAATCAATAAGACATTTACCAGCAGGTAAATGCAGTTAATAGAACATGAAGCCCCAAGGGGGTAGGCTGAGAAAGCCTGCCCCATCTTAGGCTTGGTGATATCTTGAAAGCATGATTCATTAAATGAAAGCACTCTATTCTTTAACCCTAAAACAAAAGCTTTTCATGGCTGGAACCTCACTAATTTGTCGCATATTTGTCATCGTATACTTTCTTAGCTTCGCAAAGATTGGTCCTTGTTTTCAAAGCCCTATTCAGATCTATTCATGGCTAGACCTCAATCATGATCTGTGCATAAAAAAAACATCGCGACTCGTATACAGTATGCTCCAGAAAGTCTCAGCCTAAAATCGAGTAAGTAGAGTGGAAACTGGAAATTTGAACCGAAAATGATAGGCTATACGGCTCCTACAGATTGTCATTCGACTGGTCCCTTTTTTCAGAAGAATGCGACTGGCTTGCAAAGGTTTTTTGGCAAGCTTAAGTACAAACAACATTTCCAGCTCTAATTTCACCATACAGAGGAAGATGAAATGTGAAATTTTGTCTGAAAATCATATGAACAATGAATCATATGAACTTAAAGTCAACCTAGAAATTGCTGACCTGGATGCAGGCAGAGGTGCTCTACACACGCCGCAATTTTAAACTGAATCCTACAGCCACAGCAAAAACCTTAATTTCTTGGTCTTGAAGAAAAGGAAGTGAGTACTGAACAAAGGAGAGAATAGGCGGTTACCATATACATAGTTCCATTTGAATTAGAAAAAAAATTGAAAGGATAGGTGACTGAAAACTGGTGGAATTCATTCCTGATACATTAAAGGAAAGCAGAGCAGTTGAAATTTCTTTCCTTGAAGATCATGATTCAGAAAGCGAACAAGAAGAGACAACAAACGAGATAAGCATTCAACAGGGCCTCCTTACACTTGCACATATCAGCATTCATAAGCTGCCAGTGAAGACAAATAATGAATAAATAAATGGTTTCTGGAACTGCTAAAAATCTAAAAATGATATGGAAAGCACATCTAAATACAGCTAGAATTAAAACCCTCAATGTCTTGAAAAGATTCTATGGCTTGCCCTCAAACTTGGTACATCATATAGCCTTGCCAGTCACTGTGACCTGGGTGATTATGCAAAACAGCTGTCACTCACATAGAAAAGAGGTCAGACTTTAACCCTAAATATTTTTTAAAAGAATATAATGGTTTAGACAACAATTCAGTTAATAGTCCAGCTGTTATCGACCAAAAAAAGCTCGAATTGTTCAAATTGGTGATACAAGCATGAAACTTTCACAGATTGTTAAGGGCCCTAAGGGAAATATTTTCTGATGTAGGGCCAAGCCAAATTAGGCTCTGGAGTCCACATCTGCACATGCCCCGATTTTGGTAGCGTGGAAACAAGGCTAAAAATGAAAAAAGGCCTTAAATGAAAGAGTTTTAAAAAAATAACCATCAGTTATAGCAAAACTGATAATTCGTAGTACATTTTGATAAACTTCAAGCTTTTAATGCAGTCACGTGACCAGTGATAACGTTTTTAATTATCAGGCTTGGGTACCCTGTGGTGAAATTTTGTTTACACGATTATTTAATGTTTTGTGCATTATAATTGCTGAAGAACTGGTTTTTAGCCCACAGATATATCAAAAAAGTGAAAATTGTTTCATTTCTTTTTAATGTGGCCACTTAAAAAGTCTATTTTCTAGCTGTTCATCTTTTTTCTTTACGTTTCTGTCTCTCAGGTAAGACATCATTTGGTACAATAACTAGCTTTTTTTGGGAAATTTCATGGCAATTTTATAAGAACAAAACACTTTGAATGTAAAATGGAGCTTTTGTTATTAACTAAAGGCAATTAGTCACGTCAACTACACACGAGAGTCTTCAATCTCCTGCGAATTCAACCCGAAAAGACCCAGGCATAGGGTACAGCACTTTCATCAAGGCTGTGAAGGAATTAAAGGAAATTGGGATAACTGTAACTCAATTTCTTGATGAAACTAAACATGACATCGAAAATGTTCTTCTTGAAAACAAAGCTTCTTGGTACAAGTCCTGCAGAGACAATTATAATAGTACTAAATTAGAGTGTGCAAAGAAAAAAAGAAAACAAGCTGATGTAGAAGAAGAAGAAAAAGGGTGTGAAGCAGATGGTAGTGAAACGGCCTAGTCTATTCCTATAAAATCCAGGCGTAGTCTTACTCCTTTTGATCCCAAAATCTTGCAGTGCTTCTTTTGCGAGAAAAATGATTTCGCAACCAACCTACGTCTTGCTTCTACCCTGGAATTGGACAAGAAAGTCAGAGAATGTGCCATTCTTTTGAATGACAGTAAACTCATCGCTAAACTTTCAACTGGTGACCTCATAGAAATCGAAGCAAAGTATCATGCAGCTTGTTTAGTTAAACTGTATAATAAAGCGAGGCCATTACAGAAACAATGCTGTACCGCTCATCAGTTGACCTTGAAGAGTTAGCAATGTTTGCAGAGCTTATAGGTTACATTGAGGAATGCCTGAAACAGAAAGTGCCAGGAGTGCCGACACTCTGAGTTAGTGAGATTTTATCAATGTAAACTCAAGGAGGTAGGAGCTGAGAGTGGAAAACCCAATGCTACCCGTCTAAAGGAAAGAGTATTAGAAAGTCAGAGAAAATTCCATTCATGACATAAGAGGGATATTGACGGAAGTGAAAAGAAGAGATTCCAATGCATGGTGTCTTGCAAGAGCAACTCGTATAGTGAGAAAGGACATCCTAAAAGAAGATAACTCTTTCAATGGAACATTTTCCCCAGAATGCCAGAAGAATTCAATTCCTGCCTCACTGCTCTCGTTAGTTGGTATGCTTATCAAGGGTCCCACCACCACGACTGATTCCTCAAATAATCAGGCGTGTGTGTCTGTCTCACAACTTATTGTGTTTAACAGTGTAGCAAGACCTCGTCATCGCCCAGAAGCAACTGTTAGTACCCATCATATACAGTCAAGAGTGTCCGCTGCCCATCTATACAGCGCTGAAAATACACGGAGCAACAAGGGACAGAGCCCTTATTGATGCATTTTATAATCTTGGTTTGAGCATATCGTATGACAGGTTCTTGACGGTGTCTACTGAAATAACCAACAGCGTCACCGTCATGTACTGAGGGGCTTTTCCCACTTCTTTTGGCCCCACATTTTCAACACTACTTTTTACGAATGCACATGCTTTAGCTGAAAAATTTCTAAACAATTGTTTATTTGTATTAAACTAGATAAAACTGACCGTTAGTATGAAATCAACCTTCGTTCATTGCTCCAGTCATACTTAGGTAGTCGAACTGTGCTTACTTTTAAATTCTGTTGTTGTTAGTTTGTATAATAGTTTACAAAAGGAAAGAAAGAAATTGCAGAACTAGTGCTCAAATAATTAACTCTACTATTTAGGAAAGCACATGCTTTAGCTGAAAACAAGAAGTCAAAATTCAAATGGCTTTGTGCACCAGGTGAAGCACAAGGGCTAACAGTTGGTGCAACGTAACATAAGATCCAAACATGCAGAACTTTTGCAAAATGTGTCAGCAACAACTAAGTGCAATTTTGGATGGAACTAAAACACCGTAAGTGAGCAAGAACCTTGCTTAAGCTCATTACACCAACCAGGCACAAACCATATCCAAAGTTGTTGCATTTAGCTGATCACACCAAATACTAGTTGTGTATGCCAAGCTATCATGATGCCTCTTAGGACGGATCGATTAATTGAAGATTCATTTTAAAAAATCACCATCAAATCATCTTCTCTTGATCATGTACCTGCCTCTCTTCTACACTATTGTATAAATGATTTATTACCTATTATCAAAACAGCTAAGAACCTCTCATTCAATTTAGCTTCAATGCCAAGTTCCATGAAAAAGGCAGTATTGTTTCCTCTGCTGAAGGAATCGTCTCTGGACTTTTTCCCTTATCTTCATACCTGCATCCAATTTGAAGTTTTTGTCTAACATTATTGAAAAAGTTGCTGCTATGCAATGTCTGATTATTTGTGTGATAACAATCTGAATGGAAGTCTCCAGTCTGCTTACAACAAACAGCACAATTGTAAAACGTGTTTACGAGTACAAAAATAATATAATAAAATATGTCAATAATAAACAATATGTTCTTTTGATGGTTGATTTATTACCAGCTTTTGACGCAGTCGCTCATGACATCTTTTTACATAGACTGCAATCTAAGTTTAGTATAAAAGGAAAGACACTTCCGTGGCTTTAGTCTTATTTTACAGTTCATACTCAGTCAGCTCAGATGGATGGGTCTACTTCTACAGTTCACCTGTTCAGAATTGGGGTACCACAAGGGTCCATGCTGGGTCCATTGCTATATCTCTTTAACATGACCCCACTAGGCGACCTAATACAACGGCATGCTATGAAGTTTCATAGTATGCAGATGATACTCAACTGTACACCACCTTTAGCTGTGCAACGCACCACTGCAATTTCTTGGATTAAAAAGCTGTCTTGCTGAATCACAAACTGGATGTTCTTGACTTTTTCACGACTTTTTATTCAGCAACTGGCCCCACAAATCATTACTGACCAGCATTAAGCAAGCAGTGGGCACCCCACGAGATCAAAAACTACCTATTACTCCTGCCATTTTGATGCTTGTACATATCACATTAAATTTTATGTTAAGCTTTGATTTCTTCTTTTGGGGAATATGCCTTGTTCATGGGCATGTTGTGTAAGGCTCACTTGCTTCGTACATCCCCAAGTAAGTTTGACTCAAGCAAACAGCTCACCAAAGCAGATTTCAGGTTTTTTACCTAGGGCACCCTCATTGTCATTTGCTGGAGCAAGGCTATTCACTTTGTGAAAGGGTGGTCAAATCCTTCTCCCTTGTATTCTCCATAGCAATTTATTATGCCTTACCACTGCTATTCTTCATCCTTCAGTTTAACACCTGCTATCCCGACAGTCAAGCATTCAACTTGGTTGAAGCCCCCACATGAAGCCTGCAGGTTTTTACTAATAGTCTATTTCTCCAAAACTCAGGGATCATCTTGCTCTCATAGGGGTCAAACCTAAATTATACATGGGATGCTCTTTTCTTACAGGCAGGCCCACGGCATCCACTGCTTACCAATCAGGCACTCCTATAGAGCTTATAGAGGTATAAGGCGGATGACATTCAGGAACTCTCCTCATATACCTCACCAAGCCCCTACCTATCCAACAAAAAGCGAGTAACCAGCTCTTTAAATCCATTTTATCTTAATCCAAATAACAATATAACCATCACAAGTCTCACCACTTACTTGGGTTTGGGCTTCAATATGATTTGACTGTAGTTTTAGGTGTTTGTTTTCATTAGTTTTCTAAGGTCTATTTACTGCTGTTTGAGTGTTTTTGTTGTAAAAAAGACTCTGTGTGTGGTGGTTAAGACACCATATTATATTTGTGATTACCAAACTATGTTTGGGTGAATTAGCTTTCAAAATTACCCACTGAAACTTGCCTTTTTGAGTTGGAGAACTAACATCTTAAGTGTTACATGAGCATTTTCAATTATTTATGTTATTTGTGATCATTCACATGGGCAATGTTCCTATAATCTGTTAGAAATGCAACACATTTCTTAAACTTTTACATACTTGTTTCATTTTTAAATTACCAAGGCACACAGTAGTAACATATCTCCAAAGAATCCTGACAGGCCCGTAGCAAGTGACAGAGTAAGTGTGTTAACTAAAACTGCCATACAAGTAATTGCAACCAATAACCAATAATTGGACTGCTTGAGTAAAGTTACATATTTTTGTTCTGGATAAAATGGTGGTTACAGTCTAGGTATGTAAGAGGAAAAATAATAATGCTCCATGATAATTTTTTTGTGTTAAAAAAATCTGATTCCTATTGGTACAAGTGTACGTGATAGTACGTGATATCTTTATCTACAGCACTCCAAGCTGTGATCGTTTTGGTTGGCATAGCAACTAAAAATATATTGACAACTAAACTTGCAACAAAAGTCGCAAATTTGGAAACCTGTGTTCAGTGGTCATGTGCCCAGGTGTTAATGATCTTCCCAAAGTTAAATTGAGATTACATTTCTTTCCTCACTTTCAGATTTTAAAGGAGGTAACCAATGTGACGTGCAAGAAGACCATAGAGCAACTGTCTTTAGCATTCATCAGAGACCAGATTCTCGTTACCCGCGACCTGTCATCTCCTTCTCATCATTCAAGCATGGAAAGAGGGCAAATAAAGCCATCCCTGAAGCAGGGTACAGCAGAGCTCCTATGGCATTACAAGGAAACGGATTTGGACACATTGTGGAATTCAGCATTCCAAGAGCACATGGAAAATGCAAAGGTTTTCAGGAAGTCTAAACCAGAAGCAGGGCTTAACCTGGCACAGGCATAAGCAAAAGTGAATTTGACAATGCTTTCTATGCTATTCAGAGTGCCCTTTTTTGTCCCAGTACGAGCTTTTTTGGAAACTAACAACTACATCACAAGGTAAACTGTTTGCTAAGTTTCACACAATTATAATACAGTACCATGAAGCAAATTTTACTTGTACATTAATGTCACTATTCCGCTTAAGATACGCAAGAAAAGGTAACACAACTAAATAGCGCACGCAGGCAAATAAGGCACTAACTACAAGATGGCGTAATAAGGGGGGGACACAGCCCTGTGGCAGGTTCTAGTGACTTCCGGTTATGCGCACAACAAAAACACAAGCCTCACTTATCGCCCCACTACCGTGGGGTAGGACAAGAGTATTGGCAGAGCCTTTCTTACCTCCCCAGCGCTGCATGGGCTGGATCGGACAAGATTAAGGCAAATGAATAAGATGGCAAGACACAAGCAATGCCAAAAGCTTGGGGGAAGTCGCAACGCAGACTTAACCGCACCACAAGGAGTAACCCCCCAACTTTATTGATACATAACACAACAACACTCCTCCAAAGGGAGGGAGGGAGGGTGGGTAACAACAATTACTGTAACTGTTTGCTTTCGTGCAAGCTAGGCGAATAATGACTAGGTGTGGAATAGCAGCACTTTATAGCTAGACAGTGTCTCAAATATCAACCAATAAATGCAGTTGTGCCATAAGCTACCTAGTCTTATCATGATTAAAGTCTAGCCATGAATAGGGCCTTGAAAAACAGGGACCAATCTGCCTAATGCTAAGAAAAGTATGATGACAAACATACGACAAATTGAACAGCTTTTGTTTGTATCTTACAATAAGCGTGCTTTCATTCATACATGTAAATAAGGCTTTTAAGATACAACAAGCATACCTTGGGACAGGCTACCTTAGCCTACCCACCCCTGGGGCTTCATGTTCCATTAACTGCATTTACCATCTGGTAAATGTCTTATTAGTTTCCTCACCAAACTTATATATGCCTTTAGAGCACTTCATTCTCACAGTTAATTTAACTTATTTTTGATAGTTCTGCTGGAAAAACTCATTCTTTTGTAAAACGAACCTGATAATGTTTGAAACAGTCAAGGCTTTTATTTATGGTCCATATTCAAGACAATTTTCCTCTTTTGACCCTGTTTTTCTCAGTGTGAAGCCTTGAGGTGCTGTGGGGTCTCCAAATTTGATTGTGATGTAGGCATGATAGTTGGGCATCTATCTTGATAAGTCGAGCAGGAATTGGGTAAGATGACAACAAAAATGGGGGTATCTTGTAGTGTCTGTAGTCAGCTGACCATGTTTCAAAGAAACCATTTACTACTGCTCTTTGGGTTTTTGGAAAGACACTTTAGACACCAAGCAAGTTAAAAACAAAGAGAAACAAGGGCTATACTCAAATCACACGAGTAAAGGTTTGTTTGACAAATCAGTATTATCCATCATATAACATTACATCAAGCATTGTGTATTTGGATCTCGCAAAGGCTTTTGACAGGCTCTCCCACCAACGGCTGCTTTTGAAACTCTCCCAATACAGAGTCAAGAGGAAACTTACTTCTCCAGTGGTGCGAGAGCTATTCAGGTGGACACAGTCAGCAGTGCTTACTCCATGCTTTCACTTTTAGTCATTCTCCAGTTCCATCAGGAGTCCCTCAGGGCAGTACCCTCAGTCCTCTGCTGTTTTTAGTTTACGTGAACGATCTCCCGCCGGTGATACAGAATCATATCGCACTCTTTGCTGATGACTCAAAATGTTCCAGTGTCATTGAAAGTCTACAAGACTGTTAGTGACTCCAAAAGGACCTGGACAACTTCTGTATGGCTGGAGTAATAATTGGCACCTAAAGTTTAACACCTCTAAATGTAAAGTACTAAGCGTCACCGCCATTTCGCTACGATTACAAGTTGAACAACAACTCACTTAAACACGTCACTCAAGTAAAAGACCTCAGAGTGACTATCTCGCCGGACCTCACATGGGACACTCCACATTAACACTATCTTAGCGAAGGGCAATAGGATGCTAGCATTTTTGCACCGCAATAGTGTCATGTCATTCACTACAGACCATAGGAAATTACTATATCTCACTTCTGTAAGATCATATATTGGTTATGCTAGCGAGTTATGGGCTCCCAGTATGATCGGTAGTATAACAAAAAAAGAGTCTTCAACGAAGGGCAACAAAATAAACATGCACTGGCAAGAGGATATTTATCATGAGTGCCTTTCTTGCCTCAATCTGCAACTGGTAACATACTGGTATGAAGTGAGAGATTTAATTTCATATTTCAAGTGTTGCGTTGGCCACTACACCTTAACCATAGACAATTATGTCAAGCCTGAAAGAACTCATCCCACTCGCCACAGCTCTGTTCAAGATGTACTAATTCCCAAGTGCCGTACAAAGCTCTTTGAATTTAGTTATTTTAACCGTATTGCTAAACTCTGGAATACGTTACCTGAATCCACTCATACTCTTAGTTCTCTTAATCAGTTTATATCTCACATACTCCAACACTATTCGGCTGCTTTTCGTACAAACTATGATGTCACTAACTTTAATACCTGGAAGTCAATCTCCTGCAAATGCAGTAAGTCACGTAATCTTCTATTAGCTGGTAACTGCTGCTACCAAGACTTTTTATTGGCTGTGGCAAGGATTCATTCTTATTGTTTTCACAAATAGGATTTTTATACCCCTTATAATGTTTTAATGTTTACAAAGTTAGTACTTGTGTATTTTCCATAAGGGCACACTTAATTTGGAGCCTCCATCTGTTGTGTGTCCAACACCTTCGTCTCTCGTTTCCGTGTCTTGTTCTAATGCATTTTGTTCCTAGTTTTTTTAACATTGTTATCATGGTGAAAGAGATTAAATAAATAAATAGCATGTTTATTTGTAATGAAGACAAATATAATTTTTATCTCTGCCAACCATTTTATGACTTAAAGTCGCTTTGAAAAAAATTAACCTTGGAGCACTACACTATCAGACTGTTCAGCAACACTCCAAGACAAACAAAAAAAAAAGATCAAAAGATTGGTTTTTTTTGTTTCTTTCTTTCTTTCTTTTTTTTTTTTCCTTTTTACTTTAAGTGTACTTTATAAAAAAAAAAAAGATCAAACAGCCAGAGAAAAAGGAAATTACAGTGTATAACCGAAAGAGACAAGAAGAAACAATTATTAATTGACTAAAAATACCCACCACATCATTACTTGACCTTGGTTATATAGAGGCCAGATTTGAATATTATTGATTTTAAGTTTGAAACGAGTAGTTCTATCCTGAGAAATTTGGAAACACTGAAGTATGGCCAATGGAGCAGAAAGTAGTTGTGACAACTTGACACAGCCAAAATACTGAGACATCCCGTTACAAAATTAGAGAACTCTTCTATGAAACCAGCAGCAATTGGAATAGAAGCTGAAACACTCATTTCCCTGTAGACAGCTATGCTACACAGATACTAGCAAACAGACCTTATCAAATCCAGTGATATTTTGGGGGCAACGCAACCAAACAATCAAGACACAGTCTACCAATCATGTCAAGGAGGGTCATTTTTGTCTGAAATTTTTTGAGCCATCAAAAAGGTTATGTTCCAGGTGATTGCATGGTCCACCTCCACTAGGCCAGCTAGCAGGAAAGGTATAAGAGACAGTAAGAGTGTTTGGTGAAGAATGTACTTTTTTGGTTTTTTCTCCATGCAGGTAATAGGAACAATAATGCTAAGCGTAAATTCAATACAAATAAGCCTTGAAACTAGTAATATGTACGGTTAAAAGAACAAGAAGATATAGCATTACATTCTTTCCAAAAGTAAATTAGGTTTTCAAAAATATCTTAGTAAATCAGAGGGACCACTAAGTTAATAGAGCAAAAAGTGGTTCAGTATTGCAGATATTTAGAATTTGTATGTAAACATATTGTTGAATATAACAAAAGCTTAATAAAAATGTTGGATGTTGTTTTATAAACGTTTTCTCAAAGTAACCTAGCTGAATGACACCCACATTGAGAGATAAAATTAAATTAAATTTATGCAAAAATAATAATAATAACAAGCCTTTTTCCTGTCTTTTTGGAAACAGAGAGGAGAGGAGAGTTTGCTGCCAAAGGCAATCAGTCAATGCAGGAAACTAATAAATGCAGGAGGTATAATTCTGGAAACAAATTAAAAGTGAGCAGTCTCCAAAACAGGGTGATGAAGAAGTAAGTCAATCATTTTTCACTCTTAGCTTCTAGGAGAAGTAAATTACAACCTCCTATGCATGTACAAGTAAATGTACTCCAAGCGTGTTAAATCTTATAGGGTACATAACCCACCAAAACATTTCCCAATTCATAACTTACACAAACAAAATTAATAATTCTTGTACATTAGTCTAAAAATAGCAGATGGAACACACTCACAAAACAAATAAAGAGTGAGCCAAAGGTTTAACTTTTATAATGTGACATTAGTACATCAAAAACTACACTGTCTAAAGATAACAAAAGCTGAAATAAAAAGGGTGACTGATCAAAAGCGTGCCATTGCGGGATTGCTGTGGTTTCAGCAAAGATGTCCCCTTCAAGTACCTGTCCTGGGTCATTTCAGTGTGCTTCAAATTGTGTTTCAAAAGAAAAAGAAACAAGGAAATGTAATTTTTCCTTGAGCAAGATTTTCATGCAACATTTTGCTTTAAATTTCAAAATCCAGGGAATATGACAAACGTAAAAGGCTCAATTTTCCAAGGTTTCAGGGCACTACTTTGAATAAACACTACAGGGGAGTATATTATGAAGATTCAAGCGTTTAATTCAGAGCCCCTCTCTTGATGTGCATGAATGTGAAGTGATGTGAAAACAAATAAGGCTTTCAGCATTTTTTGGGCAACAACACTAAGAAGAAACTGCAGAAACATCCTGCGAAAAGGTGTATTCAGACTTCAGTTCTATTCCATTGAAGTTGAGAACTGACATAATTGGCACGTTCTCGGCAATTCTTTTTCAAGATCTGATAAAGCTGTTTATAGTACGCACTCAGCATTTCTTAACAGTAAAGGACGGGCAAATTTTAAAATCTTATTGTTTTTATTCACTTCTTGGGGTTGCGTTGTTAACTCACTAAAATCTAAAATAAGCTTACACGGGCGGCACGTGAACAAAAGAGGTGCTACTTTTTCAAATAGCACCTTGTAATTGCAAAATGTATTGTGCTGTGGAGTGTTTGCTTGATTGCAAACTTTTTACATATTTTTTTTCTTTTTTTTGTATGGAAAACTTACACAAAAGTTGAGTTTAGTTAGATTTAAGCACGAACAAAAAAAATTGGCATGCTCTTGCCAATTCTTTTTCAAGACCTGGTAAAGCTGTTTACAGCACGCGCTCAGCAATTCTCAATAGTAAAGGAAGGGCAAATTTTATAATCTTATTGTTTTTATTCACTTTTCGGTTTGCATTGTCAACTCAGTGAAATTCAAAATAAGCTTACACAGGCATCAGGTGAACAAAAGAGGTGCTACTTTTTTAAATAGCACCTTGTAATTACAAAATGTATTGTGCTGTGCTGGCAATGCTTGCTTGATTGCGAACGTCTTACATATTTCTCTTTTTCTTTTTTCATATGGAAATCCTACAAATTTAGAAAACATGCTTAAGCAATTTAATTGGATGATGCATTTTTGCCTGGCATTTCTTCACTGATAATGTTTACTGGTATTTAGATCTCCAATTTGAAAAAATAAAAAAACTGATTAAAATGGAAAAGTATTCTGTTCATACTCAAACCAAACTTTGCATGATTGTTCAAAAAGGAATGCATTTCATCTGTGTTTGATTTCAGTGTAACATGACCCTGACACTTTCGAGTCTCACGATGGTAGCTCAAACTTTATAAGATCTTATGAGGGAGGTGAATCAAATAATTTAAAAACAGCAAAAGATTTGTTTGTATAAAATAGCCATTTGTTTTCCGAGTCTCGCGATGGTAGCTTGATCTTCTTGAGGGAGGTGAAGCAAATAATTAAAACGAAACAAGCAATTTGTCGAGGTGTTTATCGAGGCGCCACATATTCTGCACGTTGAATCTTGTCTATACATTCACGTTTCAGCTAACTTCAATGTAGCCATATGACTGACAGTAATTGCACCTCGTACATTTATGTCATCGACATTCCTTGAGATGAATGGAGGAATCAATTTGCTTTCTGATATACGAGTTCATTCTAGCACCGTTTCTTTAAATCGAAACATTTCAGTTTTAATTTAGAGAACTAGGAAATAACGGATGTGAAAATATTTAACCGAAGATTCATTTAGTGCCGATTATGATGATCGAGTCACGCTGTCAGTAGATAAACGTATGTTTACTTGAATAAATTTCCCTGGTTGCCCAAATCTCATTGAGCCATTGACTTACAATGAATGGCCACTAAAACTAACAATAAAATAAGAACATGAAGAGGACAATAAGCTAACCCATACATACTAATCAGACGCAGACACGTATATGCAGATTGCGCACACGCGTGTCACATGCAAATTTTGGGATGCTTATCTCTGCACTGCACTGTAGTAAGTTTTCATTTTTATACTGAGACAGCCGGGAAGCATGAGACTTGGACCAAGCACAAACTTTTACGATGAACAGTCACATTTGTTTGTTTTGATCAATGAAAATTAATGCACCGAAACAGTGATCAACTGCAACTTTCTTGCAACTAGGTGCAAACTATGCTATATTAATGAATCAAAGCAATTTCTCTCCTTTTAAATTTTCTAATGTGTCTTTAATACTGTTTTGCAATAAAAACTATTATGCAAATTTCTAACGTGTTTACAGTGACATGTGTGGACGTGTTTATACAGATCGAACTGTCAAGTTGTACAATTTAGCACAAAAACAGTCCATACATTTTATGAAACAACTTCTTCCTTACGCCTCGGTACTCGTTTCCTCACCAGAACAAAGCTCAATACTGTTTCTTCAGCTGCTATAAATTCTCAAGACTTGCACTTAACAAAAAAAGTGAAAAATACCCACCTCGCAACCAGCACTCGCAACGCCAATCTTGATTAAACAGATCGAGCCACTGTGTTTGTCCAACAGTTCCAGGATGCATTATCCCCTAGACAACACATAGCACTAAACATTTCTACCAAAATAATTGTCGATCTCTCATAGAGGCAACAAAACCACAACGTTAACGCTGCCGACTGACAAAAAGCTGCCTTATGTTCTTGACAACATGTCAAGGGTATTTTGCCTCTAAGCCAATGAATTTGCCAGAAATCGATCACATATTTTGTCAGTACAGGCATACGCTTTAAAGAGCAAAGGGCGATTCAACAACGAAGGAAAAACCCAGGCCATTTTAAAACCCATCTCTTCCTGAAAGGAAGGCCGGGTAATAAAGGTACTTGAGTAAGTACAGCTGTACTTGCCCAGCCAGCTGAAAGGCTGCAATATGCAAATTCAAGTATACGACATAAAAGCAAATTATTGTGCGAGTCCTTCTGTATAAATTGATCTCCACACATCCCACTGCTAAGGACAACAGAGTGTGAATGTAAAACAGGTAACAAGGCAGTTTGTACGTGTTTGTACACAACCCCATAAGTTGCATAGCTTTTAAAGTTCATTGTGCTGTCTGCCTAGGGAATTAACATGTGTTGTAAAAAAATATGCAAATTTCAGTACAAATGGCTTATTAAAACAATAAACTTTAAAAAATTATATCTCTGCTGTTATTTACAGTTCCATATCAAGCTATACATCACTGGAAAAAGGGCAAAAATTAAACTTTGAGAAAAAAATATTTCAGACTCAGGGAACCCATAATATTCTGCCAAAAAAAATTACTAATGCACATTTCTGCGTAAAAATTTTCCCAAATTTATAAAGTATGTCATTTTGCCAGGAAATGTGTCTATTTGGTGTAATATGGTAGTAACAAAGTTTTTTTATCAATATCTAAGCAAAACAA
The DNA here is from genome assembly GCA_038088405.1 of Porites divaricata. Classification (NCBI taxonomy): domain Eukaryota; kingdom Metazoa; phylum Cnidaria; class Anthozoa; order Scleractinia; family Poritidae; genus Porites; species Porites divaricata. The sequence goes on along the minus strand of JBBMOI010000004.1, from coordinate 14,138,744 downwards.
CCCGAAAATCTTTCGAAAATATAGAGCGGCTTGGAATTTTCTAAAAAATTTATTTTCAGATGCTATAAGATTATGCTAATCGAATTATCATAATTAGCATAATGAAATTCAATACTTCGGCATCCCCTCGTGGTCAAGTGTTGACATAACACAAACACTTTGTTTTTTTCGGTTTCCATCGAAATATTGAGTAAAGACAAGCAACCATGAATTTGCTGATATAATTCATCAAAATAAGCAAGGATTTGACGGCAAAAAGCGACCCAAAGGGCCAAACGGGAAGGAATTCGTTGCATTTCAACAACATGTGCTCCAGACTTCGGCGAATCGGCTATCAGCACACAAGATTCAAACTGTTTTTCTTACCTCGTTTTCCTGTTTGTTTTGCTTGTTATGTTCCAGAATCCTTCAAAATAATTTGCTTCACTTGTATTTGGTTGAAATTCGTCGATACAGGCTTTCATTCTTCACAAAAGAAGTCACAAAAACACCACACGCATCGACAGACATTTTGTCAAAGTTTGAAAGATAGTTGCGCAAAGCTCAAACGTCCCCGGGGGCTGGAACTAGGCCCATATTTGGCTAGGCCTATTAACTTCCTGTGGGCCAAATTTTGGGGCAATCGGAAGTAACGCCATTATTTGCGATATTATTTTGCATTATAGATCAGATCTGGTCTATTTTTGCAGAGGTGGAAGACAATGATTAATGTCTTTTCATCTTAGACACAGCTGATATGTGCATGTAACTGGTACATTCCTAAAATAAGACAAATTTTTTTCTTCATAGTATAAATGGCCCTATTGTGAGATTGCCTTAAAAAAACATTCTTTCAATGTGTGTTGCGGAATAATTAGTAATTTGCGCACGTGTTAAATGTTTCAATTTTCAACATAGTAATTAAGCTTCACTTAACGCAAATAACTGCTTTGCAGTTGATTAAAAAACCTTGGGGAAATTAAACATTGACCAAAAAAAATCCTCAAAATTATTTACTACACCACTGTGAAGCATAAGGAATAATATTAGGACAACTGATTAGGAGAAGTTCTAATACATGCATTTATTATATAGATACTGATGAAATACCAGGATTTTTCCTTTTACTAAAAAATCATATCTTCATCACGCGCAGTGAAGATACTATTTTTATCTTTCACGCGTGATGATAATGGTGTCACCATGGTTACTTACATGCTTAACCAATTACAAGAGAGTTTCCCACTCAGACACACGGCTGGTTCTTTTGAAATTTTATTCACAAAATGGTTTCGAGGAGTGAAGATGGTACAGTTACCGGTGACTTTCTCGATGAGCTGCCAAATTTTCACATTGATACTTTTTCCGAGCTTCAAGAACATTCAGGAAGATTTGCCGAAGTCTCAGAAAGTGATGTTGAAAAATTCATTGAGGGGGAAGAAAATGCAAACACTAAAAAAAAGACCTTCTACGACTTAAAATTGGTCAAAAAGTTTCTGGTAGAAGAGCGGCACAAAATCAGAGAAATAGAGAAGATTCCTTCAACTGAATTAGACAGCTACTTGAGCCAGTTTGTTTTAGCTGCAAGGACCAAGACTGGAAAAGATTATGAACTGTCATCTCTCTGTGGAGTTTTGGCCAGTGTTAAATGCCATTTGAGTCGCTCCAGTTACGGCAAAACTATCTTTAGAGACAGTGATTTCAAAAAAACTAGAGACCCGTTGAAAGCGAAACAAAAGCAACTCAAGCGACATGGACTCGGAAACAGACCAAATGCCACAACGGCTCTTACGGACAATGAAATTGAGATTCTTGTTGACAAAAAGTTGCTTGAATTAAGTTCACTGCAAGCTCTGTTAAATACTGTGTGGCTAAACAACATGATTCAGTTTGGCCTTCGCGGATGTAAGGAACAAAAAGAACTCCGCTAGGGAGACATCGTTTTAAAAACTGACAGTGACAGTAAAGAATATCTCAAGTACTTTGAACGCCAAACAAAGACTCAAACAGGAGAGGATCCATGAAATCAACGGCCGATCAAGCTGCGAATGTATGCCTACAATTATGCCATTTCTATTGATCGTGATCTGGTGCACATTTACAAGATGTACAAAGAAAACCGACCGCCCTCCATGCTAGAACCGGATTCAAGTTTCTATTTGTCTGTAAATTACTTTAAAAGAGAAACTCATGCATCAGTGGAAGGTAAAAACTGGTTCAAAGCACAACCAATGGGAGTGAACAAGTTAAACAATATCATGAAAGACATGACACAAGCACCGGGAATTTCAGGCAAAACTAACCACAGTGGTAGAAAAACTTTAGTGCAAAAACTGCAGGACAGTGGAGTTCCTCCCAACCAGATGATTCAAATAACAGGGCATAAAAACTTAGTCAGTTAACAATTACAGTTCTCTGCAAGAAAAGCAAATGGAAAGTATTTCACGTATTCTTTCCTCGACAACCAAAGCCGCTACCAACGTCGCACAGACCGAAAACAACTTGACAGCGCAACCCTGTGGCTGAGTATCGAATCACTTCAACGTCTACCATTTCATCTTCCTTGGATGTGAATTCCTTCAATGAGAATAGGCTCCAAACAATGTTTCACGGTAATTACATAACTGGATGTGTCTTTAACATTAACTTAGCTCCTGGAAAAAACAAAGTAAAGAGTCGAGACATTGACCCAAAGTGTAAAAAGCGGTGACTCATTATTGAAAGTGACAGTAGCCAAGAATCCACAACATGATGATATTTTAAGATACACCTTTGCTGTTATATAATTTTTCTCTTCTTCATTAGAACAGAACAGAAAAAAATATAAGTATTATTGTCTTTATTTGTCCTTTATAACTTTATATCCTCGTTTCATAACCTTTTTGTGACAGGCATTTTGCAAAAGGTGACCACATTAATTGCACTATTTTGCTGTTTCGAAAATGAATTAAAAAAATTGTGTTTTATGTAGGAATTTCATCAGTATCTATAAAATAGACAGAACATTGCATGGCCGCGCGGGGATACGAATTTTATCTTCGAGTGCTGAAAGTATCGCTCACTCGTGAGAGATACTACACTGCTAGCAGAGGCTTTTCCCTTGTGTTTCTCAGCGTTGTACTGCCATTCTCTTCGCGGTTTTGGCTGCTCGCGTTTTGTTTTGGTTGTTTCTGTGCCGAGGAAAAGACCTCTGCAGACAGCCATTTGGGATTCCTGTTGAGCATGCGCGAGATGAAAATGCGGTTACCATGGAATTTCTGCGTCACGTGTCAGTAATACGATGCCGCCGCCGGAGTTTGCTCATGTATTCATGAGTCAATTTTCCCACGGGAATGATTCGTACTCGCCATGTTGATATAGCAGGCTCACTTTTGCACAGCAAACTAGTACAAAAAAGATGTGCGAGTCAATAAAACCGGTTCCACAACCGGTTTAGTCATGTGACTACCTCCTATTTTTTGGAGGTATCTAATACGCATGCTCAACAGGAATCACAAGCGGCTGTCTGCAAAGGTCTTTTCCTCGGCACAGAAACAACCAAAACAAAACGCGAGCAGCCAAAACAGTGAAGAGAATGGCAGTACAATGCTGAGAAACACAAGGGAAAAGCCTCTGCTAGCAGGGTAGAGAGATACTTTCAGCACTCAAAGATAACATTCGTATCCCCGCGCGGCCGGCATGTAATATCCTCTATTTCTCTCAGGCAACCAATACGTTTAAATATCAAACAATTACAAATAGGACTTTAAATGTTTAGGACCCTGCTAGTTTCGGCAGACCACAAAACCAACATTTTTCACTTGAGTGTCAAAAACGCTTGTAAGTGAAATGAGTCCCTATGAAGTCATAAATAGCTTACCTAAATCATTTCGCGAGATGAGTCGGCGCTTTTAGGCTGAGACAGAATCAACAAACATACTCCAAGCTTTTACTCCAGCCGTTACCCTTTCTTTTATGCCTGCAATAAAAGGAAGGAGCTTCTGTCAAAGATACCTTAACTAGTATCTGTTAATGAAGTTGAGCAATGTGGAGAGACAGTTCAAGACCTGGCTCAAAGGGACAGTAGTAGTACCCGTAGAGTGAAAAACAGAGGGGAGTAAGCTACTTTCCATACATTCTCTTAAATGAAATCTAAATGATGTTCTCACAACTGAAAAAGTGAAAAAGTTTGAGCTCGTATTAAACTAGATTAAACAACCGCCATTTTTATTTCACACATGCGGATGCGTACCAGCTGTTTTATGTTTTTAACTCTTTATAAATTTCGATACCGGAATAAGCTTAAAGTACAAAAACAGACAAACTTCTTGTACTTACTCTTTCTTGACAACAGTTGTACCTTTACATGTAGTACCTGGAAAAAGGCAAAAAACGGGCTTACCTTTTTGCAAGTGCAACACTCTTCCTCGCGTGACAAACTCCGCTGAGCCAAGCCTCGTTTCCAGGGGCTTTAGGGCGGAAAAAAGGGGGCAAGGGAGCAAGGGAGTTTTGATACCAGCCGGCCAGACCAGGCAATTTTTTTTTTTTTTTTAATAACCTTACCTTCTGATATACGTCCTGGGCTAATTGCTGGTTTTTTCAGACCCTCGCCAAGATTCAGGCCAGAGGAATATTTCATATACGAGATATCCGAAGAAATGTTTTACCCAAATTTATAGAGATTTGTATGGAGACACCATGCTGGTGCTCACCTGGATGAGCTCCAACATGGCGGACGGAAACAAACAGAAACATCTGTTACCGAGTTTTGCTACAAAAGCGTGAATTTATTCTTCGAGAAACTCACAGACATTAAAATAATACTTTTTCCAGTACATGAACTGTCATTAAAGATGTGAATATTGTTCATCGTGGTGTCAGATAGGAATGAACCAGGGGCATCCAACGAGAATATAGTTCAAAACCACTTAACATTGCATTGTTAAACGTATTTTAGTATTTAAACGGTAGATATAGGCACATTTTTATCCCCTAAAACTTTTTCATCTGTTCGGATTTCCTAGCTGAAAGACTAGTGATCCGAAAATTATAGGGATCAAAACTTACCTTTTCGAAAATTCCAGCCAGAAAAAAGGCTCCCGAAAATTCTAGGTGACCTTTTTAGGGTAAAAATCCGTTAAAAATAAGCAATTATACCATTTTTTAGATGTTCGAAAATCCTAGGAGAGGCAGGCAAGCAAGAAATTCTACAACAAATGTTCCGAAAATTCTAGATCTCAAATCGTCTTCCGAACAGATATTTTCCGAAAATTGTCGTTGGGTGCCCCTGATGAACGTTTATTCGTTTGTCTCGCGATAGAATCGCTTTGAGATATTCATCGCGACGTTTCGACTGCAATGCTGCTAGTCTTCATCAGGCGATGAGGTCGATTGTTGACGTGTAGCTATTTATGCACGTTGGTTCGCTGTGATTGGTGTATTTCGATCTTTATTATTCCGATTAGCAGATGATGTTCCCTCACGGGTCCGCTTTGTAGTTGAACGGCTGTTATGCTTTCTGATCGTAGGCATCCATGCTTCAGGAATTTCGATTCCGTTGTCTCTATTGATGTTATTAGAATGAAGTCTTATTTGGATAGCCTCTTTGACCCTACGTGTGTATCGGTGAGGGTCACGATCGATAAACTTGACTTGATTCCATAAAGGAAGATGCCCCGTTTCGTTTGCGTGCTTCGTTTGCCGCATAGTGAAAGTAAAATCTCGGCAGGATGGATAGTTTTTTAGTTTGAATTTTAGTGACACAAACAGCTTTAGAAACATAAGACTGCAAAAATGAGCTGAATTGTTTTAGAGTATCCCCCAATTCAAGTGAAACGTCTTTTCTCAGTGACATGTTTTAATAAACCAAACCAGGAGCCTATCACCAAACTTGATCTTAGCCTTACTTTTGTGCTGCCATTTGTCTGAACGTGAAGAGAGCTCTTCATCCTTTGGACACTTGACTGACACTGCCCTAGTCGTTTTTGCGGTAGAGCTGCAGAAAGTACACACCAGATGCATTTCCTCCGATTTTTGAGAGAGGACTGGGGGGAGTTTTAAAATGGGATGTATGTGGAAAATGGCAAGAAAGCATTAAAAAGTCTGTTTATACAGAATTTATATCAACATATCACAGTTAGGACGCAATGTGATAAAGAGGGCGCTAAAATGAAAATCAAAGTGAGTTAGCACAAGTTTAACATACACTATCAAGGCTCTCCTGAGGAAGTCGAACTCACATTCCCATTGCACAAAGTCTCATCTCGGCAAGAAACAACCGCAAGCGAAAATTCCAATAGCGTTTCTCTTCAGTCAACTTTATTTAATAATGTTACTTCTGCTGCTCTTTTTCTCGGCGGCAATCTTGTTATGAGCAGTAACAAATGCGCAGTGCATAACCAGCGACTTACCTTTAACCATTTAAAAATACATGTACATTATATGTTAGCTGCTTGCGGTCACAAATTTGGAGAATGCAGTACAAACGTTCACATTCTACGGCTTTGTGAGTGCCACTTAGCCGTTGCCAATTCTCAGCAATTTCTACTCAAAATAATGTATCGAGTTTTCGTTGGCCATTTTTACTGGCACCCTCGCGTTACATACTTTATAACGAGTGCCTCTTGCTAGGAAACGCGTTGCAAATAGGAAATGTGCTCGCTAGCGTGTGAATGAGCTGCGATTTATTTCATACAAACTGTAACTGCATTCTTTAGTCTTGATAATGACATATAAAAGAGGAAAGCTATTCCTCTGATTTTTCTATTGCTGTGCTTTGACATATTAACTCGAGAAAGATGTGGCGTTTGATAAAGGCTGAATACGAGTTTTTTTTCCGTATCTTTCACTTGAAATACTTTCTGAAATAATCTACTGATACCTGCTGTTCTTATGTGGCACATTTTTTACTACATCCCAATCAAACATGGAGTACACTTTGGAACAATTAAACTATTTTAGAGCATGCTACATCGCCTTCAACTTAGTTCCCCAGATTGGTCGAAAAATCTTCAAACAAGAGTGGGATTTTCCTTTACAAGACAACTCCGTTTGGGGAATGGAAAGATATTTCACAAAATGGCCGCGATTTCTACCACAAAGAATCACAAAGAATGCGCGACTTTTATCGACAATACAAAGAGGAAACACGGTGGAGTGGGATTACAGTTGCCTGCTTTTTGCTATTTTGTACTCGGATTGCATTGGCAGTACTCTTAGTCCAGCAGTCAGAAAAGAAGTTGATGATCTCAGACAAGTTCGAAATGATATCGCTCACTTGAACGAGGTTGAACTTACTGATGTTGAATTCCATAATTATGTAGCGAGAGTGTCAGCTGCTTTTAATTCACGAAGGCTTTCAATAAATGAGGTTGATGATATACAAAAACAGACAGACTTTCCAACAGCTGAAGTAAATAGCCTTAAAATGCAGGCTGATAATATTAAAGCTGAGTTGAAAACCAAAAAAAGAAGAAAACAAAAATCTAACCTCGGAATTACAATCGACACAAGCCACATTACAAACAAAACAGGAAGAAGTGGACACACTTACTCAGGAAATCAGTTCCAAAGTCGAGTCTTTCTGTACTCTGACATTCAAGCCATCACGTAAAATCATCAAACGATCGAGTGATCTTACAAGAATCATGAAAAAACTAGACGAACTTTCGAATGAAAGTAATGGAGCTATCAGCACTATTTATCTATCTGGAATTCCAAGCTGCGGAAAAGCCAATTAGCGCGACAACTGGGAAAGGACATTTTCGATAGGAGGTTGCATGAAAACGACAGCCTTACGTTTGTTGCAACCCTAAATGCAGAAACCCTAGATTCACTTGCAGACTCCTATTCTAGTTTCGCAAGACATTTGGGAATAACAGAATACACTCTGACCAACCTCGAGACTTCTACAAAGGGAAACCCAAGAGAAAAAATCCAGCATCTGAAGCGAGTCATTTATCCAAAGACGAAGCAATTCTCCGACTGGCTGATAATTGCAGATAATGTTCTTGACCTATCATTGGTCTGTAGGGATCTACCTCCGACCGGTAGTGAAGAATGGGGCCATGGTCAGGTCCTGATAACTACTCAAGATAGTAGCTCAATACCCTCCAATGCTCCACTTACTTATCATGAGTCTCTTAGCAAAGGAATGTCTCCCGATGACGCAGTGAACCTGCTACGACAGGTATCTCAGATTCAGGATCAGAACCAAGATGAAAAGGTCGCTGAAGTTGTTGAGTATCAGCCACTTGCTTTAGCAGCCGCTGCCTTCTATGTACAAACCATTGTGGTCAGTGGTTCTCCGAACTACAACTGGAAAGACTACTTGGATGCACTTTCCCACGGCGAACGAGAAGCGACAGGAACACTTCTTGTAAGCCAGAACATAGCGTATCAAAAAACAACAACTACTGCCATTCAAATGGCCATTATGAGAGCCTTAGAAAGTGACGAAGTTCTTCGAAAAGTATTTTATTTGTTTTCTCTTTGCGCACCTGAGTCTCTTCCGATGGAAGTTGCTGTTGACTTCGTTAAATTACGTGTCACTCGGCGAACAGAAGAATTGATCAAAACTAAACTTTTCAAAGCCTCCTTATTGTCTTGTTCACACGACAAAGACGGCTCGTATACCTTTATAAGGATGCACAACATCGTTCATGACGTGCTTAAGTCAATTATAACATCTAACATTGACTCAACAGATAGAGTTCAGTGCATTTCTAATGTTATTGAGATCTTTCACTCTTTAATGGACGAGAATATAAATCGGTTACATTCAAGTAGGCATGTGTTTGCTAAGGTACATGTAATTACGAGTCACTGTAAAGTATTACACGTAATTGTTAACACCGATTTCACTAAATCGAAATTATTCCTAAATCCAATCAACCCTAGATAGTTAGTTTCGTGGCTTTCTTTAGCCGCTGATGTTCGCTGTGGCCTTAGTAAACCGTCGGATGCATATCTTTTTAGTACGTCAGTTTGCAATTTTATATATATACATTTTCTTAATGATTTGAAGGAAGACAAATTGTTAAGAGCGAACATGCACAGCACACAAGGAAATGTTTACAGTTACCTTGGCCAGTACAGAGAAGCTAAAGAATACTATGAGAAGGCTTATTATGATTATTCATTCAAAATATTTGTCCGTTCCTAATTTGCTAAAACAACACACATAATTCACCATAACCAACTACTGACAAAAATTTGGAAGAATTTTGCGATTAATCAGCCGATGACGTCAAATGTGCAGCGCAGTTGCAGGTTAATGCACCGTTAAGCAATAAGACCTGGGGACGAGGTTGAGTTGTTTTGGTAGTGAAAACAAAAATAGCCGAACAGTCGGCGGAACATTTTACTCGTTCCACGACGAACTATTGTCTAGAAACATAGCTGAAGCAAGAAGACAACTCGACGGACAACATCTGGTATTTTGAGTATATTTGCAGACCTGAACAGCCCTTATCTTCTAAACATGCACTATCGAGGTGAGCTTAACATCGACGAAAGAAAACATGTTTTAGCTTGTTTTTTAATTGGGAATTATTTTGAACGAATGATAATAAAGCAATTCAGTGAATGAGGCTGGGTATCTTACGAATAATTATGCAGGTCTCAGAGGGTGTTATCTATACTCAGCCTCATTCATTAATTGTTAAATTATCTCTTATCTTGTTTTAGCCCAATGATTACTTACGATCTATTGTTGTTTTCCTAGCATTGTACTTTTATACAACTTCATGCCTTAAATAGTGTTTGCAGCTAGTCATTCACGTGGTACAAAACTGCCGTGCTGAAGAGCAAACGTCGCACTATAGGCCAGGGGAATTGGCCAGGGGCACCCAACGAGAATATAGTTTGTAGTAAGAGGTACGATACGTGGGGATGTTTAACTTATATCCGTGCTGTTGGAAGAACTGTGTCTGGTGTGACCGACTTCCTTTGATAAATTAATTGTTTCTCGCGTAAATAATGAGGAGTTGTACCGTTAAGTCTGATAATTAAGGCTAGTTAAAGTACGGTAAATCATGCAGTGAATAAATTTATGTTATCTTAGAGTGAAGTATAATACTTCCGCCTTTCCTTCAAAGAGATCGTAAAACATTCCATGGACCGCACCCTTCCCCTATATGTAAGATATTGGAACGAACTAAGTAGACCACAGGTAGCCCAAGCTCGAAATATGAGCATGGGGAGCATCGGCATTTTTGCGTAACATTCAAAATATAAGGATTTGTATGGGGAAAAAAAACTACAGTTTCTGTAACTTACGAAAATGAAAGGATTTCAATAAAAAAAAAAAAAAAAAACAGCTTACCTTACTTAAAATGTGTGTTACGTCTCTCCTGTGTTATCCACGGGCCGAATTATGGCCGTTTAAAGAGACCGAGAAAAGTGTAGGTATAGTATAGAATTATTTGCTGTAGGGTTTAGTCTACAGGTTCTTCCTTGTGCTATCGTAGTGATAGACTTGTCCGCTTATAAATAGGCATTGGGATATTTGAGTTTCAGAACAACAACAACAACAAACAGTATTAGGTGCAACGTCTACCGAATGACAAAAAGTAAGTAAATAAAAGAATCGGCTCCGCATACAAACAATACATAGGTGAAACCAGACGACGACTGAAAGACCGCTTCAACGAACACCGCAGACCAGTTGATAACCCATCTAATATCTCTAAACCCACCACACTTTCAGAACACTTTCTTACCAAAGATCACTCTGCTAACGAAATCACACTCATTTCACTAGAGCTTACCAAATCTAATAGAGACAGTGTACGAAAAGCTAGAGAGGCATACCTCATCGAGAGATGTAAAACTCTTGAACCTTTAGGTATAAATAAGAAAGATGAAATGTAATACAATCTTTATTTCTTCTCTTTGTTATCATTTATTTTTCTATTTTATTATATTTATTTCAATCACTACTTCAACAGTTTTTGTTTTCAACGTTCACTTGCTATCATAGTATCATATTGCACGCTATTTCTTATTTTCAAAATGTAATGTCTCATTATATGTAAGACCCTGAAGAAGGAAGGCCGTGCCTTCTGACATATTGGTTAAAAGATAATATATTCCCGACTGTAAAATCAGCCTTGCTTTCTTGCCTTATATGTCCGCATAACTTGTCTAAAATCTATCTGGGCATTTCTTCTGTACATCGAAAAGCATCTGTCCTAAAGACGTGGGGGTCACTAGCTTAATTTTCTACCTATAAGGGCATATTTATTTTTATGTGTTTAAAGCCAGCCCCTCCCCCTCCCCCCCCCCCCCCCAAAAAAAGCTTTGGCTCTAAAAACCAGAAGCAGCCTCTGTATTGCATGTTAATACTACCAAATGCAACTGAAAATCACCTAGCACTTCGACTTTTCTTTGAACTTTTAAGACTGGGTCTATTTGCAGGTATTTTAAATGATTAACGAATAACGTAATATTTGCCATTAGCCAGCAAATTTGCCTCCAGGTCAAAACTGACGACAAATAAGTGTGACAGAAGGTGTTTTGTTTTTTTACATACTCAAACCACAACGCATAGATCGAATTCTTGAGCCTCTTTGCAACTTCCGGAATGTTTGCATGTCTCCCTTAATTACTGTGAATCTGAGTAAAAACAACTGCTTAGGACTTCGTCTATTTCACTTTCTGACCACCTCCGTTGCATGTGATAGCTATTCTGATCTTAGTCTGTTCCAGGCATTCATATAGTAGAGCGTGGGACAAAAATTCATTCTCCCCTCTTTTTTGCCCCGTTTTGCCAGTGTGAAATATAACTCGCTGCCCACCATCTCTCTACCCATTTCTCTCTTGCAAGGCTTTTTAGCGTTTACGAAGTCATTCGCGTGGCTTGTCTGTCGTGTACTGGAGTTGATTCAACTACGTTACAGACAAGCCACGCGTATGTTAAAAGCCATGCAAGAAAGAAACCTCTGCTCGCAGGATAATCCCTACTGAGTTACACTCACAAGAATGTAACGATTCTTGGAAAAATCGACTGCCAATTTCGATGTTTACCTACTACTCTTTGAAGATTAAATTTGTCCCTTGCCTTAAAAGTTAGCAAGCCATAATTCCATGCAAAGGAAAGACGATAAAGTGAGCAATAAAGCCACTCAAAAACGCTGGTTACTTACGTCCTATTAGTCTCGTGCTGTTCAGCCGAAAACTGGACCAAAGAATAAGAAATAGTTCAAAAAATAAGTTTTTTTTTTTCACTACTCGCTGATCATGTTTCATCAAATCGATTTTGTCCCGGCGTAATCACTTGAACCAGGCCAATCATTCTATTAATCGAACACAATAGACCTCTCAAAAGAAAAGTTTTAGAACCCGATCGAACTTTCATCGAGTTCGATTAGGTTGGATGGTCGAAGTTGGGATACAGTCGGTTAAAGAATGGCACTTCTTCAGGAAAGTTTCCTCTGTTTTTCTGAAAATTTCTGGATAACTTATCCATTCGTCAAAAATATTCAGAATATTAGGAGTTTTTCTAACTACTATGATTTTCGAAGAAAAAAAAAAAAGGAGAGAGAAAACGTAGGGGGTGGCCAAGAATGTGATTCGAAGGGAGGTTTTTTTTTTTATCAACAGTGATCAAAGAAGTAGCCACCTTTGTAAGACAGGGTTCGTATTCTCTTGAGCTCTTCAAATTCCATGACCGTTTAAGTTTTTCAAGACCTTAGGTTTAGCTGTCACTTTAAAAAATTCTTAGGACTTTCCTTGTTTTCCGGTATTCTTTATCTTACATTGCCCTTGCCTTGTCATTGCCACTAACTAATCTATCAAACAAAACTTTATTTTTCCATGACTCTTAAGGACTGACTATTAAATTCGATGACTTTGCAGGCCTGGAAAATGAAATGTTTAAATTCCATGACTTTCCAGGTTTTCCATTACCTGTACAATCCCTGTAAGATTTTGCTGGAGGTCTTAATCATTTCTTTTTGTTTAATTTCAAGGGCCTGTAGTTGAAAAAGAAAAGAGTTATAATAAATTATTGAAGTATTATGTGGTCTTCTTAAATGTATTACGTATTTCTAACTATTTCCTGTCTAACCTATCACAGCGCTAAACCTTGGTTTCACCTGCCATTTTCAAGTCTTGTTGGTGGGGGGGGAACGGGGGTCTTGATGAAATTTTGAATTTTGAATTTTTTTTCCTAAAAAATGAAGAGAGAAATGTACTAGGCATGTAGGAAACAAGATTTTCGACTGATCACTCGCAACATGGAAATGATTAAAACCCAACTGGGAGATAACGCATTAATGCCCCCAAAATTAATTTTATTGTCTTGAGTTGCAAAAAGCAGAAAAAAATAAGCATTCGTTAGAGTACTGTTTTCAGTCCGATGGGGTTTCGGCTGTTTAAAGCGGGCACTGAATTTGTACACTCCCTTTTCAATACACTTCGCTGCTAGATATTGGTAATATAAAGGTCAGCAAATTAAAGGGTCAACTACTTTTTGTACGGTTGTCTTTTGACATTTTAATATCAGGATATTGCGATCATTGTTAGAAAAAGGTCCCCTAAAATCTTCGGTATAAAAATAAAATGTCCCTATAATTTTATATGAAAACAAGGCTACTTCATGTCTTCGAGGGTAGCTAACACTTTCGGATGAGACGAAAAAGCCAGCTAAAACTTTCGTGACGAAAGACATCCGAACTGATAAATATGACTCCAAATTAACTAAACAGGCTTCTAACACTGTCTAAAGTACAGAGAGAACTACCTGAGATACTTCTGGCGTATTTGGAAACATTCGGTCGTCGGGTGCCCCTGGGTAACGTCACAGTCAATCGCACCAGCGCATTCACCTGACACGTTCAGAACTCCTCCACGTTTGCGGCGCTGCAATATTTTTATCTGTTCGGTCATCCTAGAGGAACTTAAGTCCTTTCGAAATCACGTGAGCTTCAGTATTATTTTCCTGATTTTTTTCGGTGCAATTATATAAAACATTTGAATTTACGAAAGTGATGATTTTTCTAACTAAACATTTTACAGAATCCGAAAATTGTAGGTTTCCTTTTTCTACAAGAAATAGTGCAACCTGGGGAGTAAAATATGAAAAATTAAACTTCAGAAAATCGTGGGGAATTTATTTGATGAGCTTGAAAATTGTACATGCATGGAACGTTCATCTAGAAATGTTTAGCCGTCCTCAAACAAAGGAAAAGTATAGGCAGTAATTTGCTTCTAGGAAAGGACATTTTACAAAAAACAGTCGGTGGGTGCCGCTGATCTTTCGTTTTACCTGATTTTTTTTACCGGGTTATTCGCTGATTTCCCGGTGATTTCTTTGGTGCTTTCCTGATTATTTGTCCACTAAAAGGACTTTTCAAAATCTTTGACTTGTCTTTTGTGAGTGTTGGTTTAGAACTTTCGATTGGCTCGATTGAGTCAGAGACTTTCAAAGTTATGACAGTAACCAAATATAATATATTGCCGTTTGAACTTTTAACAAAGCGAAGCATTGGACCGTAATAACAAAACAGCAAAGAATAATGACTCAAGTATTCCCAATATTTCGAAGGGACAAGCCGTTCTTCTCCGAGGGATTTATTGAAGAAACAGAAAGTTGTTACAGATAAATATAGTTTAAAAGCGGTACAGTTGGAAATTTTATGAGCAAGTAAAAATTGAAAATTGAAATTGAACAGGCCAATAGGAATAAACTAAAAAATAAAGTAATAATGATAACAATAAAAAAAAAACAGAGTAACTAGGGTAGTTTGTAATGCCAAAAATAGTTAAAATAAGGAGAAAATATATCATGATACAAAAGTATATATCACACAATGCACAGAAATTGATGTAACAAGTTTAACTGCAAAAAATAACAAAACAATAATAGTAGTAATAAAAATAAAAAGAAAGAAAGAAATAATAATATTTAACTCAAATTTAAGGATCTTCCTCTCTGTTTATAGAAAGGAAAAGAAAGAACTCCAAAACATACAACACCTGCGCCTTCGTTAAAGACGTCTTATCGTCATGTAGATTTAAAAATCACCACATCAAGCAGACGGTCACATGCGCATCCAAAAGTCTCATTCTGGCATGATACAGTGTCGCAAATGCAAAAACATCCTCAATACACTAGCAAAATATATCGTTATATCCCTTGGTATGTTTCTTTTCTGGATACTGGTGTGATTCCCGGCGTGTTTTCAGTCCGGAAGTGCTGTCATCTCAAGTCACGCCAGTGAAAATTCGTGCACGTGAGGCCGCTGACCGTAGCATGTTACAGCTCACATGAGGCTGCTCACATGTCGATTTTCGTCATTCAGCTAACGAACTCCAAAGTGACTGCCGGATGAGTCGTGTGTTTGCTGTTTTTGCACCAGCTGTTTCACGTTTGGAAAATGTACTTCATCTGTTGACGTTAAGCAGGTATACAGTGTCTTTCGTAGCCAAGATCGTTGACAGTTTGATTCTTACAATGTCATCTTACTGAATACTGTATTCGCAATGAATGTCAGTCGTTTCGCCAACGAGTCGTTTCGCAAATGTCTCTGGTCAGTTCGCAAACTTGTAGAAGTCAGTTGGCAAACGTGTAGAAGTCGGTTCACACAGTCTGCAGATTTCCGATGTCAACGTTTGAACATACAAACTAACTCTCAAGCTTAAGTCATACAGTCTTGTACTTGATTTCGCTCTATCACAGCGTTTGCGTGTTGCATGTACGGTAGCTGTAATCCGCAAATCAATCTACCGATATGAAACAGGTAACGCGTTGATTTATAACTAGCTGTCGAGTGATTGTGAAGCTAAGTTGAATGAAATGAACAGAACTTAATTATCTACCAATCTACCAATCACTACCAATCGACTACCAATCACAGCAGTGTATGTTAGCGTAAGGGACGAACAATCATAAATAAAGAAACTTTAAAATGGCGGTCTGTTTGTATCCAATCGACTTGTAGTCAGTGTGGTAAGTCGTCCACTTTCCATTTGATTATGATGAAATACACTTTAGCGAGAAATAAGATGTTTTCGATATTTCAAATCCAATAATTTACGCATACAACATGTAATGTAGTGTTCTGAATCGTATATTTAAAACCCAGGTTGACATCTGGCAGGGCACCCAACGACAATTTTCGGGAAAATATCTGTTCGGATGAAAAATTTTTAGGGGATAAAAATATGCCTATATCTACCGTCTAAATACTAAAATACGTTTAACAATGCTATATTTAAGTGGTTTTGAACTATATTCTCGTTGGGTGCCCCTGATCTGGGTTGACATATAAATGTTTGTAACGTTTAATTTCAAACCCAACTGACTTCTACAAGTTTGCGAACTGACTTCAACACGTTTGCGAACTGACCAGAGACGTTTGCGAAACGACCGTTGGCGAAACGACTCGTTGGCGAAACGACCGGTTACCTTCGCAATAGTTATGCACGATCAACGCGTACGGTTAGTTATTTTGTTACCTATAAGAGTTTAATGTCACAGCGATTTTCTGTTTATTTAGTGATCGTTTTGAAAATGTATCAAAAGGTTTACGCCTTTGAAAATTGATGCGATGCGATTTGCCAACTTTAAGACACCAATTAATGAGTACATTTTGCTCGGACGCGATTATTATGGAAAAATGAAACGATATTCAAGCTAATACAATGATGATGAATGAATTCCCTCCAAAAAGTAAAACGAAAGACATCTCACGCTGCACGGGGAGTTTCTCTGTATTGCAGAAGCTATTGTTAGTTCGCTAGCTTTATTCACTGTCTTTTCATCTCCCTGTAACTCCATACTCTGAACGAACTGACTATTTTGTGGAACGATCTGACCATGGAACGAAATGACCGGATACCATACTCTGTCATCGCAACCGCCGCCCGCGAGTCTAGGAAAGTATAGAAATTAACTAACTTTTGAGTTTGCTTTAATTTTTTTTGCAGATCTGGGTTAAAAGTATAGTGCTGTCAATCTTTCAACGTTCCAGCTGTTGACAGACGTCTTTCCTGCAACTGCATTGATGTCAAAGTTTTCAAAAGGGTAAGTAAGCTTATAGACTACGAGTAGGGTAGACAGTATGGGTATGATTTTTCATTTGTCTCATCCTTAAATAGGGTTAGGGTTTAAGACTCTGGACGGCACACATATTTGCAAAATGTTTGGAAGACCCCCCCTCCCCTTGGGATAATTCCTATAACTTTTCTGAACAAAAGCCCTGCTGATGACCCCGGTCAAGAAGAAAAATGGAATCCAAAGAGAAATATACAAATGGTTGGTTTCTTACCTTGGATTAATCTTTAAATTTGCAGTTTTAATGGCGGAACAAAAAATCTAAGTAGGTTGATTTGCAAACCGTTATCTTCACAATCATTGTTTTTACACAATTCCTTTTTGACTTTCTCGTGGCATTTCAGGGAGAGCCCAATAAGACTGTACGAGAGTAGACAGTCTCTGTGTCTCTTGTTGAACGTGTAGGAATAGGTAGCTGTATTGTTGCCATCGGGCAAAGTTACCCATACAAAATGAGCAGATCTGTTATTAGTCTGCTGCAGATAGTCCACAGATCATCGACAGATTGTCTGCAGAATGTCTGCAGAACTGATCTGCAATTTATGCAGACGTTCTGCAGACGAAGGAGGTATAAATAGCAAGCACAATAACAGATGTACTGCACCAATCAAACACCTTTTATTTTTACCATAAATACATAAAATATTCTCTCAATTTGTGCTGAAAAAGCTTAGGCTAACCGTCAACTACAACTGAAAGCCTACCACTTTAGTAATAAAACAATGCAAACAACAAAATTAAAACAAGAGAGCATTGAAAAGTCCCAGTAATTAACATTTTTTGCTCGCGGGTATGAGAAACAAAATTTTAAAAATCACAACAGTCTGGCCAACAGGGCCTGTAAACACACGGTCACAGTCACTCGCTTAAATTTCTTAAATGAATAACTCATCAAAATGCTGACATTGAAATAACCGAGCTCAATAACAAAGGAGGATGTTTGTCGGCAGCTAGAAGAAAGGAAATGTAACTGTTCAATCATATGAATGCGGTTCCGACGCGACGGTTTGGTTTGTAACACGTGCCTCTACACTTCAAGTCGCTCACCTCTTCGTTTCCTCCATGATACACGATGAGTTGCATTCCTTTGTGAATGGAGCGATCCATTTGTGCTTCAGTTTTTGCAATGTTCCAGATGATGGACTAAACGAACATACATAACTGGGGCAAATAATCTTTGATCAAGACCTCAAGACTCTTGTTTTATGTAACTGTTTCCTACGCAAGCTTTGTCTGTTTCCCATTCATTGAGATGCACTTGAGGCACAGTTGATTTTTAACAAATACTTTTCTCATCTTCGCTTTATAAACAGCTAAAAACCTTTTTTTTTACTTTTTTGAATCCAAACTGGACGCAAATACCTTGCTTAGCTAGCGAGAAAGCGATTGAATATTTCATTTAACCAAAAAAACGGTTGCGAGGAAGATGTGTAATAGGATCTTCTAGCAAAGTGTGGACCAATTAGATTGAGGTCTGGAATGTCTCCAGGAAATTTTCCGATCACGTATCGTGATAAGTCACAGAAGGTCTTTTGACATTTATTTTGAATTTACATCTGTTTACATGAATGTAAAACTCCACGTCTGTAAGATTTTAAGTTGAGTGAAGTTTAACTGTAATGAAAGATGAGGCACATGGCGTTCGTTGAATGTTGCTGTGTAAAACTGGTAAGTACTCAGTCATGTTTATGGAACTGTTTACCGGCAGCAGTTCATGAATGTTACTTTGAAAAGCTACATAAGTCTTGAGATTAAATAAAATAAAAGGAAAGGGAGGTAATTTTCCGATGCATTTCATACTAATTGGATGAAGCTTATGTTTAAATTTATCGACAAAGCAGCGGATGGACCCGACTGGAGAGTCTTAGTTGTTTTTAAATTTCGAAACACGCGCCCTAAAGACGGCTTGCAGACTCTGCAGACTTTACAGATCATGTACAGATCTGTTTTTCATCTGTTTCTTGTCTGCAGGAAAACATCTTTGCAGACAATGAAGGCAATGCGTCTGCTACAGACTGAAAACAGACTTTGCAGATGATAAAATAGTCTTCAGCTAGTCTGTTTTTTGTAAAACAGATCTGTTGGTTTTGTACAGGTAGTTCCAATAACTTCAACAAGTCTTCCTTTGCAGATGCTGAAATATGATGTTTTTTTAAAGAAGGCTAACAACAGTGCATCAAAATTGCCATTAGTGAAAGTTAAACCTGGATAGATGGAACTTTCACATTCATTCATTCTTGGGGAATCGTCTGGCTTGCTGTCATCACCAATGTCTTCTGATATCATTTCTTCAGAGCTGCATTCATTGCTGCAGATGCTACCTGGTGCAAGTTGTCTGGGCTCTCATAACAGTCATCTGTGATGTCACTAAACCCCTCTTCACAAACTTTTTCAAAGCAGGGGTCGCCTCCTCAGGAAGTGCACATGTCTGGAATTCATTGTTTGCGGGACCAGGACATTTTCTTTTTCCGGGAGTTTTGATGATGGCGCATTCTTCACTGTTTTGTGAGTCATCACTTGAACATGAGTCGCTTGAGGAATGTGCCTTCGAGGTTGCATCTGAACAATTTCCTTCTGTAGATTTGTTCAAGGAGCTTGAAGTGTCGCTGGAGTCCGAAAAATTCCTCTTTCCTTCACGAACAAAAAAAAATTCATCAGAACAGATTGATGATCCTTCACTTGAATCAGAGCTTATATTTTGAGCCATTGTGACATGTGGGCAACAAGAAACGTGAGAAATCGAGAGAAGGTCATTCTCGACCCCAGTTGACTCTGCGTGTGACTTACAACCTGTCATTTCGTGACTGCGCATGTTCAGTTATGGTAATTATTTGGAGGTCGTAGATCTGTGAGCTTAACCATAATTTCTCTTGGATCGCCTTTTGGTTGTTCTAGATTTCAAACAGAAGGACCATTGTACTCTGTATTTTATGGATGAGCTGAAATACAGCATTGCTGAAAAAAAAAATATTGAAGGCTTTGAGAAAGCAAAAGTGATGACCATGGTGTCAGTCAGAGAGGGGGGAAAATATACTGGTACACTGGTTTTATCGGTACGTGGTCATTTAAATTTTATTCTTAAGTTTACTGTTCTGTCCTCTGGCTTTATTGTTAGAAATGCAATGGTTGTTGATTTGTCTTTGTGATCGGCAAATGTAAGCTTATTATTACTTAAGTAGGGCTTAAGTAAGCAAGTACAGTAAGAGGAAGCTCAGTTTAAAAAGGAAGTACTCCATCAGGTTCAAAACATGCAGAGGTTTTATTTTCAAGAGAACTTTTACCTGAGAAATATAATCCTTGGTGGTTTTGGATTTTGAATTTTTATGACCCTATTTGCAGATAATGCGGAAGTACAAACTGTAAGTGCCTCAGAAAACAAAACTTTCACAGTGAGACTACTGTAACTGGGGCCACCTTTACAAAGCTGACCAGTCAGATCACAGGAATATTACAATACATTCCAATACCTCATTCATGGAGTAATTGTTGACATGACCTACTGAGGTTGGTTGCCCAGCTGTCTGCTGTATTGCAAAACCCTCTCAGCCGGGTTCCCATTTTCCCATGTAAATGTTTCAGGTTTTAAAAATGATTACAGCAAAAATTGTAGTTGTGCTTAATTTTTTTAAATGTTAGGGTTGTTCTTCTTTTTTTTCATGCAGGCACTGAGGATGACTGCACTGCATGCTTAAATAACCTTACTAGTGCTGCCCATGGAAGTATGGTTCCAAGTAAGGGAAATGTGGCACGGAATGGCAAAAAAGGGAAAAATGTGTTAGGTGAGCCTGTCACTTTCCTCTGTATGTATTTTATAATGCCAAGGTTTGGTTGTTTCTTTGTTGAGTTTATTTGAACCACAATGGACTTGACCTGTATGAGTGAACCAAGAAATTCAAGCATTTTCCCAATACCCCATGTGTTTTTGAATGGTTAACAATCATAGTAATATTTAACAATAATAATAATAAAAATAGTAAGGGTGATAATGGTGGTTATGATGATGTCAAATAAAAAAAGTTTTCTTGTGTTAACAGTATTAGTTATCTATTTTAAAAGAAAGTTCTGAAAAGCATTTTGGCTGATGTAATTTCTTTCATGATCACTGTTTTAGAAAAAGACACAGCAGTGGAAATAAAAAAACTTGAGAGCTGGAACAGGAACATCCAGCAATGATAGGTAACTTGCCTAAAATTATATTACATTATACTTTTAAATTGCAACATTTGAAACCACTCCCTTGCTATTGTTGTGCAACTGCTGCGTAAAATTCGTTTGAGTTTGACACGGCAGTAGGGACGTTTGAAACAGGCCTTATTGCATGCAAAATCAAGTCCTTCTATTTTCCAATGTCATTCATTCCAGCAAGATATTGACTCTGAGAGTGAAGAGGAAGACCTTGTTGGAGCACGTTTTGACTGGACTGGTGATAGTAGACATGAGTAGCAATTTTCAGATATACTAGAACTCTAAATATAAAAATTGTACCAGTTATTCTTGTACTGTTGTGTGGCAATATGACAAGTAAGGAGACCCTTAAACTGGTGAGCAACCAGTTAAAAGGATTTAAAAGCATGGATTTATCTACATTAATATGCACAGGGTGCAAAGAAAGTCAGTTTCACAGCCTGCCATTTGGGCAAGCTGTAGCTAGCATGCACTAGCCCACAAGTCATTTCAACTAGCCCCAAAACAATTTTTGATTAGCAGGATTGATTACAGTCCTTCTGTAATTTGAATTTCCCCCAAAAACAGCACTTACCTGTCGGCAAGTTAAGAACAAAAATCACTAGCCTGATAGCAAAATCCACTAGGCGCAGGCTATCAGACCTGACTTTCTTTGCACGCTAATGCTTAACTTTCATGATGACTTTGTTTTGTGAGTGACCAGCTTTCCCATTATTGTTGTGATAGTTTGGTTTTTTATCACACAGGATAATTGGAAGGACAGTATAGAAAAAAAATTGATCTATTGCTGGAAAAAGTCTCTTTGATTGAGAAGAAAGTGCCGGACCAAAGGAGGGAAGGTGAGGCACACAGCATCTCCACTCCAGCTCCTAGCAAGAAAGGGTATGTAAGAATATAATTTTGTAAACCTAATGTCAAAATTGTCTGACTTCAAAAGTGTTTAATACTATCCCAGGATTTCTCTCAAGGTTTTTGTTAATATAATAAAGTTAATCATCTGCAAGCAACAGGTGAAAGAATGATATATTTAGGACAAAGATTGTAATGTCTGCCTCAACTTTGTTAATTTTCAGTCCACTCTCTCCCTTCCTCATAGTGATGCAGAGTTTTAAAAGGGTGTGCTATGGCATGTACTAGGTCATAGTAAGCAGGATAATGACGTTCACTGCTTTTGTACTTTAATTGATACAAATCTTTTACTTGATGTCCAAGTGACAACACTGCCCCAGTTTCAAATTGTTTTGTGATAGCAAAAGATGTGCCTGTAATATACAACAGTTTTCTGTGCCTCACATCTGGCATGCATGAGACTGAACATGTAAAGAGTGATGATGCTGTGATTAAGCTGTATTGAAATTGTTCTACTATCAAACTTTTTTTGAAACTTGGGATAATCAACATTGATGATATGAACATTAAAAAAATGCAATAAAAAGATGGGGTCACCGTGCTTGTTTACGCGTCAGGAGGCTCTTAAACTGGGGTATTTTTACTGGTTGCGCGTTAAAAATCCGAATCCCCTTCTTACAGAATCAAGTCTTTGTTACTTGAAACACACAGAATTTTATCTTGAACATAAAGCTTCTTTTATTCAAATAAGCAGTATTGCTTCACTTAATTTGTTTTTGATTGCCTGGTTGTGGGGATATTGCACTTTTTCAGACAGTTCTCTGTGGTTAGTTTGAAGTCCTCGCCTTGAGCCAAAGACACCAAATACGAAACTATTTTGCCCCAAAAAATCATGTTCTACTATCAAACTTTTTTTCTTCTTCAAATATATTCTTTATTAGACTGTTCTTATCAAACACCTGGGAAAAAAATCGGGGGTCACCGTGCTTGTTTCCCCACAAACTGAAGAAAGGTGGACATGGTGTTGAGATCGCATGGCAGGGTAGATAATTTGCATGGCGGGGACTGGGGTGAGATACAAAATATAGCCCATCGTGTTCGAAGTATGCACTCGAGATCAAGCTTGTTTTCGGTTGTTTTTATGTGTGCGATATCGCCAACACAGAAATTCAAACTTGAAAAGAATGCATTAAATGCCAAGGAATGAGGTAAGTCAAGATTTGGTGAGAGTTTGGAGTTATGAATCTTTATTTTGGACTATTTTGTAGCGCTGGCGTTCTGTTTAATTCCAGTGAGCTAGGGTTCAGTGTTTTTGCTTTTGTACAATAATGCTTGACAAAGAAACTTGAAGAAAAGACTATTGATTCCTATTCTTTGTATGTTCGCTTGTTTGGTTTCTATACACAGCAAAATGTGAATTCAGCAGCAAACTTCGTGTTTACATCAAAGACTGGTCTCCCTCGCATAGTTCTGGTGCTATGGTGGGTCTTATTTGTTCCAGAAATATTTGTCTCTCCACTCTCTGACTTTGAATAACATATGTACAGTAGTGATCCCAGGCCAGATACTGGCTCGTTAATGTAGTTGGAGAGCCGTAGAGCTGTCCACAGACTTTACAGCCCCAACAATCCAAAGCCGCAGCCAGGACATTTTAATAATTCCACAACTCGACGGCCGCAAAGTGAAAAACCACTGCAGACTTCGGGATCACGCACATTTCTTTCATTTTCTTGTTTTTCGATAGCAAACCAGGAAGCTGTCAGCCGATCTGCGGCATTATTATTGCGAATAAAAGCTTTAGCTCTGCAAAAGCAGCCCTTGCTTGTACTTTTCGCACTAGTGGGAAGAACCGCCGCCATCTTGGATGTCTCAATGTTATGCGCAGTAGAGGGTGCGCAGTGCAAAACAAGGGAATTACCTTAAGCCTTAGTGACAGTGCCTTCTGCACTGTACATTATGTGCTTGCAGTTTGTGAGAATTCAAGACAAGACACAAAATATTGGGTAATGCATAGTTCCAGCTTCCATGAAAAAAAACTCGGAATAATTTTATTCAATTTTGATTTTAGGAAACTCCAGACTTAGGAACTGTCACTTGGGAAAGTGATAACCCTACAATGAGTAAGTTTTGATGCCCTATAGCTTATTACACTGTACGTTGGTTCTCATTTCTTTTGTGTGTTTGTTTTATAGTTAAAGCTAGATGATGATGTGGGGGAAGCATCTGGAACATCTGCATGTAATACACCATCCAATCAACCTCTGGTATGAAAACTTACACATGTTCATTAATTTTATTTCAAAATGGAAATATATAGGAACACAAGTGGGAACCCTCTCTTATGAATTCCAAAAATCCCTTCCCCCCATGACTTTTCTCCCAAATGAATTTGAAATAAGCAGACACTTCTGCAGGCACAAGAGAGGGTTCCTCTTATAGTGCGACTACTATAACTAGGGCCACTAAGGTAAAATTGAATTGCAAGAAAGTAATACATTCCAAACAGACCTATTTCTCTGACACAAGCTGTTATTTTGTCATCTAGCAGCAACTTCTTCACTATTATTTGCACACTTTGCAATAAAATGCAACCGCAAGTCAAAAATATGATTATCATTTACGTTTTTCACCTCCGTCTCTCACTCTTAAACTGACCTCTCGGGAAATGCATGCTATCTTCAGTGGGTTCAAAAGGTCACATCTGTCAGTTGTAATTGGTTGATTTTGATCCATGTTGTTTATTTTGTTTTGTGGTAATTGTGATGGACAGCTAATTTTCTCAGAATGTATTGTTGTTTTCCAGTAATCCGATTGGTCAACTTTGTCTAGGGGCCCCTGGTTACAGTAGTCGAACCGTAACACAGGTTTTAAATGTTAATAGTAATGTGTTGATGCGATATTGATGTTTAAAAAGTGTTTTTAGTTCATTATTGATGAAACTGTCCTTGATTTTCTTTCCATTAGATGTTTAATGGCACTGACTTGGTGTCACTGTCTTCTGGTGGAGATAGTAAAAAAATATGCACACTTTTCACAGTAGGGGAAATGGGCGATGGCATTGTGGAGCCCAGTCGTGCCAACTCAAGTGGCAAGGCTACTCTTGACCAAGAGAGAGTAGACATTTTAAAAAGTAAGTACAGTTAATTGTGTAAATGTGTTCTTGTGTGTTTCTTTTTGTGTGTATATTTTGTGAAAGGCTCATGGGAATAAAACAATATTGGAAGTTATTATATACTTTATCCTGTGTGAACCTTGCTTTGTCTTACTTGTGATTCCCTAGAAAGTCTTGGCCACAATTCCAGTCTTTATTGTTGGAGCACTTTCTGGCTTTCTGGGCCCCTCCCCCTTTAATGTTGATATTCACAAGGTATGTGTCAACTAACATTGAATGGAAGAATATAGAGCCATGCTTGTGCCTTAATACAGCACAAACCTGTCTCTTCTAGGAGTGTTTCAAGGAATTATGACCATGATTGCAGCTATGAATTTTAAATGGGTACATTACGTGAAGTTGGTATACAGTGTAGTTATGTCTGCAATCAGGTTTATTTATTTAAGAAACCCCCCCTTCCCTAGTTTTAGGGTTTGGTTGCTGAAACAAAAGAGAAATATGTAGGTAATAATATTGATTTATTAAATAAAAAGTGCAATGTCATGAGGCAATCTCTTAACCAAAAGTACCTTGATGTAAAAAATGAAAAAAGGCCTAAAGCAGAGTAAACATTGAATTGACAACAGTGGAACCCCAGTAACTCAAACTGAGATAACACAAACTATAAGTTCTGTTTCTCCTGAATTTCAACCCACTTTTAAGTCATTTTCACTTTGTTAACTTGAATTCCCTGATAACTTGAACTAAATTTTGCTTCCCTCCATCACAGTTTACCCTGAGTTATAACTAGTTCTTGCCATTTGACACAACCTATGCCATCGCATTAGGTCTCCTTGTTGTGCAAAACACCGGAAACTTACTGAAAGCAATTTGATTTTAATTAGTGTGATGAACAGGTCATATGGTTAACAATCATTTTCTGATATTATGAGTCATACCAGATCAGGTACCGGTATAGTAGTTTCTTATGAGATAAGTTTACTTTGTATTGCACTGTACACTGATGTGCTAAAAAAGGAAACCATCAGTAACTATTAACCTGGCATAATGGCTATTCAATCAGCGTCAATAACTTGAACCTCCACTTCCAAATGTTTTTTGTATTTTCTTACAGAGTGCCAACTTTGCAATGATTAGAGTCCATTTTATAAAAAAAGTGTGATAATCTACATAGTAATTCACAATTTTCTTTCATAATATTTATAAACTGACAAATCTTATAATGTTTTGTCTTTTTCTCTTCTTTTCCTTGAGTTTTGTGGAGGAAATACATATAGATGGACAAATCAAATAAATAGGCCACTTGCACTAAGAGGCCATGTGACCAATGCTTCCTTTAAACAATGAGTTTGAATCTTGCTGATGCAAAAAAATGACAGAGCACATAAAATTATCTTACAGTGGAAATTTGAGAGGAAACGCATTCAAGGGAGATATTTTATGGCACTTTGATTTTTCAACAAAGTAGTATGATTTGTATTGGCCGCCATGATGGGGGGCATACTCTTGCCCTCCAACATGGCAGCCAAAACCACTTTTAGCTTATATCTCATTAAAGGTGTAATAGTTATGTTCAGATATGCTGTAGACTTATCCACATCATATTTTCAACATTTTCCTTGAAGTTTAAGTGCACAATTTGTGTTTACAGAAAGACATACTTCATAATTTAAAAAATCACATTTTGGTCATGTGACCTGCTACGAACTTAATCGTTTCAAGAAAATGGTGTGGCTTTGAAAAACCAAATAACTATTATGCTCCATTTGAGGAATTTCTCCCTTTTCCCAAATATCGGTGGCCACATTTTTCCATTTTTTGATAATGACCATCTGGAAAGGATCTAATAATCGTCTGTGTTTATGTCAGCAAAGTAATTTATCTGCCGCAGAGTTGCTAAGCAGTTAATAATGTCTATGGAAAAGTCACGAAGGGACTGTCTGTCGTTTGGATGGATTTTTTTTTCGTATCTGTTACCTTGCTTATAAATGCTCTTGCGATTACGCTCGGTTGTCCAAAATGATCCTTAAGTGTTTTAAGCACCGTGGCGTACATTATCCCTTGGGATCCAAGACCAGATATAGTGTGAGTGGCATCGTCAGCAACGTGCATTTTTAATTGGACCATACGCATGTTATCTGTTAAGTGGCGTTTATCGTGAATATGGATCTTAAATTGCTCAATAAACTCCACGTAACGCAACGGATTTCCATTGAATGCGGTGAGTTTGAGGATAGGTATATCTTCTTCAAGCTTGTAAAGGGCTTCTGCTACTGACATTTCATGCACGGCTACTGGAAGACATGTTTCATGAAATTCTGCCAACTCATCGATCCAACCATCAAAGGAGTGGACAATAGGGTATTGAGCAGTATTCACAGAGCTTTGTTCTTGGCTTGAATTAATCTGAGGATTAATTGCTTGCAGTTGCGCGGACTGTGCGGGATCTGTGTTTGGATCCGACGTTTCGTTCGTCTGTAAACTGCTTTCTCCTTCTGAGGAAATATTTGCATTTCAATTATCATCTCCTGCGGGTGGTGGTGGGAGTGTTCTCTACAACAGGAGGATGTTCTTTGTGAACAGTATTTTGTTCATGATGGTTTATCAGTGACATAGGGTTGACAAGAGCGTTTTGTCCTTCAACAGTAGGTTGATGAGGGTGAGCTGCACTAACATCCTGCAAAGACCTAAAATGATTTTCAACCTCTTCTTCTATGCCAAAGACATCGTTGGTCAACGCGTCCTCCCATTCATCCAATCGCGATATTTGACTTGCGTCTGCAAAATCATAAAGCTCGGCGTGTAGTTCACATGCTATATGAAAATCCTTTCTAAGTTCGTCTATTTCCTTTTCAAGTTGTCTCTTTGTTTGGGTTTGTTCAGTAATAAATTTGCGAATTCTTTTGATCGCACGCGTGATTTGTCCCCTGAGTTGCTTCCGCTTGTTTTTTAAGATGAGTACACGGTCCTCAGAGGGTCCCACTGATTCCTTGGTGGATCCAGCGGCATGGGTGGACATGGATTCTTCTTCGATATCGCTTCTCGGTCCGGTTGCTCCTAATTACCAAAGAATAAAACCCTCTATCTGCCTATAGGTCGGCTCCAGGAATGAGGCTATCTTCAGAAATTTTGGTACAGAAGGAAACAATCACATTAAGCCTTTGAGATTTCTTTAATAAACACTTATTCTGCAAGAAAAGATTACACAATATTCTAATTGGTTCCAAAATCTACGCTAAACTGGAATCACAAAACCATAAAAATTGGTCAAATCACAAAACAAACATCATCGCACCTGAAGAGTGGATCTCTCTAGCTTGAACACTTGAGTATCAAAGAAATAAAAACTATTCGTTCATGTCCATAGGCTCATCGCAACTGAAAAACTAAACCTAAGAAAGTTCACTAAAAGCAACTTAAATCAATCTATAAAACTGTCAATCAACAAAATCGGTTGATCAGCAATCAATCATAACTCATGATCAGTTCAATGTAAAAGAGACATAAAGTCACGTAAGTTCCAATACGTTTGAAGGAAACTCAGCTACTTGGTACAAACTTAACTAGCCAATGTAGTTTTAATCATGTGGGGTTTTCTTTAGTGAGTTTTTTCCTTTGTAACACCCTTAGTTAGCTTTAAATAACTAGACTTCCTTGTTATGACCCATGGACCAAAAAAAAAGTATTGCAAATCTTCTTTGAAACATAATCAAATTTTCCTTTATTTTATTGATAATTTAATGTTCAATTTGGTGATTTGTTTGCCTGCGACCCTAACCAGCACCAGCGTGTCGCAACCCGTAACATTTAGACATACTTGAAAGATGAGGGACTACAGACAAATCCCAAGCTTTAAACCTTTCACGCCTGACTGATTTTGGAGTGTCAAATTTGTATAGCCTTTCAAATCAATTAAGCGTATCCAATGGGATTCCTTCTCTCATTTAGCTGTCTTTGCTCGTGTCATCGGTAGATTGCGGGAGATATTTATTGCAAGTAAAAGAAAACCCAGATAGCTAATTTTCTTTGCGGCTGTTTTGTGGGAAGAACTTGATAGTGTAAATAGGGGATCCTTAGGTAACACAAGGCTTTTACCTCATGCCAAAATACTGCTTGTTCCAATGTATTTTTTCCCTCCGACAGATGGATCATGCTCTGGAGGAAAACATTTTGACTGAGTGAATGTGATTTTTGCCGCTTATTTCATGCTGAGAGGTCATGACACACATATTGATTTTCTGCGGTTATTGTTTGTGGTCGGCATGACTTGCCCTCTGAAGCAAGAGCATTTTATTTGACCTCTTTTGAAAAGTAAAGTTCTTCAATGTGGCTAGATAGAGGTTTTAGGTTGTTTATTTTCTCTGACAAAATGCCTCCTGGATCTGAATAATTATAAGCGACTTTCTTTTTGTTCATGAATGTGACGGTTTCCTGCAATGTTTTGTCACGCTGGGCCCAGCTTGTTAGCGTTATTGGCAGGATGTTAAATTCTCATGGATAGTGATTTACAGATCCAAATCTCGAAGAATGTACTGCAATGTAACTCAGTCATAATTGCTCTTAGAGCAATGAATTTTAACTCCTGCCTGTTTTTTTCTAAGGATAATGCAAGTCTTTGGACTGGAGCGTGTAGTTCCTCCCTTGTTGATGCCATTTGAATTGGCATAACAGCCTTGCGACTGTTCTGTTATTGCCACTTCGTGATCAGACAAGACCATGGAGAGTCCAGGATTGACCAAGCCGAGAAGGCTCACTGACCTTGTTCCCATTGTTCTCTCTCTTGCTTGATCCTGTAGATTTGTGTGTCAATAAATTTTGGAGTAGGGGGAGGTCCTCTATTGAATTTTGTTGACTAGACAATGAAATACTACCTTGCGTAGGGAGAAAAATCATACTTAAAAATGGGACTTGATTTTCTGATTTGCTTTTGGACACTTACTAGCCTGCAAGGATGGCCTTGAAATTCTGCAGAGGGATGTGCAGTGGTCAGCCGTTAAAGCAGTCATTGTAGGTGAAGCCCACTGCATTCTTCAGGGTCCCAAAGGGGGGTGGGGGTGATTGGAGCCCAGAGCCCCATCGCTTTGTTGCTTGGAGCCCTAATATTATTTTACTGTAGAACCTGGAGCCCTCAAAAAGTTTGCTGTGGAGCCCGTAGCCCCAAATATTAAAATCTGGACATTCTTGCACACAGATAGTGTCATAACATGCTTTGTTTGTTGTTTGCTGGGAATGGGAATGAAGATAGTAAAAAACCAGTAAACTAGATTTTAGGTTTCATTTTAATTAAAGGTAAGCAAAACTAAATTATCATAAGTCTGATGAGTTAATTCAGTGAAAATCAGTTGTGACATAAAATGCAAAGCAAATTCTTCTTCTTAATAATGAAGGAATTTTTTAGCTGTTTCAAATAGATTCAAGGGCTATGTCACAGATATTTCGTACAGTAGTATTGCTGTAATATTAATTATTAATTGCAACTCAAGCGGTCCTCATGCAAAATATGCATTTTGTGATGAAAGAGACCACTATATGTGGTTAGTAGTCATGTTTCAGTCACCAAATCATTATTAAATAGCACTACTCATGCTACTACTAATAATAAAAACATATTTTTTGGTGAATAACGTTCATTAAACAGTACTCACCAATAATTTTGTGTTCTTTCCTGTCTTTGAGAAAATGGCGGTAAATCAGCCATTCATCTTGTGTGTTACATTGCAACACTCTACCATTTGGAAACTGCGGTCCTTTTTTTACAATAGTGTGTGCTGATTTCTATGGTTAATTTTTGTATGCAAAACTTTTTGGTGACGTCGTGTAGGGCATGGTTTATGGTCAAGTAATTTTAAATTTGGAAATCGATCTTCCAGTGTGATCGCCTTCCAACATAAATCTCCTGTGATGACAAACTTTCTCTGCTGCCAGTTTATACAAACACCCTGTAAGTGTGGTTCTTGTTTCAGCTCTTACTGTGATTTAGCAAAAAGAATTTTACTTAAGCGGCAGGGATCCACATTCCTGAACTGGCTTAAGCCTCTTATATAATGTTTAAACTTATCATCACTGACAGGTATGAGCAAACATGTACTAGTAATCAATAGTACTAACTGAAAAGATTTCATTTGAGTGAAATTATTTTCACTAATGACAACAGTTGCAAACAACAAAAGCAACTGAAAAAGAATGTAGAGGGGCTAGCTGAATTAAATGAGTCATTCGGATATGATTTTATAAAAAAACACATTTCATAGCAATTACTTCTCGTCAATGAATGAAAGTAATGATGGCTGATTGCTTAAAGTATATATGGAAAAGTCATTCCAAAAACAAAAAAATCCAGCTCACATTTTTAGTCCCCAAGTATGGGAAATTATTAGTTACAAAAATGCCATCAACCCCCCTCCCTCCCCTCCCTCTGCTCTAGTGTGCCAGTAATCATGATTGGTTTTGTTTTTGATTGGTTGAGAAGTGGCTAAATTTTCCCCAACCAATCACATTGCATAGTACATGTGCTGCAGTGGCTAAACAGATGCACATTTTTAACACTCGATGTTTGAAAACTGATCATTGATCAGTGGTCTTAATTGGCAATAACTTTTAATTTGATTATTTACCTTTCATTTCATTTTCTGGTTATGCATTTTTAAAGATAACACCATAAAAGGTGTCTTCAATCATGACCAATTGTTTTAAGGTAAAATGATTTACAAGAATTCCACTGAACAACATATTATATTTTTAATTTTGACATTAGGGCTTAAAGCCTAGATATTTTTTTTCAACTTTTGAGATAAAGACGTCAAGTTAATAATACTACAGACAAAAAAGTAAGTAGAAAAAGTCTCTCATAGAATCCTATATTTCTATAAATCTTCTGAAAATGACTGAATCTTATGTATGGAATTTCTTAAAAGTAATCTTTAATTAATGAGCGTGGGAATAAACATGACATGGTGACAAAGTAACTTGGAAACGTTTTCAGTAAATCTGTTATGGAGGTGACTTGACCATTACCTTGTGTTTCATCAAACCACTTCATTACTTTTCTTGCCAAACACTTTGCTTTTACAATATTACAACTCTGGAGATAATGCTGTTGTTGGGGATGTCTGCAGATTTATTTGTACGTATCTTGAACTTTTGATTTTGCAACTTCCTCTTTTAAAACCCCATTTAAAAAATACTGCCACATGTTGTTCTAAATGTTTTAGAGTTACACTTGGGCATGTTCAATCAACACTTTCTATCTCTATCTGTAAGCATTAAATTCTGTGACTTTGCTCACCTGATCTTACCTATCCACTTTGTGCCATGTGACACATAAGGCCTTCACAGAGTCTCTTCACTTATCTTGGTTAGCCCTGATTGTCTTCACTTCCTCCTACGATCACCATCCCCCTTCTGCCCTTTCCATTTCTAACGGTTCGCCTTCAAGTGGTTTTTGTTCTTTCTCTTCTTCTTTTTCCTTTTGGTGCCCAAGGTTTTTGTTATGTTGCAGTCATTGTTTTTGTCCTGTCCTAGTATATGTCCAATCATCTTCACCTCTTTGCTCATAGGTTTTGTGTCTGCTCTTACTGACCCTTACTATGAAGTTTTTTCTTGATTTGTTTCTTAGACAAAGCTTTTTTAAATTTGTCAGCTTCATTCTCTGTTTTCCTTGTGAAAGAGTTTTGCTAGGTATGGCAAATACTTAAAGTTACTTGTGAAAACTACTTTGTACTACTTCATCTTTTATTACCCCTTGAAATTATATTTTTAAGGTGTCCACTTTTCTGATGTCAATTTTGTTAATTTCTTTAAGAAGATTTTTACCCTCTGGGTGATAACAGTATTTCACTTCTTTGCTTATAGACTGACTTCTGTCTCTTTAGAAGATGGCTTGAAAACCTGTGTAGGTTTCTGTAATGTGGCTTGTGTAGTAAAGCAACTCCTTTTCGCCCAGTTTTGAAAACAAAAACAAGCTTAGATATGATTTGTTGAACTATGTCCTCTAGCTTACCCTGAGTTGGGACGATGCACAATTAACATCAACAGACATCAAAAGCAGTTTCAGAAGTTCTGTGCATCGTGCTAATAGCTCTTCCCTATGTTCAGTCAAGTTTGCTCTAAACTCTTTCCATACAGATTTCACCATTTTATTACAGTGCTCTTACTCTAAATCAAAGCTGTATATTTCTTATTATAAAAAACTGAATCATTGGATAATGCAATTCTAGCATTTTGATTGGCTTAGCCATTATACCATGCTCTCCATATATGGTCGATGTATGCGTCAGTTTAAAATTGGAAGCAAGCTGAGATTTTTTTTAGCGAAGGATGGAATGGTGCCCGAAGCAAATCGTTTTAATTCATTTCTTAGAATACTAGAAAATGCAATTTCTTCGAAAAAAACAAACAAACAAAAAAGCCACAAGAGCTTGTTTGAAAATTTATTTAAAAACACATGAAAAAACATGGAACAAAACTACCTTGACCAGCTATGAAAGAAGACAAGTGTTGTTTCTTCATGATTGCAAAACCACTCGCCGATAGATTACTGCGGCTTGTTTATCAGACTTGAAGAATATAAATCACAAGCAACCAGCTACAAATACAGGCTATGCAGCCATTCACTACAGCAATCGAGGCGTCAGTATAGCTTCTTTTCTCGTTCAGCAAAACCAGCTGGTGGCTTCAAACAGCTTCATAACAAGTGACCGAGGTAATAGTTTTTCTCATTTGTTTTTACTTTTGTATCAGCACCGAAAATCCAAATTCACAGTAATTTCGACGGCTGTCACTTAAAAATTGTTTTTCTTCACATAATCTGCCAGGTTTTTTTAGCTGTCCTGCTGTGTAAAATCCTAGAATCCCGATGAGTTTTTAAAAGTGTTCATCGCTTTTCATTCGTCCAGTCCAGGCGAGTCCGTTCGGGCATTGACAGTTTTGATAGACATGTGACATGTGAATAGCAGAAGTCCTTTGTCCTTTCCGGTTTGCTTTAACAAAATTAAGTCAGGGAGTTTTTAATAAAAGAATTATTCCACTTGCGTTTGTTGGATATGAGATGATTATAGCCAACTTGGCGCTACGCGCCTCGTTGGCTATCTAT
The DNA here is from genome assembly GCA_038088405.1 of Porites divaricata. NCBI lineage: Eukaryota > Metazoa > Cnidaria > Anthozoa > Scleractinia > Poritidae > Porites > Porites divaricata. The sequence continues at coordinate 14,104,490 of JBBMOI010000004.1, read as the reverse complement.
CATCTCATATCCAACGTGCCCTTGTGAAATAATTGTTAACTATGCCACCATGCTTAATAAGAAAAAATAACCAGTCAGTTTTAGTTGGTGCTCATCAGACTGTTTCTCTTGCAACTGAATCTGCATCGAGGTCATGGACATCTATGTCTTGAGACTTTAAGTAGATAGAAATACAAAAATATTAGTTGATATAAAGTTGTTGGGCTTGATATCCCTTAAAAAAAGATCCGTATTTGAAGCTTAATGTTACCTGTTGGCATTACCCTTAATTTTGTTTTGTAAACTTGTAACTGAGGAGGTCTAATTAACATAGGCTACATAGTTTGATTGATTGTAAACTTTATTATTGTGTCGGCGCCATATAGCTTGGGAAAAACCCAAAACTAATTTGGGGACAATAATAATAATAATAATTTATTATTTCTATAGGGCTATTTACATATTTAGATCAGTAACACTTAACACTGATTGTTCAATATTATCTATGATATGAAAATACTCAAGCATAAAGCTGATAAAAAAATTATGTTTTAAAAAATATATATTTATACTTGGAATTATGTATACTATGTTCCAGTAAAAAATATTAAAACTATGCATAATGTATTACAATCTATTGAGAATGTAAAGTCTTCACTATAAGACTGAGGAGAATCAAAATTAAATGATTATTTAAAGTAGAGAACAACCCTTGCATCCATCATTTATTTTTGAGCCTACATACTTTTTACGAATTCTGCTTAATGAAAATAGTTAAATATTGTTTTAAGAAAGGTTTGATGTACAATACTGGCACTAAAATTTCTTTCTGTAATTTACGAAAAGGCTTGTGATTTTGCTTAAGTGTGCCATTAATACTGTTGCAGGCACAAATATGGGTTTAGGAAAGCAATTTTTTTTGTATTTTTCTTACCATTTGGTTTAGCTATTTCAGGCATAACCATAAAGGAACCATAAATATGTCCTCTAATTTCTTGCTGTCAAAATTCTTGATACTCATTATAGTGGTTTTGGGCACCTTCAGGATAATTTGATTTGCCTGTCCGGTTCACGCTTGCTGGACTTGGCCCAACCCCAACCACTGATGAGTTAGCTACAAATAGTCCTGTAATGGGATGAAAATGTACTAATGTAGCAATTTCAATCCAGTCCAACTGCAAGAGTGGTAACGCCAAAGACTATGTGAACTGACCAAAGGCACTAGGCAGTCGTTAGGGATGTAACTTAAAGTGGCTCATGTAGGAGAGAATGTAAATTTATTGATAAGCTAAAAAACATGCAAGAAAAACTAAGAAGAAACGAGGATAAAACAAAACTAGGAAGAAAACTAGCAAACAAAGAGTTCCAGATCAAAATACATACTGAACAGTTGTCAAGGCTCCTAGCTCCAGGGCAAAGCCCTCAGCTTTGTTCCACAACTTGTAACTTCACTCTCTTTTGCTGTTTCTTTTCTGTCCTACTCTGCGCAATACAAAAAGCAAGGCCTGTATTTATACAAGCTGAATTATACAAGAAGAGCTGCTAACAGGAAATGAGGTCATAAGTACTTGATCTTGCTATCAGGCCTATGACCTAAGTGATAAGCCAATTGCTATCTCAAAATATCCGTGAAACCTCCTATGTGCTTGAAGCGTTTTGTAACCTACTAAATAAAGAAACTTATGCCATATTACTGTTACAAATTCCAAAGGAAAGCCTAGAAAAGTGCATTTCAGGGATAAAACTGATAAAGCTATTTCTGGAGTCTAACCATTGCTAAAAAATAATTAACATTAAAAACATACAGAAACCAATCACTAAACAACTAAACTAGATTAATGTCCAAGTCTTTGTAAAAAAAAGTTTGTGACACCCTGTCACAGTCCAAACTCTGTGAAGATTTTTCATCAGCTTATCATGATGTGAATAGTTGGTCAAGTAATTTACAAACTTGAAAAACGTTTTATCCAAAAGTGCAAGCTCTTTTTGGGACAAGAGAGCACTTGCGTTTCAATTGTGAAATCTGTGGCTGCCATTTTGGAATACAAAATTCTAGGAATATTGGAGAGAGTGTTACTGACTAAATGAGACATTTTTTAAACTAATGGCATTATTTGTTTCTTGGATACTATATTTTACTGCACATTACTTTAAAGAATAAACACAGTATTTAAACTCAAGTGTATAAACTGGTGGTGACAAGCAAAAAGACAGTTCCTTGCCATTATACGCTTTTTGGACCATTCTTAAAGAGTACTTGTCTGTCTTCACTTTTCTCTTATTGGCAAACTCTCTTACTTTTACATTTGCCTATCTGAAAAACTGGCAATTTTGGCTATACATTACTGCAATCAATTTTAATTCTTTTTTTGCTAAAGTTGCCACATTATTCTTGCTTATGTTCGATGAAAGCAGCTCGCTTAGATCGACGAATTTGCCTGCGACAATTTGGCCCACCAACTTAGGCGGGATGGGTTATAAACCCTGGCCAACGACGAAAGGTTGCTGAGAGTGGGAAGGGATGGAAGCTAGGATACACTCACTGACGAGGAAGTCCCACAAACACACGAGGGAAGAGACACCACGGGTGAGGAAATTGGAAAAGTAGAAACAAAAGGAGGGCACAACATAACTAGGCCCACCTTGGGACGCTGAGCTCATTGAAGCAGGTAAAATGCCAGTGCCAGAGGTCAGAAAGGCTGAGGCTTGGAAAGCAAGATTGCTCGAAGGAATGGGAACGCCCCCAAGCATGGTTGTAATCGAAGGCTGTGAACTGGCGGTTGGATCCAAGCTGCCTGGTACTCGGTCGGCAGCAAAAGCATCTTTCACCACTTGAGCAACAGTTGCTAGAAAGGTGGGAGGAGCAATGACAGACTGGCCAGGAGGATTAGCTGCTGGATCAACAAGAAGCCGCCAGATCAACTGAAGCACGAGATGGTTCTGCCGAATCTGTGATGGATAAGGCATCTACAGCTGCAGACTGGCTGTTGAAAGTCGAACAGGATGTCATTGCAAAATATTCGCCAAGCAAGAATCCTCAAAGATCCACCAACACAAAGCTAAAAGGTGTTTCCACAACGATCAGTGGGAATAGCTTGCAAAATAACACCAGAGGCTAGTGGCCCTGAAAACCACAAATGGGCTGCCCCACATGTCACGCATGCTTATTCCGGAACACTGATGTCAGCATTGGCTCGAGGTTAACTTAGCCTATGTAAAAATTTAGCCACATCTAAAGTTGCCAAATTATTCTTGCTTATGTTCAATTTTGCAGGGCTACAGGGGCCAGAAATGTAATAAAAGCCACACTGTTGTGCTTGTTTTTTCCTAAAATACAAAAAGGAAAAAAGAAGGAAAAGGCAAAATTAATGTTTGTGAAAGAGTTTCTTAACCAGTGTTTACAGTGTTAAGTGACTTCCAGGCTATGTTCAAGGTACCATTTGATGAGGGGAGTGGCTAAGAGGATATTTTAACCAAAGTAGCTTGCAATCAGACTTCTGTGTGGATGAGGCACGAGGATGCAATTTTCTGCAAAGGCTTGCATATTGAGGCCAATGTCTTTCTGTTATACATCTTTGTTCTTAACAGTCCCATGGGCATGTCCTGCATAAATTGGCCCAGAGGTGGAGCACATTTGCGTCATATCATACAATTTTCTGACAGACTTTAGGATTTCTTTCATGAGCTTTCATGTCATGTTTTCTGGTCTTTGTTTTTTTGACATTGTGATAACAGTAAAGTATGATTGATAGACTTCCTACCGTATTTGTCTTAAACAGAGTGTACAGATAATTGTTTTTTTTTGTTCAAAAGAGAGACGAAAGCTTCATAGGGTGGAAGTTGTGGTTGTTGCAGTTTTGCAAGGGAATCCATCCATTGATAAGAAAATAATTCTTTGGTTTGTGGGCCTTCATAAGCTTTCAAAAACTTGTCATAGCTAAAGCCAGGTGCTAAAAAGTGTGTGACACCCAGAAAGCAAAGCGAAAGGTGTTCCATTGTTGTAGACACATGGAATTGTCATTATATTGAATGGTGGATTAGACTTCTTCATCTTTGATGAGCACAGGAAAAAGAAGATGAAATAAGAGTGAAAAAAATTGATAAATTTCTATTACAATTTACAATTAGCAAGAAATGTTCCAGTCATTTGAAATATTCTAGACCAATAACTGGGACTATTTACAAGCAGTAGAAAGATAGAAAAAATTGAAAAACATGAAATCCTAATCAGGTTCTAGGTAATGAGTTTCTCATAAAGTAAGTAACTGGGAAGAGAACAGTTAATGTAAATGTCATTGTTTTTTCTTGCACACGATACCTGGAAACATTCCCTGAGGAACAAAGTGTGCATCAATCAGTGCTTGCTTAATTGAAGAAGTAATGCTTTTGTTTAGTTGCTGGTAAAATTGTGATTTGTACTCACTTTGAGTGCAAAAATCTGTTGGCCACTGAATTGCACCAGGATTTTCTTTCACAAATACTGTCACTGGATTTGATGCAAAACGAACTGGTACGGTGCGCAGCTTACAGAAACCTGATTCCTTGAAAGCCTTTAAGGCATCTGTGAACTGTGTCAGGGATTCTACAAAGACTGCGAGGACCTGCTGCTTGAATGCTCTTTAAGTTACTACAGGACCTCCCAATTGTTAGGGAAACAAGTTCATTCAGTAACTGTTAAAATAGAGAAACAAAAAATTACTTAGTGGTAGTTTTCATTGTGTGGGCATATACAAATGTTTGTGCTTCTTTTACGTGAAATGAATGGAAATTAAAATTGTCTATTTTGAGATGAGGGGCTTTAACTAATTTATCCTTGATTGGAAAACTGGCATACCTCAACGAATATGAATATATAGATTGATGACTTGATGGTTATTAATTTTTTTGCAGCCTCTTGGCTGAATTATGTAATTTTATAACATTGTGGTAAAACTATGATAATAATATACAATAATATAACAACAGATCAGGAATAATGATAATGATAATGATAATGAATTTGTATAGTGCTAGAACTGTAGAAGAATATTCAAAAGTGCTTTACATTAGTTAAAATAGATGAATAAATAGAAATCCCTAAAAGCTACAATAATATGCTATAGTAAAATTTGAAAATTCCAAGCTAATTTAAAATTAAACTTTAGAACTATTCCAACAAATTAAAAGCTCTCTTAAAAAGAAATGTTTTAAGTTGCTTTCTAAAAATGGCGAGGCTCCTACTTGTTCTTATAGTTAATGGCAACGAGTTCCATAAAACAGGTGCAGCATGAGCAAAGGCCTGATCCCCAAGTGTAGAGCAGTTGACTTTTGGAACGACCAGAAGAGATTGTGCAGACAAATGAAGAACATAATTAGCAGCTGGTTTCAGGGATAAAAGATCTTTAATGTAGGATGGACTTTGGTTGTGTAGTGTCTTGTAAACAAAAAGAAGCAATTTGAACTGAACTCTAAACGTTACTGGAAGCCAATGTAAGTCGATAAGAGCGGGTGTAATAGGATCAAATTTCGCAATCCAAAAAATCACTCTAGCTGCGGCATTCTGGAGTTCCTGTAAATGATCTAGCTGATATTTAGGTAGACCAAATAGAAGTGCATTACAGTAATCAAGGTGCGAAGATACAAAGGCATGGATCAGTGTCTTTGTGGATTGCGTGGTAAGGAATTTTCTGATCTGTCTTATGTTGTATAGTCCGCGAAAAGCCTTGCTACAAATCTTGCCTATGTGAACATTCATTCGCATATGAGCATCGAACCAGGACCCAAGGTTACGGACGCTTTAAAACTATAAAAAACATTATAGTTTTAAAATGTGATAGCACTAACAAATATTAAAATCATGAAAATTTAAGAATTCAATGAAATTTGTGTGATTATACCATTGTAGCCATGGGGTATATGAACAGGGTTCATACTACCTGTAGATTATGAAATTCCAGGAGTGTTTGAGGGTATAAACAAAAAAATTCCAGGACCCCAAAGTTGTAAACTTCACATCAATTTTCTTTAAAACAAGTTACTTACAAAGTGAAAGTGTATTTAGAGAAACGTTTTCATAACGTTCTCATTCTATTTTTCTTGATCTCTTATTCGTCATCAATAAGCTTTAGCTCCTCAGCTTTTTCTCTTGCTCTCTGTCTAAGTGCATTAGACTGCACGACAAGTAGCAAGGAAAGTTCACTTTCTGATTTCTCTGCTAGTTCACCAGCTGTGGTTGTTAAACTCTCGAACTCATTTTCACATTGTTTCTTCTTCTTTGCAAGGTCTTCAGTGTCCTCTCTCAGTTTCTTTTTCTGTTCCTCCTTTGTGCTGTCTTCTTTCTTTGCATTAAGAGATGCTAAATATCTCTGATGTGAGCCTCTTACACTAGTTTGCAATTCCTTGGTTAAAGGTATTTTAAGCACCCCGCCAGTAAAGGAAATATTGTCGTAGAAAATTCTTTGGGCAGTGATGCTTTCCTCTTGCAAGTTTTCAACAATCAAGTTAGCATTTATGGAAAACCCCCGTTCAACAGTAGCCTGACCATCTGATAAACACAAACATAGCTTGATTACATCGAACAGAAAACCGTACTCTTTCTTTGTACCAATTTCCTCCTAGAAGAACTTATCAAGACGTGAGTTCTCAGAATATGGTTCTTAAGATTCAAAATTTGAGCCAACAGTTTCATCCAAAAACTTTTACTTTAACTTTCTTAATTTTTAGGGGCTGAATAGTCTTTTCCTTTTTCAATAGCTTACAAAAGCCTGATGTACAAGTACACTCTTCACTATCTACAGGCAATTCATCAAATTTCGATTCTACAAGACCAATTTGATAACTTTTATTCAACTCTAAAACTTTCGACATCCTTCAATTTCAAAACCCATCATCGACATACTTCAAAAATTGCCTTTTGAGATTTTTCTATCGAGAACAGATCTCCATATAAAATTTGTACTCTTGCATTTAAATCTGTACTTTCAAATGTTATCATGTTTTATGGAATATTGGGCGTATAGTCCAATCAGAAAAGTCGGTTTATTGAGTGGTTTTAAAGGAACATGATACGGGTCTGTAACAGAACGTTCCGCGCATTAACCAATGAGAGTGGTTATTATGATCGATATCACTTCACACTTGTAAGCAATGTGGTGACATTACCCTGGTTTTGGGTTATATGATACATGGAAACATCATAAAATAAGGTAAAACGAACATGCTGTAATCTTTAGAATACATGCCCTTTTTTTTCATTACTATTTTTATTTTTTAAGTGATAGGGTTATTTCGCGTACATAAAGGGTTTCAAAGTCAAACCTGTGATAAAGCTCGAAATGTTCCTGCTTCCAACCACTAAATTTTACTCACAAACAAGACTTGTCATATGTTTCAACAGTCGATTTCTTAATGTCGCTTTGCTTCGGAATATTCTGCCCATCGTCCAATGAGACGGAAGAGCATGTGAAATATAAAAGGTCACGAGAGACGAGATAACGGCTGATTGATCCCAGAGTCTGCACTTTTTTAACCTTGTACTTGCTGTACCACATTGCTGTTGTGGATCACAATTAGACTAGTTTAAAAAAGCATTGGTAAATCCTAAGAAAGAAGGACTCACCGGGAGACTCGTAAGCTATAAAAGCACGCCATATGTTTTCAATGACCACGCATAACCTCTTGGTGTAATTTGATGATATTTTTTTATTATCAGCGTGACAAACATGTTTTGCATGCACATGGCCAAAGATCTATAGTTCACTACTGCTAGTAATTTTTTAAATCATAGGATTATGTATTTCGCATGCATGGGGGATTTCAATATCAAACCTGTGACAAAAGAACAACACTTCTTTGTTTACCCGAAGTAAGTGCACTTTCTGGTTTTACACAAAGAGTACCCCTTTCAAAAAATGTCACTTGTTTTTGGTCATATGTTTCAACACTCAATATGTCCCTTTGCTTCGGAATATTCTGCCCGTCCTTCAATGAGGCGGCAGAGCATGCGATAACATCTTTGTTCACAGCTGAAGAAAAGCAACAACCGGAAATACATCAACGTGGTATTTGCATGCATGACAGGCTTGCAATCTCCACTTTTTTGACCTTTTGCTCAAAACTTCTACTTGCTGTACCATGTTGCCAGTAAAACGGGCAACCTCTGTTTTTTAGAATACATTTTAAACAGAATTAAATATAACTGTGAAAGGTTTGAACCCAGGAGTCATTTCAGAAGTAGGTTGAGTTTGACTAACAATAGATGATTGTGATCAACCGTCCTGCCACGGTCACGCAATATCATTTATTACATAATAAAGGTTGTCGAAAATAACAAAGACATTATGAAAATCACACTTCATGGCTAATTAAACATTTATTTCTCGTTTCACGGAAAATAATTTTGCAAAATCATGCTTCACGGCTACTGTGGAAATCACGATTCACGATGCAAGAATTAGCCATTTCACATTTCACAGGAAGAAAAAAAGGGCCGATCACGAGTCACAAAAATACCCTTTACCAACCTCTATATGCAGAATATTCCATCAACAGGATAACATTTGAAAGTACAGATTTTAATGTAGAAGATTAATGGAGATCTGTTCGAGACAAAGCTGTACTTGCCGGATGTCATCCCTTTCAGGTTTGAAGTCAGTAGTGAGCTTTTCCATGACAAGTTTGATAAAACAGATCCTTCTCTTGATGCTGGCATTGTGAATAAGACCAAACTGATATCGCAAAATAGACACCAAGGATATACCTTCCTCCAATTGATTAATGCAAAGTTGAAGTTGTTCCACCTTTTCTTGAGTTTTAGAAACTAGTTCAAGCGGAATATCTATCTCGTCACTTTGACTTAGATGGGGAGTATGACAAAAGGATAAAGAATTACTATAAAAGCCACTGAACAATAATATTGTAAAATAAAATACATGCACAAGACACCTGTGACATAAATTTTCAGTTTGGCTTGCCTCTGCTATGGCACTGCTGAGATATTGAAGCCTTGTGTACTATATTTAACTACATAAATGAAGTGGTGGATGTATTTGCTTACCTCATTGGTTGCAGATTGCCTCTACATTTGTCAAGTGATGACCTTTACGGCTCATGAAGTCTGGCTCATTTTCGTGAGGGACTGTCATTCTAGATGTACCATTGATGCAGCCAATGGCACAAGGAAATCCACCCGAACAAAAAATACCTTGCTTTATTTCGTCTCTTTCAACCCTCATTGATGGAAATTAGATGAAATCGCCAACCTTCGCAGTTAAGGCCTGTGTGACCTCAATGTATAACTCGCCCTGCGGACTGTTGGTTTGTCGAAGCCTAAAATGTATCTCTGATTATGTGGAGAAATGAACCTGACAATCAACACTTGCATTTCTACAACAGTAGACTGGTTTGTCAGGTATTCTAGAAATTACATACATACATACATACATCCATAGATAGGCCAGGGCCTTTCCAAGACCTACCTGATCCCTCAGACAAGGAACGAAGTATCCTGTTTCTGGTGGTTTTGCAAAAGCCAGATTGTTGCCAATCCCATTTCTCAATATTTCAAAGCCGCCTGCAGCTTTCAACTTGGGGTAGGCAGCCTCAAACTCCTCCAGATATTGACCAATTCATCTGTTTCCAAACACAACCTTCTTTGGCTTGCTACTCAAGCTTTTGAGACTTTCAAGGGATAGTATCTTGTTGAGGTTTGGATAGGCGAAAAAAAAGTGTCTCTTTTAATCAGGCTTATAGTAAGGGCTTGGTTGACTTTGGTGCTTTCTCAGCAAAGCTATTGGACGGGATAGTATCTTGTTGAGGTTTGGATAGGCAAAAAAAGTGTCTCTTTTAATTAGGCTTATAGTAAGGGCTTGGTTGACTTTGGTGCTTTCTCAGGTTTCTTGGTGCACTGCTCTTCCTTGGGTTGCTTAATAGTGGCCACAATTTTGTTGTAGTGCAGCACTTATTTTCTCTGCATCATTAATAATCTCTTGCAGAAGGAACTGTGTGTAATTAATGTGAATTTTTAATTTCATAATAATAATAATAATTATGAATTTGTTGTGCACAAATTCCATGCATATATGTTCAAATGCGCATTACAATGAACGTTACACGCTAAAAGTGAGAATTAAAGCTAACTAAAATCTAAAATTCTAAGAAATTACAATACTATTTGGATTTTAGTAAAAACGCTTTAGAAAACAAATATGTTTTAAGTGTAGAGGTGACTATTGAGGTAATTTTGACTATTGCAATAGTATTGCGATAGTTGAAACACTATTGCAATAGTATTGCGATAGTAGGGATACTATTGCGATACTATTGCGATAGTACTGGTCAGAATTTTTTTCTGTTAGAAACGATTTCAAAACACTCCGGTTGGCTCTTATCCGCCATCTTTGTTGAACAGCAACAATCATTGCTCTGTACCCCCTTTAGGAAATAGGAGAATGACGTCATTTAAGCAGTCAATTATCCTAGAGGGGGTACAGCATCTTGTTTTCTTCAAAACAAACATGGCGGAGAAGTTTAAAGTTTATATATTTCATGCTCCTTTTGTTGTGACAGCGCAAACAAGCAGCGAACATAGATTCTGACGTGTTTCTCTGTTAAAGAAGAAAGCTACAGTGGACTATTTTGATTTATTCAAAAACTATCGAAACTATCCATCGTTGTCGAAACTATCGCAATTGTTATTGATAGTTGGATTTGCAATCGATGCGTCGCTATCGGGACACTCGCTATCGCGATACATCGATATTTTGATGTATCGTTACACTCCTATTTAAGTGTGCCTTTAAAATCATCAACAGTATTCACAGATCTGATGGCCAAAGGAAGAGTGTTCTAAAGTCTTGGGGCAGCATATGTAAAAGAGTGACCACCCAGTGTTGCCTTGGATAATGGCTTTGGATAACTAAGGAGGAGGCTGTCCTTAGAGCTTCTTAGGTCATACCGTGAAGTTGATTTGATACTAATTAATGAATCAATATAGGTAGGTGCCAAACCCTTAAGAGCCTTAAATGTAATTAAAAGAATTTTGAACTCAATACGAATTTTCGCTTGGAGCCAATGTAAATCAAAAAGGAGCGGTGTAATATGGCAAAATCTGCTTTGCTGGCAGATCAGTCTAGCGGCAGCATTCTGTATTCTTTGTAGCTTGTTTATACGGTAGTCGGGAAGACCATACAGAAGGCTGTTGCAATAATCAATCCTAGAAGTAATGAGTGCATGAACAAGAGTCTCAGTACACCGCCTTGAGATATATTTCCGTATACACCGAATATTGTAGAGATAATAAAAGGAAGAGCTGGACAACTTTGTGTTTCGGAACCAGGTGATCACTCTGAGCCTCTTTTTAATAAATTAAACATACTTAAATTAACTGATCTTGTTACCCTTCATAATGCACTCCTCATGTATAACTATCACCATAGTCTCCTTCCATCTTCCTTTGAAAATTTCTTTAAAATGTTAGCATCCATACACTCATACAATACCAGGCTTGCGTCTAAATCAACCTATTACCTCAATACTATCAAAACAAACTGGTCAATTCAACTTTCGCTTTGCGGCTGTAACAGTTTGGAATAACCTTGATGAAAGCATTAAACACCTCCCCCTTAAATCCTTTAAAAACAAAGTCATGTCAAACATCTTACAGTCTTACTGTTTGTGAGTCTTTTTCTTTCTTTTTCTTTTTCATTTTGTTCCTTTTATCTATTTACTAATTCCTTGTTTGTTCTAGCTTTAGTGCTAACTTATCTCCTATGCCTGAACATTATCTAGCTTTACTCAGCTCGATTAGCTTTTTAGTTATTCTGAGTAAATGTTACCCTTTTTTGTATTAATATATTATATTGTAAATTAAGTTAACTTTTATTTGGTAATAAAGCTTATGTTGTTGTAGAAAAAGACACGGAGATAGAAAAAACGATAAGGAATAAAAAATATCTGCTGATTTCAAGCGAAATGGTTCAAAAAGCAACATATGAGGAAATAAATTGTCATTAACCGTCAATTTTCGCTTGCATCCCCTCTGCAACTGTTTTTAGTCGCGGAATTTCGACATCCATGTACCACGAAATGAAGTTAACCATTTCCTTCTTGAGAAGTGAGGGTTCCTCTCCCCACCTCTTCGTGATCTCATGCTTTTCGACGATCATTCTTGTTATTCGGATTGGTGTATCTAAAATAAAGGTCACAAATTCCAAACAAAAATTTGCAAATGCCATTTACGATTTCTATTATTACAAAGAAATGAGAAAAGGAAACCTATAATTTATGAGGATGATATGACGTTTTGCTGTTTTGGCCTTTTTGGGCCTTGTCAGCACGGCGTAGCAACATGACACAGAGTGAACAGAAGTAATGTAACACAGGATTCCACAATCACCTGTTAGTTACAGGTGAGTAAGAAGCAGCCGTGGACAGCAATAGGAATAAGTGGAGTTTCGAAATTCTCTTTTTCATTTAATTTTACTCTAAGCAGTAGAGGTTTGCGCTATAAATTTGACATCAACTTGACTGGGCTGGAAAAAAAATGCTATGACAGAACAATAGATTCACCTTCATTATTTCCCCAGGGAAAGTTTCTTTCATTATCTTGGACAAAGTAGACAGAGTAGATGTCGAAGGATGCTCATCACATGCACACTGTATTTCTTCATTGTACTTCTGTACACAGGAAGTAAGTTTTGCCTTCTCAGCAGTAATTTTACTGTGGAGGCGTGTTCGTTGCTTGGATGAATCTGCGTTTGATATGAAAAATTACCAACAAAGAAACAAGTTTTAAAAACATGACAAACAACTTTCTTAAAGAAAGGCATCCCTTTGAGCTAAATTTTCCATTCATCTACGAACATCCAAATTGAAAGAAAAGAAAAATGAACATTATTTCAATCATTTCCATTCATAAAACCAAAACAAATTCCTCTCGCAGACTTGTACATTGTATCAGGATAACAGGTTCTCTTGATGCATTTAAAAACACATAGGCAATAGCCAAGGGAAAAAAAACACCAACATGCCAGGCAATTTGTTCATCGACTGAGATATCAGCTCTATGTTGGAAACCAACATTTCAATCTCATCTTGTAGGCAGATGCCGGCAGTACCCTGCAAAATTTCTGCTTCTACAAATTTTTGACATGTTGATATCCCTTGACATAACAGGTAGCTAATGTTAAATAAATAACATTCGATTTAAATTAGGAGTTCAGAGAGCACATAATCATAAGAAAAACGTTCCTTACCCTGAGCATGGCAGGTGACCTCTTTTTTCCATTCATCTGCATGGAATTCACTGAGCAGTACATGGTAAGAGGTAAGGGCATCATCAAAATCCCGCCTTGATACATCTTGCATCTCAAGAGCCTATTTCAACAAGTCAAATCTACCATATCTTCAACAAATAAATTCATAAACTGTGATAATCATGATACTATTTAGTGTCTTCAAGAGACAGAAAATGATCAGATGTAAAGTTGCATGCAAATAGCAATAAATTAAGAAGGCTATTTTAAGGACACTGAGACTATTATAAAACTTTTCAGAAGATACACAGTTAAATGGAAGTATACCCCTGACGTGAAAAACTTACTTAGGAAGTAAAAGGGTTTTGTCAAGTTATATGTTAGCAGGGCAATTTGATGTGAACAAACAAGAAATATTCATTTGATACTCACGTGCAGATCACATTGTGCGAGACTGTACCATGCCAAGAATTTTTCTTCTATTTCATTTTAGTGTGCTCGGTAATAAGCTCTTCTCTGTCTTCCCTTAAAAAGTATTATGAAAAAATAATCACACATATGGTCACCATAAAATGTTAATTTTTTGCAATAGCAATATGAACTTAAAACTACCTTCCTGATGACTTGTATCTGTACAGTTTCATGTTACCATCCACATGACAAGAGTGCTGAAAAATGGAACATGTTGGACACTTCATCCAGTCCAGCCCTTGGAGACCCTCTAATTCGAACTGGCAAAACTTCCACTCTTTGAAAGATCGGCTAAAAGTGGCATGATTGATAGTAGGTGCCTGTCAAAATGATGCATGCATTGCAAAAATTGAAGTAAGAAAACCGCTATTTGTTTAGGGCCGTAGTACAGCATTGGCAAAAACATATATGCTCTGCAATGGGGATAAAAAAATATATTCTTAAAATACATAGACAGTGAGTGGATTACCATGCACTGTAAAGCAGGCCAGAAATGAGGCTTTTTCCTCATAATATGACTTGATTTAACTAACTTGAAATTGCTATAAAGGATTTTAGTATCTGTAACTAATATAGAGTCAACTGGCAAGAAAAATTTATCAAAACCACTACCCAATAAAGGAAAAGGGGCATAATATAAAAGACATGCATTGCTCAAGTTTCCTATTAAAGTCCTTATACAATGTACAAGGAAAAGGATATTAATAATTTTCTTTTTTCCAATAAGTCATCTACACGCAGTTTTTTTAATACAGTATATATTTTGGCCAAAACTTCATACAAATAGGATACATATAAATGCTTAATATTATTAACAAAGAAGTATCATACCCTTACTCTCATAAGAGAAAAATCTTTAAGAGCTTTCACAAAAGAGCTCTCTGAAGTGCCAGACATTCTCTTCTGCATGAAATCCCACCAAAAAAATAACTGTTGATCAAATACGTAACTTGTATCTGTGGGACTCCCTGGCCAATATCCTGCTACAACAACATCACGCAGGGTCCAGGTTAGGCTTTCAGCATGATGACAACTGCTGCACTGTACAGCACATTTGTTTAAATCAAACCGCTGTAGGAAGTACAGCAAAATGTAATGAATATAACATACAATATTTGAAAAAATGGCTAATTGATTACTTGTTTATTCAATTGTCTATTACTTTTACCTTTTTCGTTTACAACAATAATTGTACCAGTAGTTGGAACCCGAGACAAAACCCTGGTCTCTTTGCAATTTGGGCAGAGATCTGGCACACTGAAGTATGGGAACACCTTCACTTTGTTAAAAAGAGGCAAAAAGCAAGTTAGTTAATGGTATACTTAATTCGATGTACATTGTAATTGACCTTTGACAAACACCTGAGTGGCTGTGTACTGTTCACCAGCTTTTTTGGTCAAAAGCTGATTTTTAACAGGTTACCTACATCTTTCTTTAATCCATTTTCACCAATGGTAATTGTTGGAGGGATAGCTTCAAAGAAACCATTTATTAACCTTTCTCTGCCATGGAAAGGCAAGGATGAATGTACCTTTCTATCACAGGAAGGGCAGTAAAATCTCTTGGGGCAGTCACTACATCTTATGAGGACTTTTCCCTCACAACAATGTGGGCAGATGTTAGGTGAAGGCACAACTAAGGACAGCCTCCAGCAGACGTTTCCGGCTGCTATCCCATTTCATGGTTAAATTGGACATTCTGGTGTCCCATTTTTTCGTTGCATTATCCATATACGTGGTGAGAACGTTGTTGCATTTCATCAATGCAGCCTCAAGATCATCTGTGGAGAAAGTAAACATTTGCTTGCCCTGGATCTAATTGAAAGCAGTCCCAGGGAGGGGGGGGTACTTGGGTTAATGTTTGCTGGGTATGTGCCACTGGCCTCTCAGAGCCCCCATCTTAGTCACTTTTTGGAAAATGTAATTTTTGCCATCCCAACTTAGTCACTTTCTATTTATACATCTACCTTGTCAATCCTTTAAAAAGCCGGGTCATCCAAAAATGAATTGACAAAATTTTTTAAAGTGAATAAAGAACACTCTACTTTTACCTACAATACAAGCATTCTGGTACGTTTGCTAACCATAAATATTTACAAACATACCGTCATAAATAGTTGAAAAGGAAAACATTCTTCAAATTAAATGGGAACGTTATAATAGAATTTTGAATACGGACAAAAGCAGTTTGATTATAACAAAATTGAAGATGAGAAGATTCCTAATCCCAATTAGCATATATGGGCAATAGTTTTTTATCAGCAATTGTATAACTGTTTAAGTATTAGTCACAACACTAGTCCAAACTTTTATGCAACTTATTGAAGGACTTTTAGAAAAGGATCTAGCGAAGAAACCTATTTTTCAATCTAGTTCTACAAACAATTATTTATAGCAACTTCGTAGCTGCCTTAAAAGAACTAGAATAATGTTCAATGAGCTGTACACTCAGCAAATATTATGCATAAAATTTTATCCCTCATCATACCAAAGGACAGTTTGTACTCTGCTTGAACGCCTCAGTTCACTTTCCCCTTCTTGTTCACTTGGACGAACTACTGTCCTGTTAACTGCATCGACGTTTTCTACTGACGTGGCACTCCTAGTTGGCGGCTGGTGTCTCGTTCGGCGTGAACTTGAAAGTAGTTGACCAACTGCAACCAACAACACAGAGTGTTCATCAGCAGACAGCTCTAGGGAATCTGTCTCGTTTTCAGTTGCCCTCAGGTTAACGGGGCACGTGATGTCACTGAAAGGGACAATTTGAAGAGTGGACTGCAGAGAAAATTTTAGTCCTGGGACGTCTAACTTGGGATATATCTGAAGATAAGTAGTTACTTCATTTCCCCGATCATCGCTGTAACTAACTGGTCTCTTATAATCCTGGCTTCCACGAGTTCCTTTGTGACTTAAACAAACAAGATTTCCAACAAGATATCCAGATTTCGATCTGTCCAGCCCAGCACAAAGATACCATTGACGTGTTGGTTGGTGCTCTTTCCTTAACAGTCTGGTACTCTTGCCTCTGACAGACTCTTGCTAACCTATCATGAGAAAGATTGGGATCTTGATTAAGTTGTGCGACCAGTGTCGACTTGTAAATCATTTGATTTCGTCCAGGAACAGTCACACAGCTACTGATTTGTGATCTGGGTACTCTTCATGCATTTACGTCAGCATTTGGGAAATTCTCGTTAAATGTAGGCATAGTCATTTGCCCTAAAGCTTGATCTTCACATTATAACCTTGCATCTTCTGAAAGCCTTGTTTCAGGAGTATCAATATCGGTTTCATCAGGTGTAAAAAGCTCATCATCATTGACCTCTTCCTCGTCTACACTGAGCATCCAGTTCCCAGTATACTTGAATGGTTTATAGAACCAATAATCGCCATTGTCGTCAACACTATCTGGACAACATCCACCACCTTCATCATCCCCATCGTCGTCTCCTTCATTCCCCACTCTCTTGTTCTCTGGACCCATTCCCACTTCCACAGCCAGTTTTCAGGCCAAATGTGTGCCCTCTTTCCAAGCATCTACTTGCGCTTCATGTGCAGGGTATTCTGTCAAAGAGGCTGCAAACTCTTTAGGAGGATACAGTGAATTCCAAATACATTCTTGTTTAGGGTGTGGCTTTGTGAAGTCAGGTACGTCAGGGTCAGTCTTGATCTGTTCCAAACGGATCATGTGGGAATGGTTTGATTGCAATTCACCGTAGTGGTAATTGTGGTGGTTTCCTACCCACTGCCCGTTGTCACTCCAGAACGATTCTACGTTATCAGACCCTGTGAGATCAAGGCGACAGTCAACATTGGCAAAGTTGTCACCCATGTAGCTTATCAACATAACAGCAAAATGGCATGAAATGATGGTGTCTTGGTATGTCTCTACTAATGAAATTCTTCTTAAATGACAGTCTGGGTTCCCTGACAACAAAATTGTTCCAAATACCCAGGAAATGTACAACAAGTGCGGCTGAGACAATTCTTTGATATAGAGTTCTAACTTTGCTGCAAAAAATCTCTACATAGTTCCAAATGACCTTCAGGAAAGTCAGTGTTCCGATCAGTGAAGTATCGGGGCGCCGACTGTCCTTGTCACCATCAATCAGTCTCTGCAAACAATTTTGCATGCGAAGAAGAGTTAATTTTTGGACTGAACGCTAGTTTTGTCTATCCCTTTGATTGATATCATCCAGCCCCAATCCATGCTCAGTGTGCGAAAAGGTGTCATACACAAGTTGTAGGTGATTCATATGTCCTATATTCCCCCCCCCCCCCATCATTAAAACCCTTGAGCCATGATCCAAGGGATTTAACAGTTTTTTGTGGTTGTGGATATAGTCCTGGTCTCCTAAATCTCTAATAACATAACTTCCACCCTTTATCTCCTTGCAGCGACTCAGAACAAAGCTTAAATCTTGTGGAATTGGCTGAAATCGTAATCCCTCCCTTGATCTCATTAGCTGAAGCATAATTTTACGACAATGTAATCTCCATCAGAGCTGTGGCCGATGAGAGGACCCAAAGTTGCTTCCAGTTCACCCTCAAACAATCGTTCAATATCTTGCCATTGCCGATGAACAAACTTGGTATCAAAACGGTTGCAAGTGGGCATGATTAGAATAGGAATGCGAGGAAGATTTGGAAGTAATGGGTTGAGAATGATTGCTCTAGCATAACTGCCAATTACGTTGTTTCTGAAGGAACTGGAAATGGTGTTATAGCCCTCCTTTCCGTCTCCAACTCTGACTGTGAATCAGTCAAGGCATTGATGGTTTGCGCCTTTGATACCACAGAACCCTAACAAGTCGTCCTTTTCCTGACTGTATGTAACTTTGCTGATAACTGCAGTTTCGTCTTCAGCAAAAAAGTAGAACGGCTCTGGATACCACGACTGTTGTCCCTCATCTATTCCAGGGTTAGTATCATTAAGCAACAACTTCGGCTTTGTCTTCATGTTTTCTCCTGTTATCGTTAAAGTGTAGTCTTTGTAATAAAACCCATGGCATAATGACGGCTTAGACGAGGCTTGAACAATGGTTTCTTGTCACTTCTTTGGCTCCTTCCTCGGAGGTGCTTGGAAATACAAAGAAATATCTCTGCTGCTAACTATCGAACTTCCATGCATCTTTGTTTTGTGTGCTTTACTTTCAACATGTTGCTTGGCATTGCCAAAAGGATTTCTTTGGCCACTCAACGATATATTGATATTGCTGCACACACGGCAAAATGCTCCTTTGTGTGTCAAGAGGAACGTGCGTGGAAATGGTTGATCGATTTTGCGGAAACTTGTTGTAATGGAAGTTGGGTATTCCTCTTCATTCTCCAGGATTGCAAGCTGCAGTTGGTGCTCACGGCTGTCCAAATGAGCCTTCAAATTCTGTACACGAGAATGCTTTGTGTCGCCGACCAAGACATCTTTTTTACATACTTTACAAGCAACCTTCAGTTTTCTTTCTTCTGTGATTGATGACTGGTATCTTGAGCCCGGGGTTGACAAGTTTCTTTCCTCTTTTGCAACGTTTTTCAGAAACGATATCACATTTTTCACTGCCAAGGGATACTCTTACGAGGTCTGTGGAATGCCACTTACTATGGTTAACGAATTAGAGACTGCAGCTGTGGAATCAGCAGCGGGTACTGCAGGATCGGAAGGTGAATGAGATGAATCGAGGACTTCCTTTGACAAGCCAGCTGGTACCAGAGAATCGGAGACTGCCTGTGCTGAGTCGCAGCCTCGCTCTAAAAACTCAGAACCGGAGATGACTGCCAGTGATACATCAGGATCTGGTATTGCGGGATCGAAGGTTACCTGTGTTGAGTTGCAGAGTGGCTGTGTAATGTCATTGGAAACTGAGGCAACTCTTTTCTTAGCTGGTGGTGAGAGAATATCACTATGCTTCTCATCTTTGACTGGTGGATGGCCACAGCACTCACCAACAATGCTGTTGATACTTTCAAACTCCTCACACTCACACTCACTGCATTTTCCTCTCGGAACTCCCAGCTTGTCGATCCCCATATATCCAGGATATACTAAGACAATAAACACGTTTTTAGAATAATATAAACACGAATAATCAAAATGAATGAAATGGTTAAATTCCCAAAATTGCTACTTAAAAATGCATGAGGTAAAAGCAATGCTTAACAGTATTGCTTCTCAGTTACGATTTCTTCCAGACAATGAGTTATAAATTAATAAATGTGAACAGATTATCATTCTATCGTCACAAATTTTCAGCTGGATCATAAGCACTGACAATATAGAAAGCACATAGACCGATCACATGCACAAAGAACTGTATTATTTTACGTGCATTTTACGCAATTAAACTGCCCTTCTCAAAACAGAGACAGAACAACACACCCTACCCTCGGAGAGATCGGTAATAAACTAACACGTGTTATTCTCGCTCGGTGAGATTTTTGTCCCACGGCAAGCTGGTGATAACAATGCCATGGCAGATTATTCTCAGTCTCATTCCAGTGAGTTTGATTTCAAAGTTTTGATCAGGTGTGTCGTCAAAGGGTATCAAGAGTGTATATTTAAAGTAGAAACAGGCAATATATTTACTGCTGTTAAGAAAATCGGGGATTACGGGCGTGCATTCAAGGTTGTTGACTCCAAGCGAGGTCAACTTGGACATCTTCAAAGAGAGGTTGTCTCAGTGCTCTTGCCCCTTAACATCTGAAATTTCGTGGTAAGTTTTAAATGATCTTAAGCGGTAGTTTGATCCTCTTAAGCATAATAGCCAATAAAACTAGGGATTAATCGTACTTTGATATGTCTTGCCTGATAGTGTTGTTACCGGAGAGCCGTATAATGATGTCAAAGGTTGCTGGCATATTGGTGGTGGTATAAATGTTCCTGTAAATGTCACATTCAAAGCAGACAAGTCCCAAGCAAAAGAGATCAAACCCTTGCTGATGCAAAAGAAGATCCACGTTGTATTATCTTCGATGGACAATAACAAGCCAGTAGAAAAGTAAATGCCGTAGCAGTGATGTTTCGGTGGACTTTGTTCTGGACCCGTGGTTTTGTGCTATTGAGTAACTGGTTAATATTAAGTTGTTGTTTCAAGAACGGAATGTAATGCGGTCAATGCAAGCTTGTTAAATTAATAAACAACTTTCTGATCTTTTTAACCGAGAATCTTCCCATTTTGATTCCCTACTTACCCCCAAAATTCGAAAATTTGCGACCCTATTCTAGTAACTATTGAAAATGCGACCCCATTATAGTCACTCCAGTTGTGAAAATGCGACCCTATCCAGCGGCACATCCCCATTAGGCTCTTGTAAGGGAGTACCCCCCCAGGAAAGCAGTCTATGTTTCAACACCACAAGTATACAAAAAACATGGGCTGGATAGCAGGTGACAATGACAGATTGGCAGGGACATGACACCCAAGGTATGATGATATGTACGTGAGTGAAGGCTAGAACTTCTCAGTCACATTTATCACGATATTGTAATCTATTCATGTTGTCTTTCAGGAGCATGGTTAAAAAAACAAAAATTGTTTTTTTCTAATTAAACTGCAATCAAAGGAACTTGACTGTACGACGAACTTAAGGCAAATCTATGAACGTCTACCCTACCCCTTGCATGCGAAATGGAGAAAGTCAGCCAAGCAGTACCGTGAAAAAACTGGTGGTGGAGAGCCGACTCTCAAGGAACTGTTGGAGTTCATAACTGCAGAGTCGCAAACTGAGAATGACCCAGTCTACGGAAGACCCAGTACCCTTGTAATAAGGGCTAACACCGGCAGAAACTTCAAAAAACTTCTTCCCACATCAGGACAGTCTGGAGAAACACATATTCCCACCTTGTCGACAGAGATTAAAACAAAGGAGGCCAATACTCCCCAAAAGGACAAGGCCCTATCTGCAAAGGGAGAACATGTTGAGCGAAGAGGAGAGGTGTTGGGTTTACAAGAGAAGGCATGGTGTTTCAGAATGTTCAGCGTTCGCAAAGAAGGGTTTGAATTGGCTCCGACATTTTGCAAGATCCAGTGCACTGTTACCAGTGTTTGTCCAGTTGTCATATGATAAAGAGATGTCCTAAAACTAAGGGTTGTGCTTTAAAGAGCTGCCCTCAGCCATCGACCCACCATTCCCTGCTACATCTTCCCACAGCAGCTGCTGACGCCAATAAGGGTGAGGAGAGCATTAATCGTAGCACTACTCCCAGTGAGGACTTAACCGTAAGTGTAACTAGGGAAGACTCAAAACGAAGCTCTGTGCTACTCAGGGTCCATCGTGGGTGAAGACGGAACTATGGTCACTTCGTACGGCCTTTTAGACTCAGCGGCTGTCATTTCCTTGATTACTTCGGACCTAGGTGAACGATTGCAACTTCATGGAACTCCTGAGAAAGTGAGCATTAACACTGTAACACACAAGAATCATGACTGTGAACTCACCAGAGTTAAATTTCTGATGGGCCCTTGTACTCAATACGTCATGCCTTGACCATACAGGACTTGAACGTTAGTGACCGGTATTGTCCAAACCAGGTAGATTTAACACAATGGCCACATCTTGCACATTTAGAACTGCCGAATATTCCTGTGGATGTTCCAAAGGTTTCAGTTCTCATTGACCAGGATGTGCCTCAGGCGCACATAGTTCTTGATTACCGCTGGGGAGATAGCCCACAGAATCAGCCGTACGCAATGAGAACTCCATTTGGATGGTGCTTAGCTGGGCCCACAAACAAAGGGGAAGATAATAGCGAGCCAGTTGCGCTTTCTGTATTCGAGTTTGACTTTACTAAGGAAGAGTCGGTCATGGGACTTCACCAGCAAGTTGAGAAGTTTTGGGACTCTGAATCACACGGATTTGGAAATGTTGGTGACAGTTGCGACAGCCGTGAGGACAGAAGGGCCCTTGAAATTTTGAACACCACCACTAAATTAAAGAACGGGAGGTACGAGGTTGGTCTCCTTTGGTGAAATAGCGACCCTCAGCTTCCAAACGACCGGTCCTTAGTAGAAAGGAGGTTACAGCAACTGAAGAGATGGTTTGACCAAAGTCCAGAATTCGCCAAGCAATACGAGGCACTGATGAACGACTATGTTCCAAAGGGGTATGCTGTGAAGTTGTCCGCTGAGGAAGCCGCCTACACGAGTAAATGCACATGGTATTTACCACACCACGGTGTAATTAACCCGAATAAAGCAACAGTCCGAGTGGTGTACGATGCGGTAGCAGAATTTGGCGGGACATCCCTGAATAAAGAACTGATGCAAAGACCACAGCTGAAGAATTCTCTCGTTGGAGTTCTAATCCGATTCAGAAAGAAGGACGTAGCCTTAGCCTCCGATATCGAGAGCATGTTTCACAGAGTAGTCCGCAGGGAGGAGGATACAGATGCCCTACGGTTCTTATGGTGGAGTGAAGGCATCGATAAGCCACAGAGTGATCACAAAATAAATGTGCATTTGTTTGGAAAGACAGACTCTCCATCGATTGCAGCCTGGGCTTTAAAACGAACAGCTAGAGACAATGAATCCGAGTTTAGCAAGGAAATGTGCGCTATTTTGTCCAAGAATTTCTATGTAGATGATGGATTGTTTTCTGTGCCTACCTCTGAACGGGCAATTGATGCTTCACTGCAGTTGATGGAGTTGTTGCAAAGAGGGAACTTTCGGTTGACAAAGTTCGTGTCCAATGTCAAGCAAGTATTAGTGGCTATCCCAGCAGAGGAAAGAACGGTTAAAAACCTGGATTTGGACAAGCTTTCCATCGAAAGAGCGCTGGGTCAGCAGTGGGATACCGAGACCAACTCGTTGGGAGTGAAGGTGTTATCTTTACCGAAGCAGTTAAATTACACGAGGCGAGGGTGTTTGTCAACCATGTTCGATCCACTGTGGCCAAAATAAAAATGCAGTGTGTAGAATATGAGAAAAGTGAGGAAAATTTTATTCATTCCCTTTCACTCCTTTATGCAGGTGGGGTAATTAGTAAAGTTAAATATCAGCAGACCAGATCATCTATGGTAATGAAAAATACTGGGAGGCATACCAAAAAGGGTTTTATGTCAAAGGAAAGAATAACTTATGGATGGGGTGTCCCAGTTCCTAAACCACTTCCATACATTGTTCTAGTGAACAAAATTGAAGAGCTTGATATGGGAGATGTGATCTCAGTAAGGGAAACTTTGTGCCATGACTTACCAGTGGACCAACAGGTTGATGGGGTGTATAGAAATTTAGAGGAATTTCTACTCATGCTTTGTAAATTCTATTTAGAAACTGGTGAATGTAGGAACGAAAGTAACAAACTGACCTGGTTTGGTGAGAAGGAGGGAACATTTAAGGTTGCAATTGGGGGTGATGGAGCCCCATTTGGAAAGTGGGACCAATCAATGTCCTGGTTAGTAAGCTTTTTAAACGTGGGACCCAGGGTAGCCTCTCCCAATGACAATTTTTTGTTGTTCTGAGCCAACTGTAAGGAGGAGTATGAGGTGGTTACCAGATTTACAGAGAAAATAGCTGCAGACATAGAGGTTATTGAGAAGAAAACCTTCACTGTAATGGGGAAGGATGTAACCTTCTCATTTGACCTCCTCCCTGGGGACATGAAATTCTTGGCTTATATTAATGATGAGTTATCTAATTCAGCAAAATACTTTTCCAGTTTTGCTAATGTTTGTAAAGATTAGAGTAGTTCACTAACTGGGAAATTTGGAAAGACCCAGAATTGTAAATGGAGACCATGGCAGTATAGCCATAGAATTGCTATTGCTCAGCAGGTTGCTGACTTCAAAAGGAAACTACCATGTCACTTTGCTGAGAAAACAAAGAGGGCTAAAGTCACCCAGTTCATTGCTGGGAAAAAATCCAGGCAATAATTTGAACCATTGATTGGGAAGCTTTGTGACAAAGAGGTTGTTGAACCCCTCCACTTAAAGAACAATGGTGTACAGTATTTGCATACAATGCTGCTCAATATTGCCATTTCTTTGAGTAACCTTCCCAATAAATTAAACAGCCTTAGTGAAATTCCCCCAAACTGTGCAATTGCCAGATATTTAAAGGCTATGGAAAATGATGTAAAGGCAGGGTGAATGAAAAAGCAATTGGGCAAGTGGCTGCTTGAGGACAGGGGTAAAGACAAGGATTTTACTTATTGCTTGACAGGTAAAGATTCACGAGTAATCTTACATGGGTTCATGTATTTAGTTAGGGCAATTCAGGGTGACTCAACAGACCCCAAGCTGCTAGTGAAACTTCTACCAATTGTCTTCATTGGTACTAAACTCAGGGACTGTGCTGCAATTTTTTTAATGTACCATCTCACTGAACAAGATCTTGCAAAACTTCGCCAGTTGTGCCATGATTATTTTACTGCAGTTGCTTTGTTTGGGTCTTCAGTTTCAGGCACTGTGTGGAGCATTGGACATTTAGTCCATGCCCACTCTAAGCAAATGTTTGACAGATATGCCACAGGGTTGGGTATCAATACAATGCAGGGCAGGGAAGCTAAACATGTGCAAATTGCAAGCTTTGCCAGAAACAGCCAGTACAAACAACGTTGGTATCAGGTTTTTAGGCATGACCACATTAGCAAGCTATGGCTCCCCATCAAGCAACCCTCACTATTAGCCTATCATCAGTCACATGACACTCATATTCCCACCCGCATCCGTACGGATCCCCAGCACTACTGCTACTGTGGCCTGTCTAAAGAAGCTGAAACTGAACAATGCTTCTTCTGTGGACATAAACTTATGGAGGAGATAAAGAAATCTGTACGTGATGGCAAACCAACACAAGAGTGTTTAAGGCTCTCATCTTAGTGAGTTTAGTATGCAAGCTGGATGTAGAATGTTATCTCTATGTTTTTTGATGATGCAAGGCTGTACTCTAGTGACACCTGGTTGCCCCAGAAAACTTAACATTTTAAAAAGTAGGATGACTAAGTAGAATTTCTGGTTACCCAAACTGGCCCTCTTGTCTGAAGTTGAACTGTATAGCAATGTAGGGTATTAGGGATTGGATCTATAGTTTAAATATTAAAGGCCCATGTTCACCCTAGATGCATTGCGCGCCCTGTACTCAAGAAAAAAACATTTCGCATAGTTGAAAATCGCTGCCTTCAGTGTGTAGAGTCAATCCTTGTTAATCTTCCACAGTTCGCAAAATTTGGTTTAAAAGAAAGTCTAAACAGGTGCTTTTGGTATTTTTCTTTACATCTTTCTGGATATTTTGGTCTGGTATCGAGCCTTTTTGTTTCTGTGAGTGTTTGTTTCACTGCGGTGACTTTCGATGGCGGCGCCATCGAAACGTACGGTTGGAAGACTGCATCGACTGGGGTCGCCGAAGTACATTCGTCCCCGTGGATCCGTTTTTTTAATCTCTGGAGAGATGGGAAAGAAGCTCTTGGCTGCAAATTCTACAGACAGCGTGTTTGCCGAGTTTCTTCTACATCGAATGCTGATGTTCAATTGTAAACAAAGGTCCCGTTGAAATCAGTTGAAAGCAATACAAGTGAGTCAATCTAACATGAACAATGCGTTATTTAATTTAACCTATGAAGCGAGTGATATCGTTAACGTAAACTGATTGTCTGGCGTATCGCTCTAAAGTAGCGAGAACTGTTATTAGCAAACCAGTCCTTAGCCAAACCTAAAGAAACTGTAACACAGCGATTACAGCGACAAGACTGTAAGCAGTGCTGATTCGGCGCTTTGCAAACACAACTTCTTGCTTATTCTTTCAAGAACACATAACTAAGCCTCCTAAGAATTAAGACAATAATAGATTGAGGAATCAAAACATTTCACAGTCGAAACGGGCTTCAGGAAAATCTCACCTGGTGCTTAGACATTTCTCAATTTTATGACCTTCATTGCGTTCATTGGACTCGACAAAGCATCCTTACACATTCACTACCAGTTTAAATTTTGAACTGCTTTCTCCGGTGACATTTAACGAAGTCGGCAATATATCTTCCTCCATTTGGAAAAGAATTAAAGTGATACTGTCTCTGTCAAGCTTTGGTCAAACTTAAAAAAAGCTAATCTCCCTCGTAGTTGTTTTTAGTATGGTCATGCAACGCTCCTCAAAAGTGGAAGCCAATCAAAACACTGCATTTGACAAAAGAATCGTTTTAAAACAAAAACACAAGCACGCAAAGCCGTTTGGGTGAACATGGGCCTTTAAGGGACAAGGGCTCTCAATTATTTTTTCTTGGAGCACACCCTTGTCATATCTAATTTAAGTTATAACATTTTGATCATTACTGGATATATTATTCTAATGAATGCCAGCTCTACTCAAATACACACAGAACATGCAAATCACTTGGGTATTCGTGTTAACTCAACTTGTAGTTGTAGTGTCAGTTCAAACAATATTGTTATTTATAAACATGAATTTCAAGATGCAAGTATATTGTAAACTAAAATATAATGGACTATTGAGACCTTTGTCTCTCAAATCATAAAAAGGAAATGATTGAACAATTCCAAGTGTGGCTAGTATTGTTTATTTTCAATGCTGCCTGATGCCATAGCAATTCCGATATCCATAATAGAATTTAGCCCTTAAAACCTCCTCTTTAGCAATGTATTTCGTTGTTCCCTTCTTCTCGTCATTTACAATAAGCTTTCCTTCTCCTTTTCCCTCACCAAGTTGCTTTTTGAATTCACCACAATCTTCAAATTGGTCGAACAGGTTACATAATCTTCTCAGGCTTGAAAACATTATAGCCACTGATCCTGGTTTCTCTTCAACCTCTATCCCATATCTTGTTCTACCAAGAATCTCCTTATGGAAGAGATTGAAGACCTCCTGTGGCATGGGAAGGTCGAAGCAAACCATCCACGGATGAACCTTGCTCATCTTTGAACTTAAACGGCGAGAAATTGCGGTCTTCGCACGGATCATACTTCGTTGTAGCATGGGATATTGCTCGCCGATGCTGTGGTTGGGTCTCACGAAGACCGCCAAACTTCCCTTTCACAACCGCTTCAGCTAGCTTATTAAGTTCTTGAAATGTATTGTCTAAATCCTTTAGCTTTATGCATTTGAAATTCGTCGCTTAAATTTTGATTTCTCGCACTTCAGTGCCTCTTTTATTGAAAAAATTAGTTCACCTTCGTTGGCTTCACATTGATCCGCCATCTTGGAGTTTACCTAACTAAGCCTCAGATCTCCCGCGGCCCAATTTGGCCCAATTTGATACGATAATTTCCTGGCGTGTGTTCGCAAAGATCTTTCTTGACGTTCTCCGGCATCACAACCTAGGTTACAAGGTTAAACAAATCTCCACTGTCCTGTTTAAATGGATTGGTAAAGCTCTCCATTGTGATCAACAACTGCTTGATACTTTTATCTTCACGGGCAAGTACAGCCGGTGCGAGACCGTGATGATGAGAACCTGAAGTTATGAAGGAAATGCCCGCCATACTTTTCGCTTGTTCAGATAACCCAGTTCAGGGGCGATAAGGAAAAACTTGGCTCGGGCACTCGGGTTTAAAGTAATTCCAACCAATCCACCTGATACCTTCATTGAACGATTGATGTGCTTAAGGGCATTATCAGCTCCAAGTGCACAGAAGGGCATATTGGGGTTCTTGTTGACAACCCAGTTCCCGTCAAGAAATTCACCATAGATCTCGGGATCTGACTCTGGCAACACCTGCATTTCGGCTAGGTACAGCGGAATCATCCTCGCGTAGTTTAGGCGGTCGTGAGCGAAGAAATATTTTCTAAACAGCTTTAGGACCGTAAGATACAAATGCCAGTCCCCACTACGAACTGCTGTGATAAACAACATCATCTCCATAACCATTCTCATGTAATGACGGAATACTTTGAATTCTGGGTTTTTTTGATGGGCTGCATCAAAAGCCTCCATCCTCCCAGATACATCAAGAGACTGCATAGCTTCTACCATCTTTGCGTGGGCATTCTTTACTTCATTCTTCTTTCCTTTCTTGCAAGCACCGGCAAGCTCGTCTGCAACGTTCACGAGTTTCTCATGTATCTGTGACTCTTGTTCCAAAAAGGCTTTCTGGTACATCAGAAACAAGGCTTGAAGGGTAACCATATGAGCTGCTTCTCCTCTTTTGACATGATTGCCATCAATTATCTGCTTGACCGTCGCAGGTCCGTACAGCTCGGACTCGATCCAACAAAGATCAATTCCACTGTTATCGATGAAAGCCCCAATTGTTCGAAGTTGAGCCATGACAATGTGTAATTCACCAGGACAGAGTATTAGGTGATTTAGATCATTTCTAGCCATCTGAAGCTTCTTGGCTGGTTGATACGAAGCCATATCGAGGGAAATCATGGTCTTCCTTTCTGGACCTACAACCTTTGTGGTGATTGACTGTGCCTGCATCAAAATGGTAAGCAAAGTGTTCCATTCACGGGCTGGTGCTTCGACCAGTGGGGGAGAACTTCTTCGTGTCAATGGCATACCGCTGTGAATAAGAGAGTTATATCCAGACCAAACTGGCACTTTCGTCGACACAAAATGGGCAACTTGCTGGTTCAGCATTCTATTTTCATCTCTTTCTGTTTCTTCAGTTTGCTCTTCAGATGGATTCCTCGTCAAGGTAAGCCCAAAAAGCCAAGCAAAATCTTTGAGTTGCACTGTTATAGGAATCTCTTCCTCAGAAAAAAGCCAAAGGTTGGATATAACGGGCTTTCTGGCTTGCAAGGAGGCTTTGGGCATTCCAGCAAGGTTGTTATCGAATCTGGAAGATCCTTTATTGTACAACGTTGACTTGTTGTGTTCTCTAACCTAAAGTCAAAGGAAAAGTCAGCCTCTATATAAAAAACATAAAGGCATGCACCATGAGAATTGATTGTTTTATTTTTTTTTTGGACTTGCATGCACTGTTTTTTTACATTCACTTCCAACCATCTGGCTAAAAAATAATGCTATAGGAAAACGTGTGTATAGCGTCTGAAATTAGACTGGTGGTGGGGTATTGCCTGTATGTTGAAGATTTGTAGTCTTGTTATATATGTGACATACATGAGGGATAATAAATTTCAAATATAATATTACAACATTATCATTAGTAGTAGCGGTAGTGGTAGTGGTAGTGGTAGTGGTGGTAGTGGTAGTGGTAGTGGTAGTAGTAGTAGTAGCAGCAGCAGTAAAACAAATGTAATTGATTGTAACCTCAGATCCAGTTCCACGTCGTCTGGTTCTCTCTTCTGGTAAATGGCCATTGCAGCTCCATGAAAAGTTCGCTGACCATCATATTTGTCTTCTGCGAAGTCTATATTGTCTACTGCAAAGAATATATGCCTTCCGCTGACAATATTTGGAGGAAGAAAAACCCCACCATTCTGCTTCATACGTTGAAGGACGCACTGCTCTATTTGTGCCTCTACTCTCAAGAGCCTGTTATACTCAATAGCTAAGCCGAAACCATGAAGCATGTTCACATGTTATTCTAAGCATTTCAGATTTCTTGTTTTTTGTCTGTCGCTCTGTCAAGGTAAGAGAAACAGTACTTTGAGCTAGAGTAACAACACGCTTACGGACTTCGCAGGACTTCTCATGCTCGTTTGTTGTGTTAGTAGGGCCTTGAACAACCCATCGGAAAAAGCAGTAAAGTTCCGGAGGTATATGCTCATCTGATATGTTGTCCAGAGAGCCTGTAAATACCCAATTTTTGCTTCTATTTATACAACTGCGCAGCAGAACAGCGGCATCATAGAGTGTTTTGATTTGCTCAGAACTTCTTCTGATAAGCGGATAGCAGCATCTCTGGCTTCTTTAACACTCACCCTTTCTGACTCATTCAATCTCTTTGGCTTGTGGAATTTAACATTGGGTATCTCGGTAGATATTAGTTGCTTTAATTTCTTCCTGCTGAATGGTGCACTTGCCACATGATTTGCAACTACCTTGCTATCTGGTGATTTGCAACTACCTTGGTCAGAAGATGGTCTTCAAAGTACACTTGTTACATTACTTGCCCAGCACTTCTTGTGATATTTTATGTCGATAGCATGTGCATCACTTGCATCAATGGAAGTAGATAGCTTGAGCAGCAGTTTATCATTTCCAGCTGACTCTATGGCAGCCCGTAAAGAATGGCCTGCTGATGTGGTACATACAGAGTGCAGTGTTTCTCTATATCTTGCAGCTTTTTCACAGAAGAAGCACACATTCTTGTCATACGGTGATGTCTTAGAACGTGTCAGTCGTTTGACTTCAGAATCCGCTGGTTTTCATCTGGATTCATCTGGTCAAGACAACTCTCTCTCATGCCTGTCCTTTACTCTTTTAAGCTTCCCCATGTGAACAGCATCTTGGTAGCATTTTCTATGCCAAGAAGCGTTCCTTGAAAGAAGTTGTTGTGGAGAGATGTTATTCAGCTTTGTCCAGACTTCAGAAAACTGTGAATCTCCATAAAGAACTCTTTCCTCAATATACTTCAGTAACTTTTCGTGACACCAGGTTTTCTACGAGACTTTCTTCAGTTTTTTTCTGACAAATTATAAAGTCAAGTGTTTTCTCTAGTTCTGTTGTTTTTGACGTCATTTCACTGTACTTACAGAACAAACATCATTGCAGTATACTTACAGAGAAAACATGGTGGACTTTTATTCCGATGACAAATACTGCTGACCACAAAAAACCGTGTATTATGTCCCAGTCCTTTCTGAGTTATAACCCAGCATAGTTTCGGAAGTTCCTTTATCCCTGCTTTCCGGTCACTCTTTAAACAAGGTCGTTTTGGGTCATAACCTTTAAAATTTGAGCGTTAACCGGTTTGTAATAAAATTTGAGTAAAACGATGAGACGCTTTTTTTAAACCAGTTTCTTTTTACTATTGAATAGAAGTTGTTCCCGACAGAAGTTGCCATAAAACTTTGACTTCATCATTAAATTTACCACTGCAGTTTTTTACTTCTTTGTTTTGGTTTGTTTTATTGTTGTGTTGTTGTCTAAGGCAGATCACAATTTTCTTTTATGAAAATTATTGTTATATGAAGTTGTTGGTAACTACGTTTACTTGACACACCACTTACTGGCCAGGATGGCTCACCACACGTCACAAACTTTTATGTTTTACTATAAGCAAAGGTTGATTTGAAACTTTTACCTCGTATTATCTGCAGTGTAAAATCAGCCTGTGTGACGCGTTCCACCGGCTTTGGTCAACACTAACACTAACAAACTTGACTTTTTTTATCTTGCAGCCTTGTTTTAATGTTAGATTTGTCGCGTGACTAATACCGTATCCCACTGGCTTAAGCTAACACTGGAAACATAGAGTTATATGTCTCCTGTTATTTTGGTTTCATTTTATCCACAGTTGATAGCGTTATAGTACATTTATTTCTCAGCCACGTTTTCATGCTAGCTTCGTCATGTGACTAGCGAAGTGTCCCATCGGCTAACGAGAAAACTGACAACATCGAGTTTTACATCTCCTGTTATTTTGGTGTCATTTTATTCACAGTTTGTAAAGTTTTAAGACATTTTATTCCCCAGCCTCGTTTTCATGCAGGTTCTTTTAGGCTATTTTGTTACCCCTCCCCTGGAAAGCCTCAGTGCAGGTTACAAAACTGGCAACAAGCTTTTTCTTGTCCTTTGGGGTCCTCTTAACACTTCTAGACCAGTTGCTTGCGTTCAGCACGAAATTCCCATGGGAGCTATATTTCTTACATATGCTCCTAGACTATAATGCACTTAATAGTAGTTGATGCTCAGAGGTTCGTAAAAATGCCACTGTCTTCCTTTATTGTTGTCGTTGTTGTTGTAATATTTATAATTTTTTTTATCGTTGTTATGGTTATCCCTTTTCCTTTTTCCTTTTTGGTTAGTATGTATTTAAGTGGAATTCTAAAATTTAATTTACTTAATGTTTATTCTTAAATAACATTGTAAGACTTGTGTTTAATTTACTTCAATAAAAATTGTTAAAAAAAATAATAATTTGTGAATCAGCGTGGGTGGCATTTGTCTTATTTTTGTTTTAATTTCTGTCTGTCACCAAGACATGGCAACAAACTGTTCAAATATGCATCCTATTATGATAATAAATTACAAAAATTAGTGATTAAAATACAATGAAAACTAAACCACCTGCAGAGAGAAACCACAACAATTTGACTTGTCAGAAAGGCTTGCCAATCACAATCATATGAAACAATCTAAGCAGTTTGAAGGAAAACATGCTATGCAGGTGTCTCATTACAAGACCAGAAAGGCAGCACCTCCCCCTATCACTCTAAGTGCCAATCTTATGTCTGACATACGGCAATACTTCTAATAAGCTGTTTGCATTTTTACGTCAAACGCGCAAAGACTTCTGGTACTTCTAGTAAAATTTGTGCCAAATAACAACGAAAATAGTAAATTATTCTGAAAAGCAAATGGACAAAACTATCAGGTGTAAATTTTGCAATCTGCTGTGACTTCGAAATATGGAAATAACTTTTGAACAAGGACATTGATTCATTGTAAAGCAATATTACCTTTTGTTACTCGGATCAAATTGTACACAATTTTGATACAACTGAATTTGTGATTTGGTGGAGAAATGTAACCAGCGTGCGTCCCATGAAAGTAAAAAATAGGTATGCAATGTGTACAGGTGTCTACTGCAAAAGTTCAGGTAATAGAGCAAAAGCGTTGAAAGTTTGGTCTCCTTTTATCAAAAATTAGAGAGGGTATTTGTACTATTTTGTCGTATTGTTTGAGACCTATTTCAATGTGACAGTGTGTACTGTGTGGTTGTTTTTGTTTTATAAAGGTAGCGTTTGTTTTGCTATTGTAATATAGATGCTTGGGTATCTTGGCAAGAGTGTTTAAATGAAATACGATATTTACGTCAAACGCAATTAATAGGGGAGGGGGGTCCTGTGCTATTTAGACAAACATGTTTTGTCGTACATGTACCTTTTTCGCGGTATCTTAAATTCCGCATACAGCTTGCGAGAAGGCCATTTTTTTAAAACAATTTGGGTGATTTGGGTTAAGAAATGTTTATCAGCGAATGTTATGTACATTAGATGTACTGCATGGTTCCCCAGCTGACCAGACATTTATGTACTTTGAACGATTTTGAGAATTGTTTGGATAGAATTTAAACAAGTACAATACATGGTTCCTCGTTTCATTTGCATACAAATACACTTTTTGTAGTGCAATCTGTCTTCTGTTTGCCTGACACACTATTGTATTTTCAGTTACAATAATTAAAGATACGAGAAAACCAATAGTTGAAAATACACTTGATTATTTAACAATTATTCTTTGAAATCGAGGTGAATAGTGGCCAAATTGTAAATATTCCCGAAGCTACTATTCACCGAGATTGAAAAGAATAATTGTTTTAGTATATACACACGAAGTGATCTCAACAAAATCAGAGAGGAAACCATTAAAAAGTACGATTTGATTGACAGATCAAATTACATGTAAGTTTAAAAATAGATCTTTGCAGAATTTTCAAACATGGCAATTCACAAGTTTATCATTTCGCAAACAACAGTGTAATGGCTTAAATGGAACTGCCAAAAGTTTGAGCTGTTTCCTTACCTGAGAAGAAAAGTAGAGCTTCGTTGTTTTCTGTTGACTCGCCAAGTTTATAGCCAAAAGGGTTTATTGTGTCGTTCTTCGGGCTTGACTGCAGAATACCCTGCCACTTAGTTGAATATTCTGACCCGAGAAAATATACATCCTCATTCTTCAATAGATTAGGGAAGCTCTTTAATATCAAGGGAACATATTAAAAAGAAGTGCGATGACATTATAAACACGCAAATTATCTGTGTGATTTCATTGATTTTATACAGTCTTCATTCTAATAACAAGGGAACACAAGTTCGTTGACATTATAAATTAATACTCAATTTATGTGTGAATTATTTGATTTTATAAATTCTCGCAAATTCCTTTAAAAAATGTGAAGAACAAGTCTTCATTTCGATTGACATAGCGCCAAATGAATTCCCCGATGTATGAGGCATAATGCTCCTTTTTTCTCCCATGCATTGGCAGATGTACTTTCAATTGCCTCCACTGGCCTTCTATTTTGTTTGTGTCGTAGCCCTCTTCATTTACAAATTCAAATGAATGATTCACTGTTTTATGTTCGTAACCATATTTCGCTAAGTTTATGTAACCTTTCCAGCAATCACTCACAATTGTAGTTCCTGGTTCGATCCTCAACTTTAACAATGAAACACTTTCTGGAGTCCACTTCAATTCCTCCAAATACCCAAAGTCCTTCGACAACATGTCCCCGGTGATATTTTCTTTTCCCAATCTTTGACTCGTCGATTTCAACAATTTTGCCTAGGCCTCCAAGTTTCTCTCTTTTCTCAAACAGGACTACCTCGCACACTTCTCGACAAAGCATGTCCCAATCCACAGCCATGTGTGATCCGAGCCCCAGTTGCTGCTTTATTTGACACTGCTGTAGTCCTTGACACCACCAGTAAGTAAATTTAATGATCTCCTTGATAGACAAGTTTGACTGCTCGAACCAGGACCCTTCTCTAATGCTCTTTTCCATTCTGTGCCGTTTTCTTCCAATTTGTCTATGACATTCCCAGATAAAACCATCAGACCGATCGCTACATTTCATCCAGTTCATTTCGGAATGGAAAACATCGCAAATTCGGTTTGAGGCAATTAACCCTTCTTCTTTCAACCAGCTTAGAGTGTACTCCCTGTTCCATAAGTACTTATCTTTCAGTTTGTTGTATGTCAAGATCTTCGAGTCATCTTTCCTTCCGCAACTCCCTTTTGACCCTGAACGCTGTGTACCAAAGTCCCTCCGTTCACCAAAAGGACAGCTCACCTGCACTTCTGCTTTTCATTTACGACTAGCTGTGTACATGATGACAGTGTTGGTTTGGGCTTACTAACT
This sequence comes from Porites divaricata, assembly GCA_038088405.1. Taxonomy (NCBI): domain Eukaryota; kingdom Metazoa; phylum Cnidaria; class Anthozoa; order Scleractinia; family Poritidae; genus Porites; species Porites divaricata. The sequence continues at coordinate 14,068,932 of JBBMOI010000004.1, read as the reverse complement.
TTTCGCACTTGCCTCTCTTTTGCTCTCCCAAAAAACTGTTTTTTGTGCGAATATACTGAGCTTGTGCCAGAAAGCTACATAAAGAATGTATAATACAGACCTTGTTCTTTAAGTGTGAAATCGAACATTGCAAGTTTACAAAAGGATATATTTCTATCATTGTTAAACCAATGCAGGTGCGATAACATTATTTTCATTTGACAATTTTATCTGTTAGGATCGTTATAACAATCCCGAATTAATTACCAGTTACACCATTACAGATCATTCTTTTCCCATGTCACTTGCCGGTTGTATCTGATCAGATAGCCTATATAACCTGAGAAGCACAATGCAGGAATAGTTGCCTGAAGTGATTTTATATTACAATTATTGACAGATCATGCGTTATTATCATTGGCTATTTTTTTCTATCCGTAGTGTGTTATATCTTTTCCAACTGATTAATTAAAAGTAATCATGCATTTGTAATCAATGCTTTCTTTTGTTATTGTATTCAAAGACACTTCCCAATCCTCAAAGGCGTTGTTTTAATGCTAACTCCCTTGAGAACCATTTCTGTTTCCATTCAGTACCTTTCAAACATTTGTTTACCCTGCCATTCTGCAATTTTCCACTACACCAATCGGACGCTTCTCATCAGTAACTTTGACTTTTTCACAAGATCAAAGAATGTCAAAATTGACGAAAGTTTCAAAACAACACAAGAAAATGTGGGCACAGTTGAATCGTAGATTGATTTCCTTACCTTTCAACTATGATTCCCTTTTCACTCCACGGGTTGCAGAGTTTGTCAACAAAAAAGCAGCATCAATTGGTTCCTGCCCCGGATATCTCGTTCCTTGCCTTCTGACGACAACCGCTCATATCATCGCCGAAAACTTCCTCATCCGCTGTGGTTCGCAAGAGATGCCCTGCAACCTCTTCATGGTTTTCGTTGGCCCACCTGGGACAGGCAAATCTCAAGTCTTAAAGAGCGAGCACTTCAGCCCATCTGTGATGTCCAAACAGAACGTGATCTAAGCAACACCATTATTGAGAAATGCACATCTTCAGCTTTATTAAAGACTGTTGCTGAGCACAAGAAAGCGTTCGTTGTCTCGCCTGAAGTGTTTGAAGTTTTGAACAAACTATTGAAATCTGACAAAGACAATGCTACTGGTGATGTCCAGATACTGTGTGAGTTGTTTTCTGGGGAAAGCTCCTCAGAGAACACACTCTCCTGCCAAATGTCCCGTTTTTGATCCTTGGTTGTACGCAAGTTCCATATGCCGCACGACTGCTCTGTAGGATGGACCAAGGACATGCTCTCCTGGACAGGTTCATGTTCATGTTTCCTATGTGCCTGTGCCCATCTACTGACAACACCGATGCCGCACTTACGTGGTTCCAAAGTGAAAATGTTCATATCAAGCAAGTCGCAGACATTTTCGTGGAAATTTATGATGTGCACGATTCCACTGCAACATTCCACTACACATTTTCCAAGGATGCCCTACAAAATTTGACATCGCTTGAAGACGACTTCATCAGAGAAGTCAGTGACGCCATCCAAAATGGAAACGTGCCACCAAAGTCTAAAAAGATTGACCTCCTTCAAAGAGTCGCCATCAGCCTTCATGTCTTCAACTTCGTCACTGATGAATTGCTGCAAGGCTGGAAACAACCAACAGTGCCAATGCAAATTTCACTCGAAACCCTCCAGCAGGCCATACACTACGTGGAATACACAGAAACACAAAAGGAAATTGTTATGGAGGTAAGCCGTTGTATTCACATTGACGAAAAAAGGACCCTTTTTCTTATGTGGTAATGTCCCTGATCTCAAACTTTACTTGAAATTGTTGATTCTCCTTGCGCTATATTGTTAGAGCCAAAGTCGCTACCAATCTTTTCCTTTGTGATGGAATCAAAAGTCACGTCATAAACACACTGTCTCGTCAATCCTAGAACATTTTAATTACGGTAAAAAATAATTAAGCAAATCTCAAGGATGCTTGTAGCCAAAACTAAATCGCCCCAATGAAGATATCAAATACTCGGCATGTTTTACAACAAAGAAGAAAAGTGCTGTGTTTACAAAAAGTTCGATTTAATCAATTACACTAACGCAATACCTCTCAACAACATGCCTGCATGTGCACATGTGTTGTGTTGTTTAAATTTTGCACCAGGTCTCTCATTCAACGGTGTCTTGCTTCAATCGTGCTAGTTCATGTATTCTTAGTCTCAGATCATCTCAGTGAACAAATTAATCATTATTTTGTTTGTTTTTCTTCTAGGTGCTGACGTCGCTTCTTAGTGGTTCGGTTGATGATGAGCGCTCACAACCCCAGCAGCAACAGATTAAAACGGCCACCCTCCTGTTCCCTGGTAGAGTAGTCCTCTACCGCGGATTTTGACAAGCTGCGCCCAGGGAAGTTAGGAACATTACTTCTGCAGAATTCAAAGCGGTTGCAAAAGAGCTGGCACCAACATATGGCAATTTAGTCGTCACCCGCCTGAGGAGGCAGTCGAAGGATAGCATGATCTTCATCAAAAGATGCACCAATGCATTTCAGCCTTTCAGCGAGGAGTTTTGTTCTCTGCAACAATACTCTGCCAAATTTGATTGCCCGCTGCACCCAACCATGACAGAGAACGTGAAAAACACTTTCACCAGAAACGGACATGTCCCAGCAGGTTTCTTTTCAAATTAGCGTAAACTTTGTGTGGAAACTGGTCTCGAGTTTTATCAAACACTATTTTTGTGTAATACGTATAATGTACACAAGAAAGAACTTTCTTAAATGAAACTAAGCATAATTAGAACCGATTTTTTCGCGTTTTATATAGCTCAATAACAGAACATTTGCCAAACATCAGTTTCCAACGTTTGTAATATCGTTGTCTAATATTTGAAGTTATTACGATCTCTTGTAAATAAACGCGAGGAGTACCACATCATTAGAATTCACCCATAATTCGCACTTAATTCGACCCATTTTCACCTTATGTTGTAATTTGGTCATAGTTGATTTGAAATTAGTTCTATAAATAAAAACGAGAATCACACCTGAACGAATATAAATAATCCATCTTGTCGCCAACTCAGAACAACCCTTTAAACTTTCCCTTATTCATGCGTAGCCAGCTTGCAAGTCAGCTCTCCATCTTAGATTATTTTGATTCCGCATACCGCGTAGCCAGCTTCTAAGACAGCTGTCCATCTGTACACGGTCAAAGTGGTAGGGTATTCTGCAGTTACTCCGTTCTTCGCATGAAGTGCTGACAAAAATAGCAGCTTGGTTGCTCGAGGTAAGATGTCGTCTTCCTGTATCATTCTTTTTCCTGTTTACTTGAAACAAAGAATTTCTGCAAACATTTCCTTTTAAATTTGTTTGTCATAAACTTTGATTTTTTAGCCAAAATTTTCCTGTTACAAAACGCTGAGTTCATGAAACAGCTTCTATGCGAATACACGGGAGTTGTAAACAATCCATCAAGCACAAAACTCAGCTACAGTAAATTGAAAAACGCCGTATTGAATCCTTCCAAGTCTTTTCTTGCCTTAAAAAAAGTCAGCCCTAGGATTTTGTCGACTTTTAAAAGATTGTTCTCTAAAAAAATGGGAAAAACACCGAGCTCACCCATTATCCACTCACTAGGTGAATATTGTTGATTAGTATCACCCAACTAGAGGACTAAGTAATAGTCCTCTAGTAGCGAAATTCGCCGGTTTTGAAACCAAAACAATGGTGACCGCTTTGCGTTTTGTGGAATGCACAGTCTTTTAGCTTTCGTAGCAGCTGTTTCCATCATAAACAACAACTACATGCGATGAAATAAAAATTGACAAACTGTTGAAAACTTGGCCCAATTATCAATCGCCAACTTGGTCTAGTTCACTTGAGCTTTCCTTGCAGTTCACAAAAGTATTGTGGGTCACTGCACTATTTTAAAGATGTTTTTTTTCTTCTCTGAACAGTTTTGGTTGGATTTTCACAAAGTTCACAGCTGAATGAATGAATGAATTTTCACAAGCGAAACTTTTGTATCATGTGTTTCAAAAACGTGACAGTTATGTAAATTTATGCAAATTTGGCGCAGTTGAGCGTGACGTTTTCTTTCGTTTTATTCCCAAATAGATATTTCTTCAACTTGCGTTTGCTAACTTTATTATTACGTTTTCTGTCCAACTAGTTTCGTGATACTAAAACAATTAGACCCTACACCCTCAAGGGCCACGGGTCAATAGCACATTCGGCTTCGCCTCATGGGCTATTGACCCGTAGCCCTTGCGGGCTAATTGTTAAATAGTCCAAGATAGCGAACCAATCAGATTGCTTAAATCAGCAAGATCACTGAGTGTGTATACACTAATATAATATATTACACAGTTGTACAAAGTAAATGTAAGCTTCAACTATTGTATTTTCTTTGCAACCTTTGAAAGACCATTAATATATTCTTTACTTGACATTTCTAATTCCGATTACTCCATTCTATAATTTTTAGAACTATCATAAAAGTGCTATTAGAATCAATTTTCTAAGCTTTTAAAATGTCCACTGCCTACCACTGAAGTTTGATGCTATAGAAAAAGAGAAAAAGTTTTGTCTGACTATTAAGTATTCTCTAGAAGTTCGATTATGTGATTGGACCGTGTATTAATTTTCATTTTAATATTTTCAATTTGAAGCAATTTTTCCGCTATTTGATCCGTGTTGGAATCTCTGGTAAGGCTTATTCTGGACAATAAGCCTTTCATGACATCTGTCAGAGCAGTAAGCCAGCAATCTTTTCCGTCTATTTCGGCACAAAGGCGTGCAGACATTCCGTTTTGTGCCGCTTTAACTTTTTGACTTGTTCCACATGAAGTGCATTTGAGAACAGTTGAGCCCACTGCATGCGGCATTTTTTTCTTGCAAGACTTTATCTGGCATGTCATGAAGACATTTACTTTATCAACAAATTTGAATTCTTGGATAACAAGTTCCTTCTCAGTATTTGAAAGAAGCTGTAGGCCTTTCACTTCAGTTAGTTGGAGGTCTGCTTTTTGGAATGTTATTGTTGGTGTGGTACCCAGTAATGTCATTCCTGAATAATTCTTCACGCTAAGATTTTGGAAGCTGTAAGTGTTTCCACTCTCTAGTTGGGTTAGCAAGTTATCCCAGATGTGTATAGTGGCAGAACCAGTGCGATCTTCAATCACGCAGTCTTCTTTTACGTATCCCTTTTCACCGTTGCGTTTAATGCCTTCTTTGTTTGGATTTTGACCAAGTGCTAGGTGGCCTTGTACATTAACCTTTTGATTTCGTGTCAGAGTTTGGATTTCATTCAGTGTTATATCTGTCACACTGGAGATTGTTTACTTCGCTTCCCCTTTGCTTCGCACAGAAAATTGACATCACTGCTGCTAGCCTGGAAAATTGAGCTTGTTTGGTTGACAAAGATTGTATCTTCTTTTTCATTAATATTGAGAATTTTAGCTGACTTTTTGTAACTTGGAAATGCAATGCTTGAGCATGTGAATTCTTGTCAAATCCAACCACTCTTGCAAATTTAGTTGGTGATGTTTGGAGGTCAAAATTGTTGTACAATTTTCCAGACCTTGCTTTTTTAATGGTCACTATCTGCAATGCAATAGAGAAATAATATGGTGAGAAACATATATTAGAAGTGGAGAAGAGGATATAAAGATAATGTAATGAGAGTGGAAGTGGCATTATGCAGCATAGAGCTGTTTGTTATTATTCATCTGTAAACAGCAAACTGTAGGGAATTTTTCTTTATCAGTCTTTTTGCAAATAAATCCTATAATTGTTGTTAAATTGAAATAGTTTAATATATTACGTTAGTTGCAGTAATAAAAAAGTAGCAGATTTTGAATTTTTTAGTAAAGGAAGACCTTCGGTGCATGAAAATGTATTGAGTTGTATTGAATGTAATTTTGGTAAGTTGTGATGATATTGACCAATAGTTAATATCTAAGACTAATGTTTCTATATATTACGTACTTTTATATGTATCTTATTTAACGAATTTGCAAAGTGATGGATAATTTACTTGGCTGCTTACCTTTTCGTTTTGAACTCTCAGCCATTCTTCTCAGCTGATGAAAAAAAAGGAAGGGAAGGGTTTAAAAAATTGCTTCAATAAAAAAACGTGAGATCTTATTATACCACCACTTGGAAATAACACATGGAATAATTTGGGCAAGTTACAACATGTGATTTCTCAAAGATTTTTTACCGTTAGTTTTTGTTCTAGGTGAAAGTTTTAGCCAAATAATTATAAGGGAAACATATATTGTTATTTTTACAGTAAATAATTGGCTCTTGTTAGCGTGTGTTTAAGGAATGGTTTTCATTAACAAATATTATATGGAAGGGCTAACCAGATGACTTTATGATCAGTGAAATATGCTTCTAATGTTCCTGAAGTGGTATCAGCATGTGAATCTAGTAGGAAATTTGTGTATATGTGGTCAATTATTGTTCTGTTATTAGTTGTATAATGTGAAATCCTTTTTTTGTAATTTCTTTCTGTCACAAGAAGGTTATGGAGAGGTCTTCACTCGATTTCATTCATCCAGTTAACATTAAAATCTCCAATGATAATATTGTATTGGAAGGAAATGTTGTCTAATACTTGAATAAGTGACTGGCATAAAAGTGTGAGAGAAATTTTTGGTGAACGATACATTGCTGTTACATTTGGCAGTGTAGATACTTTTACAACTGTTATCTCAATGCCATTTGTATTGGAATTGTAAGGGAAGCCAGGTGCAAAAGAGTGTCGACTATAAATTGCAGTACCACCATAGGGTCTTGTGTTAAAAACCTGGTTATCATTTCGAAACAAATGATTTCCTAGTATGATGTACATGTTATCATCATCAAGTGGACTGAACCTTGACTCTGAGCAGATAATCAAATCGGCACTGTTGAAATTGTGTTTGTTGCGTAAATTGTCAATATGTTTATGAAGTGATCTTGCATTTAGAAAACATAATTTGAAAAAAGATGAACTGTTCATAAAGGCGAGGAATGCAAAGGTTAAGGGAGGCCTTTGTTCGTAATCTGATCATTTCAGTTTTAACATCCGAATGAACATGAATTTTGTCCTCACAAAGGTCCATAATGTACAATCCTTCAATAAAAGTAAAGAGTGATCATCGCAGTAAATTCATATTTGAACTGTGGTTGTAGATGAAAGTAAAGAGTGATCATCGCAGTAAATTTTCCAATTTAAGCAATTGGAAAGAAGAAGCCTGAAAAAAAAACCAGGGCTTCAACGGGATTTGAACCCATGACCTCCGCGTTGCCGGTGCGTTGCTCTACCAACTGAGCTATGAAGCCACACATTGGGAGCAAGGTCAATTTATTGAGTTCATGTCTATTTCATATACTTCACATCATTTCACTCCTCACGGGAGACATGAACTCAATAAATTGACCTTGCTCCCAATGTGTGGCTTCATAGCTCAGTTGGTAGAGCAACGCACCAGCAACGTGGAGGTCATGGGTTCGAATCCCGTTGAAGCCCTGATTTTTTTCAGGCTTCTTCTTTCCAATTGCTTAAATTGGAAAATTTACTGCGATGATCACTCTTTACTTTCATCTACAACCACAGTTCAAATATGAATTATTTCATATACTTCACATCAATCCTTCGATAGTTGTTACTCGACTTAACACAACATAATGTACATGAAGTATTTTCCTTTTTGTTTCCAAATTTGCAACTATTCTTGTTTCAGTATCCCCTTGAGAGTTTTAGCAGCAGCTGGCCGTAAAGGAAATTGCTTTCGAATAACCCGAACAGTTTTGGTTTTGCCAACAGCAAACTGCACAGTCACAGGTCTTATTGGAGTTCCAGTGTGTTGAATTGATTGTGTATATAGATGCCTAGTTTCATGTCTTGTTCTTTGCTCTACATTGCTGTGGTCAAATAATACCCATATTATTCCAGTTGGTTTTTGTATTTGATGTAGCTGAATTAATTTAACCACTCCAGCTGCACCATTTGTAATGCAATCTTCTGTCCGTACATTTATGGCTGTTTCTACCCTTTCACCTTCACTCAGATTAAGATTTGATCTTAGCTGTTTAGTTTTTCTTGGATCGTTAGGCATTTGGTTCATTATCTTCCTCCTTAGTTCTAAAGAATTTGCTCCAACTATACTGTCCTGTCCTTTGACATTAAACTTTTTGTTGGAAGACGCATTGTGAACTTTTTTGTTGAACTCATTAACTTTTTTGTTCTGTATAAATAAGTGAGGTGCGTCTGAGGGGTATGTTGAGCTATTTGGTGTGATAAGTCTATCTTTTTCTTTTAAGAGATCATCGTTTGTGTGATTTCCTTCTCTAAGTCTGTTCAAAATTTCTGCAAATGGTTTACTCTCACTTTGCCTCATGATTTCATGAAGCTCAAGCATTTTAAAATGCTCTTTCCATAAGTTTGGTAGAAGTACCCCATATTGCAAATCTTCAATATCGTTAAAAATATAACCATCCATTACTGGCTTTAGCTGAAATAAATCCCCTATTGCAATGATACTAACTCCTCCAAAATCATCTTTACTGCCCTTTATATCTTTTATTCTGCAGTTTATCTGAATATTAAACATGCAGTTATCAACCATAGAAATATCATCCACAAATATTAGTTTAAGTTTTCCGAGTTTACACCTAAGGGTATTAAGTCTACTAGAATCGAGGGGCTTGTAAATTTTAGTGATTGATTTGCTGGTATCGCCAAAGCACTATGTATAGTGTTTCCTTTTAGGTTGTAACTTGCCTTCCCTGTTGGTGCTAGTAATAACACTTTTATGTCGTGGAAATCTTCTCCTGCATTATGGTTATAATATTTTAGAGCTGCTCGATATAACGCCTTAACGAGCCAAGATTTACCAACGGCAGCTCCTCCACTTAGAAAGCTGTAAAATGGCTTCTCAGACGTTTGGTAGCAGCCGGTTTCGCTACTTGTCTAGTTCGCTACGTTCGAGTTTGCTACATGTTCGCTACTAACATGCCGAGTTCACTATTTACTTTATTCTGTCCTAATTCCACGATCTTGTAGAACGAACACCTTGTTTTAAATAAGTCTGTCTTGCTCAACCTGAAGTGGGCGCCATGTTTTAGCTGAGTTCGGTTCAATCATAGCCGTTGCGATCCAAGTCGTTTTGATCCAAACTGGAGTCTGAGTGACTTTATTTAGGAATATTTGTATATTATTCTTTAGTTATGATGTTGAACTTTGTATGTTATTTGGACGGCATTAAACACTCAGGCTCCACAGTTCGAGCTGCACACCCATTCCTGTCTCTTGGTCGTGAATATCTGAATCCTATCGCTGATCATTCTTATTACGAACGTCTAGAAGCTACCGATCGGTCACCGATAAATAATAAATGGAACAAAGTCTTTTTTATTAAGCCGTTCCTTGATTGCTGAAGTAAATATTATTAGCTTTCAAAAGTTTTATCTTTTTACAGCAACAGGGTTAACTCTGAATTTGGGAGTATAAATAGAGATATTGCTTGTGCCTTATGGTTACAAGAGAATTTAAAACCGTGAATTAACAGAGGCAGCGACCTCGGCATGTTGGTAGCGAACTAGACAAGTAGCGAAACCGGCGTAAACCCTCAAAATCTAGCCCAGCTTGGATAAGGTGTGCAGTGTAAACGATTAGCTGTGCGAACCAACTTTTCTCTGATGAGCCTTCGTGCCTTTGGTCAGCACCGATTTGGGAGAGCATGTGCAAATCGACCCGCGATTCACTCAACATGGTGCTTAGCGGGAAGACGCTGCAGAAGTCGCTAGGAAAATCTCACGGGATAGCAAGGAAGGACCAAGATGTTACGGAATTTCTTGAACTTATGAAAGAAGAGACAATTATATTCAGTTTAGAAAATGCCAAAACGCTGAAGGAAAAACGGGCAGCCTACAAAAGTGTTCAAGTGCAACTGCAAAACAAAGGTAACGTGCAGCTTGTGACAAATATTGCACACTGACAGTAGTATTCACTTCAATATTTACTGCGAGTTCCTTGAAATAATAAGGTTAGGAAGAAAATAATTCATCTTCTGTTAACTTTTTCAGCTAGACTGATTTTGCACGTTCGATTTAGCTGCAGACTGAATGAATAATTTGATTTTCGCTTGCCTTTTTTAAAAAAAAAAAAAAAAAAGAAACGAAAGCGTCTTAATACTCTTGCATGATAACCGGCAATGTATTTGTTTTGTTTTTGTATCTGTTGACAAAAGTCGCTTTTTTTATATAGCGATACAGTTCAAATTAGAAAGTATCATTAACAACTGGAAAAAGCTGAAACAGCAATATAAGCAACATCATGAGAAACAATAACGAAGTGGGACTGAACGTCGGAAGAAATGGCAATTCTTTGATGACATGGATCAAATATGTGGTCACAGGGATACATCTTCACCCGCATGTCTTATTGATTCAGGTACAGATAAAGTATTTCTTATATCTATCTTAGCATAATGACCTCCATTATGCTAAGCTTAGCCGTTTGAGTGACTCCGTTTCAAGGTTTTAGATTCTTATGTAAGCTTATGTATACCTTTTATTTTTTTGTGCAACTGAACATTGCATGAAAGTCTGTGCTTTAAAAATTATTATTATCACTATTATTATTATAAATACAAACCATACTTCAAGACTGTCATACTGGCAAAAGTGGCGGAATATTATTTGCCTGTGTCAAAAAAGGTTAGCACATGGAACTGAGCAGAAAATTCTTATTGCATTTAACCCGTTTTCAATGTTCGGGCAATATTATTTCTTTCCCTCTGTTCAGATTTGGAAAGTGAAACAGGTGATGATAGCAAAATTGGCTCTGATGATGAAGTGGCAAGTGTGCAAGAGCAAAGCAAAGGTACAAATGACGTGTCTGCAGAGGGATGCAGTGAAATTGCTAAACGCAAACTGGAGCTAGAAGAAGAAGAATTAAAACCTTATGTCAAGAAAAGCAAGGCTTCCAAAAAGGAAAGGAAGACCAAGCTTGAGAAATCTACTGTAGTGTTAAGTGACAGCTTTAAGGATGCTGCTCAACGGGAAATGAATATGCTGATGAAGCTTGAACAGATGCGACACAAAGAAATGTTGGAACAGATACGGTTGAAGGAACTGGATAAAGAACGTCGGAGAGAGGAACGACAACATGAACTGATGTTTTAAATAACAATAGAAATCCATATCCACCCCAAATGACGGATTTCTATAAAAGGAACAACTCCGGCAGTGAAAGCAGTTATTTTGAGCTTTAAAACCAAAGTTCTCAAAGCTAGCATGTTGTGGCCTGTAGAAAGATAAGCTGTGACAAAGCCGATGTAATTTGCTAGTTACACTGTTTATCTTTTTAAGGAGTCAATTTTGTATAACAAAAATGTTGAACAGGAAAGACACTGACAAATATAAAAGCTTGCATGTTGCTTATAAAGATATATCATGATGTTTATATTTTTCCTGGCAAAATATTTCAAATAAAGTTGCTATTATAACTATAATTGAACCACAGTGTTTTAACCTGGCTACTACAGATGTACTACTGTACTTTAGATACCGAACTCAACATATCGTTTTAATTTGAAATACAGATTGATCCAACTCAAAAATGGAATTATTCCACTGCTAATCGAAGGGAAACCTTGCACACACAGAACTATTCTTTTTCGAACGAGAAATAAATATACTGTAACAACTCTATGTAAAATATTACAAGATGTTCACTGACACAGCTTCTCATTTTGTTGACCCCCCCAACCCCCGCCCCCAATTTTTCCATAACAATAGCCCTTTTTACAGTTCTCGACGTCATGTTGGAATAGTAACCGTGCAAACATGATAGCAAGGTTGCTGGTGACCTGCGAAATACAATACAGTGTATACAGCTGATCAGGGAAGGCTTTTAACATTTAATCGCTACGAACATGGTTCTAGTTCACAAGGATATGCAGATTTCAACACTAGAGGATATCTAGAAGTTAAAAGCAAACGATTTAAAAGAGATTTCGCGTTCAAATTCCGAAACGATGGGCGGAACGAAAGTGGACTTGGTGTTAAAAGTCTATGCAATACTCATGCGAAATGTATTACCACCGGCCACGATTCAACAGCAAAATGCCGATAATAGTGCTCAGAATGACCAGGATACTAGAAGTGACTTCAAGTACGATGAAACTTTACGACGAATCTCTGCTCTCGGATGGTCCACTGATTTGCGACAGCTTCCCAAACTAAATTTTATACAACTTTACGATTACCTTGTTGTGTCAACTCGCAAGTATCACCACATTGTGCTGAAGGGAACAAATTATAAGAAACTAAAATCTTATCAATTTTTCTTTGAAGGGAACGTTAAAAGACTTGAAAGCAAAACTTACGAGAACAAGACGTATGTAAAAGCCAGTGTTTTACCATCGATGAAAAAAATGCCTTATAGAGTTGTTGTCGAGTTCACACCTCAGTGTGATGTTTTACGGGCAGCTTGTACCTGTCCTGCCGGGCTTGGTTCGCATGGTAAGGGAAAGTGCTATCATGTTGGAGGTGTGTTATTTGCCTTAGAAGATTTCACACGGTGAGGTCTGCAAAATCATCCCAAACCGCTATCTTGCACATCGCTTCTTTCAGTATAGGTTGTTCCACGCAATCAGAGCGTCGCAGCCAAACCCCTCGACCAGATCTTAATAAGGAAGATAAGATTTGGGAAGAAAAACATTCGCATAAAGCCAAAGGTGATAAAGTTCCACCCAAGACCGCCACAACAGCGTAAAATAGACAAAGAAAGGTTCAAAAGTTTTAGCGAGAACCTTCAAAACTGTCTACCTTCAAGCTCGTTTTTTCTCTTTCATGACCTTAAATCAAACTGCCCTGAGGTGTCAGAAGAGCAAGTGTAAGAAGAGCAAGACGAAAGTGTTGGATTCACCGACAGCTATGACATAGCAACTAATCGTTTCAAAAGTATGATTGATGAGCAAGTCTCTAGTCTAACCATTACCCCAGAGGAGATACAAGAGACTGAGAGGCTGACCAGAGGACAATCAAAAAACAACTTGTGGTTTGAAAAAAGGAAAACTGTACTGACAGCCTCAAATTTTGGAAATGTAGCTAAAACAAAAGTTGTGCCGTCAAATAAAATAAAAGCAATACTCTATGGTAACTTCACAACTGAAGCTGTACAGTATGGAATCGAAAGTGAACAGAAAGCTGTTGATTTATTCAGAAAGGAAATGAGAGAGCATGGGATTACTGTGGAAGTGGAGGAACCTGGATTATCACTGTCTAAGGACAAACCATACCTTGGAGCAAGCTTAGACAGAATAGTAACTATGACTGACACTGGTGAAAAATGGGGCATGGAAATTAAATCCCCATTCAGCAAAGCTGGCATGACTGTTGATGAAGCTTGTAAAACAAAAAATTTTGGGGGGGAGAAACTGGCTGATGGCTCTGTAAAACTCAAAAGGAACCATAATTACTTTTGTCAAGTTCAAGGTCAGTTGTACTGTTCCATTATGCCCCTTAAAGGAATTTTTTGTAGTGTACTTTGGAGAAGACATGCCACTGTTTACTGAAAAGATCTACTTTGAAAATAGCAGATGGTTTAATGATTTTCTACCAAAGATTGATTATTTTTATTGAAGGGCTTTCTTTCCTGAGATGCTAACCAGATGAGTTCAAAGAGGAAAGGTACTCTACCTACATGGTGGTTGGCTACCATATGGACAATACTCCTGTTCAAGAAATGGTTTAAAATTACTCCTTCAAAGGGAAAAGTAAGGCCAACAATAAAAAATCAAGGGAAAATTTTAGCTTTTCATTCAGACCTTGAGCTTGCACTGATTGCTAAGACTTGCTCCAGTGCTCTTCAAACTTCAACTGTCGCATGATGCACAAACATTTAAATTTAACTGCAATGCATGATATCACCAAGTTTGTACTGGGTATTAAATTGCTTCTACTTTGATTACCAGATGATAATAAGGACTTGACTAACCAGGCCAGCATGGCTCATGTAAATGTAATCAGCCCTTTAAGCCCTTAGATATGCCCTAAATTAATTAAATTACTGAACATATTTCCATTAAGCATACAAAAAATCAGTGCATGAATCATAATGAAGGATTACCAGGCAGTAGTAAAGGGGGTAGAAAATTTGTCAGTAAGCCACAGATGGTTGCAATTTCTGTCGCATAGGGGCTTAACGTATTGGGTAAAGTCTCATCTAAAATGTATTAAGTCTTAATGCGGCCAATTGCATGCTCCACATGAATGCAAACTGAAGCAGTATTCATTGTTTCTTCAGTCTCAGCTGCTGTCATTTGATCATGGCCAGCCAAAAATGGTGGCATGTTCACTGTAACACCAGCCGGTATAATTCCAGAAATGTCAAACCCACGATCAACCATCACATTATCACCTGCTTGTAACAAATTCAATACACCGCTCTCTCTTGTGATTTGTTTGTCAGATACTCGTCCACCCCAGAGGTCTGACAAAAAAGTCACCTGACCATTTGGGGTTACCCCCACTAGCAACTTCCAAGTATTGTGATGCTTGTAGTCTGACCATGTCTCAGACTGGGCTAGCATGGTAGAGGGTCGCTCAATAAATATTTCAGTGCAATGTAAAATTATCCTTGTTGTTGCATACTGGGCAAACTCCTTGGGCATGTTTTTGCGAACAAGCTCCTGTGTGGGAAACGGAAACATGTCTTGGAGTTCAAAGTACAACAAATTTATCCAAGTGATACATATCCTGGATACCAGGCTGGTACTGATCCCAAAACTGTCTGCAAGGTCTTGGACAAAGAGACCAGCCTTCAGTCTCATCAGCACAAGTAGAAACTCATCCAGATAAGTAAGCTTCCTTGAAGGCCCAGGTTTACGCTTGTTCTCATCATCTTGATAAGGCTGGCTTTCCTTGACTAAATTTTCTCCCTTCCACTATTGCATCTTAGAAAGCTTCGGTTCAATGTACTTGTAGAAGCTGATTAATGCCTCATAACTTGGGAAGCCGGTGTAAAATGACACAGCAGCATTGTCATCTTCTATTTTGTCAAGAGAAAATTGACGTCGCAATAGGGCTGCATTTTCCTTTTCAGCTTCACTGAGCTTTTCTTGGCAGTTTGCTACCTGAGTTTCAAGCAGTGCAATTTTTCTTTGCAGCTCAAGAATAACATTAGGGGGCTCACACTCCACTTCAGCAGCATGTTGATCACACTGTGAAAATGAAGCATCAGCATCAGCTGATGCATCATCAGGGGTAATACTGATGTGGCTTCTGCAACTGTCTCTGGCTCATCAGTCGCTTGTCGCATTCTTTTTCCTGGTGCCTTTCTTTCCTTTGTTACAGTGGTCCAGCTAAATACAGATGGCTCTGCACCTTAAATTTTAAAAAAGAAGCTTTATTTAAAGGTGGCAGAAGGGTAATCATTTGGAATTTATAGCTAATCTGCAACTTTATATTTTAAAATAAATAAATAAGTATCAAATTTAATTCAGATGACTTTTATATTTCAGCACCAATGAACTGCAATACAGTGCAGGAAACTCTTGACTCTCGCAGATAAAGAACAACAACAAAGCATGAGTTTTGACAGTAATATTTTGAAAGATAAATACCATTCAATTGCAAAGTCTGTGATTTGGGATAATTTAAATGGAGTCTGGTTAATAAAGACCACAATAATGTAGGATTTTGTGATATAGCCAAACACTGCCCTGCTGCCATGTAAACATAACAAACGCGCAACGAAAGCTGAACAATATCACAAACCTTTTCTTAAATCCCAGTGACCAGAAAGTTTCTTAGACATATCTTTGGCTCGGAAATGTTTATGGCAAAGAACAGTAGAGGCTGAAACTACAAATCCATCTTGTCCATGCTGCCACTTGATGAGAGTACACCAGCAATTCCTTCGTTGAGCGTCCTTCGGAAACTCGGAAATGATGACTTGTACGAGAGCCGTTCACATCATAGGCGCTATTATTGCAACCAAAAGCCGTGCAATACTTTCCTCTTCTTTTCACTCGTACTGGAGAAATTTCTTCGGCACTTAAACTTTCATCCAGAGTTGAGAAACTGACAGCACTCTCGAGAAATCGACCAAAACCTCTTTGTGACACTCCTATCGAGTCACCGGCAGCCTCGCTATCATGTTTGCGTGGTTACTAATCCAATATGGCGTCGGGAACTGTAAAAAGGGCTATTGTACCTAAACATTCTTTGTATTAGCCATTATTTTATGTATAGTAGGAAGTGTATTTTGTGCTTGTAGTAGTAGGTTGTTGGTATAGATGTAGTAGTGTATGTTTAAATAAAAAATAAAGGGAAAAAAATCTCGAATTTTGGAGGCATCTCTTTCCCTCTGATTTCCCAATGGGATGTTGTCAGGCTGTTCATCAGCATTATGCACATCCTCAAGCCATTCTTCTAAAAAGTTATCCTTCCTTACTTCACAGATGTTATGAAGTATGCATGAAGCAGCCACCAAGTAGCATGTAGACCTAACAGCCATATCTATATGCTTAACAACACGTCGCAAACGTCCCTTCCATCTACCTAAGGTGTGTTCTGCAGTCATACGTGCTCTACTGAGCCGGTAATTGAAATTCCGTTGCCAGTTGGGTGTGTTTTGGTTTTCTGGATAAGCTTTTATTAGCCAGTCCAAGAGAGGGTAGGCTGGGTCCCCAAGAGTCAAAGGGCTCATAGCAACACCGAGTACTGATTCTTTGATGCTGGGATCAAAAAGTTGCTCATTGCATCCACGATTATAAAGCTCTGAGTTGGACAGCACTCGGGCATCATGGACACTGCCTGGCCAACCAATGACAACATCTCGAAATAAATACTTAGAATCCACCAGTGCCTGCATCACTATACTGTGATAAGATTTCCTGTTTATGTAATCAGTACGGTTTTCCAGGGGAGCTTGTATGGGAATATGGGTACCATCGATAGCACCTGCACATGATGGAAAACCCCATTTCTCTTTGTACAGCCTCATAACTTCCCTCAAGTCTTCCCCTTTAGGTACTTTTAGGAAATCGTTTTTCAACTTTTTTATCGCTTTACAAACATCTCTTATACAAAGACAAACGAAGGGAGTGGAGACACCGAATAAGTTAGCTATTGTTCTGTATTCTGCAGTGGAACTCATGTAATAGAGGGTTATTGCTGTCCTCTTCCTTGGAGAGATGGCTTTACGCATTGGAGTGTTCTTTTGAACAATTTCGTCCTGAATCTCTCTGACAATGTAGTCGAACATTGACTTAGAAATGCGGAAGTTGTCATACCACTCTTTTTCTGTAAAAGGTGTCTCCACTATCTCAAACCATTGACCATTTTGTGTCAGTGTCCAAAACTGTCGCTCAATAGAAGTACAAGGGAGAAGTGATAAAACAAATAACAACCTGTACCTCCGACTTTTTCTATTCTTCTGTAAAGCAGTCGAGAGAAAGGTCAATTTCCGTATTTTCTGCTGGAACACATGCGATCTTCTTATGAGAAGAAATTCTAGGAACTTTTCGTCCGCCATGTTAGCAGCATGCGCACTAGGCAAGAATCGAGTACGCTGGCCGAGATGTTGAGCCTTTTACCCGTACCAAAACATAATTTTACATCGTTTAGCACGGTAGAAGGAAGAACGTGTAAATGACTAATCAGTACTATTTTTTTGGGTACGTGTACCACTTTTAATGGTGCCGTGCCTAAAATTTTCTGCAGTGTAAATGGGGCTTAATTCACGGTAATGTTTTTCAGGGTTAGTCTCTTTGTTAAACCAAACACTTCTTATAATCCTTCCTTTTGACTGTTTTTTACTTTTATCAGCATCTCCATTATTATTCTCAGAGTCATCATCACTATTTTTTTCCTCAATACAGTGTTCCTGTAGTAGACTATCAGCATCAAAATCATTTCAATTTTATTCATAGACTTCAATAGGTCAACTCTTTCATCGGGAGGCGCAGTAGGTAATATATATATTTAGCCAAGCCTAAAAGCGGAGCTCCCGATCTCATTACAACAATAGTGTAATGATAATAATAATGATGATGACAACCCTACATTGCTCAATGTCGGGTACTTTTCCTGAGAACAATGTAGAAATGATTTTGAAAACCTTCCAATAGTAGCTTACCACCATCCTAACAATTTAAGCGATACTTGTTAGAGCCCAATAGATACCAGAGACTAATAACTGTAACAATGACCGGGCCACTCCCGGTTCTTTTCAGCGGAGCAGTAAATGCACCACATGTCCCTATTGCTGGTTTTCAGTGTCACGCCATTCAAAATAGATCAAAATAAAAATCAGAACTGTTGAACACTTTAAGTACAGAATTTGGGAAATGAAAGGAGGTAAATATACAAAGACCCTTGCAAAGATTCGGGTTAGAGAAAGCGTACCCTAACATAAAAGTAAAGAACCCTTTTAAAGCGAAAATATATATGAACATTTGTTTTCAGCTGCTCTAATACATCATGAAAGTAAAATCTCAGAAGGATCGATAGTTTTGTAGTTTTAATTTTAGTGACGTAATGTGAAAACTAAGAATAAAACACGGTTTACATCGAAACCGCAGTTTCAGAACGCTTTCTCAGCAATGATCATGATCACTCTGTTTCCTAATTGTTACTTATCACAATTTAAAGACTTAGATATGAACGCGATTGTCTTAGGAAAGCACGCGAGGCTCCCCTCATTCGTAAAGCTAAAACCATCAGGCCTCTGGGAATTAAAAAATGCAACGAGCAATATCAATTATGTAACCCTTACCATGTACATCTGTAACTTCCATTTATCATTTTACAGTACGTAGTATATATTCTGTATATTCTTCATGTGTTTTTCCCAAATAAACCTGATGAAGACTGGTACTGGCCAGTGGAAATATTGTATACTTTAGAATTTTCACATTGTTTGATCAGTCTTTGCAGAGGTATTTTTGACTTTGATTCTATGAAAGAAATTTTCAGCGTCAATTCTGAGCGCGCGAATGGCAAAAGAAAATGCTGTTGTAAAAAAATTCGATGAGCTGGGCCGAGTCAAGGGAGGCGGGTCAGGGGCGTGTGGGTCAAGGTAAGCCGCCATCTTGTATATTTGAAGCCACATATATTTGCCAGGGCCAATGCTAAAGACAAAAAAAAAGTTGAGAATGTGTTCACGACTTATCTTGAAGATTGTAGGGAGCATAGGGAAGAGAGACAACTTACATCTACCGAACCTTGATTCGTTATATGAAGATACAACACTACAGTGTCCCCTGGCGCTGCATCCGATCCAGGTAACAAGAAATAAGCAATTACATATTCTTACAATATTTGTGACAGTGTATCTTAAGACAGGATTTCTAGCTTCTGCCGTTAAAAATGATCAATAAGGTAGCGACGGCCATTTCAACAATTTACAACGAAATGACTGCGTGTGGAGTTTAGCTCAGTTTTCACGTCGTTAGAGTTCATACGTTAAGCTTGATATTATTTATACCAGCCAGTTGGGGTACGAATGATACAGAACAACCTAAAACTTAAATCTCGCAGTTTAATATTAGAAATTACCGTAGTTCGGGGGCTAGTTTCATTTATATAACATCAATTCAGTTTGGGGTTCTTCAACTCCAACAAAAGCAGTTAAAAACTTTTCCCAAGACTTAAGATAGAAGTTTTGTTCAATAGTTAATCAGCAAGCTTTTCAAATTATTTGGCATCATATTTATTCATGCTTAATTGGCCTTTTTTTTATCGTTGCAGAAATTATGAAGCATTGATGAGTTTGCAGGAGATACATGCCCAGGAAGACATATGCCTCATTCAACTGAAATCCAACCCTCTCACCCATGAAAGGTGGAAGTGGGTTTAAGCAAGAAATTTAAAGCCTTATTTGATGATACACTAACCTTAGGGAGCAGGTGGTTAAATTCAATTCTCACAACAAACAGTTTTTCCAGTTTTAAAATGAATTATTATGAATTCATCTGGGGACTAGGAAAGTTGCTGTTTGCTTACATGTAAGCCCGCCAGTGACCGAGATGTTTCTCACCTGTTTCTTGGAAGATTATGACCTATCACTCTTTTTTCTTAATCGCTCAAGCAAAACAAATTACAGGATGGCACATTCATCATTGTTTAGCTGCACCTTTTCAGTGCGCAAAGAAAGTGGTGTCCGATAGCCCATGGCCAGTGTATTTTCTATCGGGCTAGTGAATTCTGTTTTTAACTTGCCTGATAGGCTACTGATGTTTTTTGAGGAATTCGAATAACAGAAGAACTGTGAAATCAATTCTGCTTGTCAAAAATCTTTTGGGGCTAGTTCAAATGACGTTTGGGCTAGTAAATGCTAGTTTCAGCTTGCCCATATGGGAAGCTGTAAAAATAATTTTCTTTGTACCTGCTTTTTACAAATAAATTAATGGAAATTTATTACATTCAACTGGTACATAAAGCAACATTGACACATTATGTCCATTTCTAAGCACTAAGAACAAAAGCAAAAGAAGCTTTGGCAAGTGTAGCGTCTTTTTATTTCTCATTCATCAAATAAGTTCTCATGTATTAACAGCATTACCCAGTGTAATACATGATGTATGAGGGTTCCCAGTCCCCCGCAGCATTTTTAAAGATCTCATAACAGAACTCGCCGCGTATTAACCGCTCAAGAAGGCGGAGGTGTCATGAAGGGACCACCTTCACTCTTGTCGCTGGGCTAAAAACAAAAAGGCTGCCTTGTATTATTAATAATAATAATAATAATACACTTTATTTTAAAAGGATAACAATTAACCCTAATAAGTCTATGGCCATCTATTATAACCTGGTACTTCAAGAAACAACTTACTCTTGTTTTCCAAGGACAAGATGGTCCGTTTTTAAAAGAAAAATTGCTCAAACTGGTTGACGACAAGCCGGAGATGACAACCGATTCGCCAAATCGATCCACAAGCCAAAATGAAAACCAACAGATAATGGAGCGGACTCGGGATCAGAAAATTCTTTATTTGCTGAGCTGAGAGATAATACAAGTTCCTTATCGAGATATCCACAAAATCAAGAAAATATTGGCAACAAAGAACTTATGAAACAGAAAGGGAGGTGTGAAAAGCTACAGGCGGCATTATGCAACAAAGATAAAGAAATTAATGTGCTGGAAATGAAAATTATGTCTCTCGAGACCCGTGCATCATCCGTGGAACAGGAAAACGACTCCCTAAAATTAGCATTAAAGCTTATTATGCAGGAAATGAGCGTAGGAGAGCATCAACAACAGAGGAATCAGAGTTACCAGGTAACTGCCCCTCAAGGAAATTCAAAGAGTGATAATGCCCAGTCTAATGAGAGCTCTAATCCTGAAAATGAACGGCAAACCATTGACGCAAAAAAGAGAAAGGAAAAGAACAAAACACGGAGAAAGAAGATCAATGAAGCACAGTTCAACGCCCATGATGACACGAAAAATTCCACGGCAGCAAACGAAAGTCCTACCTTGTTGATTGGAGACTCTATGATAAAGAATATCCAAGGTACATGTTTAGGAAAAGCCGTTGGTCATCAGGTGGTGGTTAAATTGTTCTCCGGTGCCACCACCAAAGCTATGAAGGATTACCTTAAACCTAATTTGGAGCTTTCACCGGACCAAGTGATTTTGCATGTGGGCACTAATGATCTCAAAAGTAATGAACCACAACAAGTTGCCAGCTCAGTGGTAGATCTCACCAGACAAATTGAAAACTCATCCGATGCCACAGTAATTATATCTGAGCTCGTGTCAAGAAGAGGGATTCAATGAAGCCGTGAAAACAGTTAATAAACAACTGAAGTTCTACTTTCGGCAAAATGGATGGAAATTTATCCAGCATCAAAACATCTCCGAAAAGGAACTTAACAAGGGCGGACTACATCTTAATTTCAAAGGTAATCAACAGTTTTTTAAGAACTTT
Organism: Porites divaricata; assembly: GCA_038088405.1. Taxonomy (NCBI): domain Eukaryota; kingdom Metazoa; phylum Cnidaria; class Anthozoa; order Scleractinia; family Poritidae; genus Porites; species Porites divaricata. The sequence continues at coordinate 14,046,983 of JBBMOI010000004.1, read as the reverse complement.
CAGATGAGGTTAGGTTGAAATGATGCGCTATCTACCGATGCCGTGCCTATTCAATGTACAAAACGCAATACTGAGGAATGTCATGAGCCCACCTCAGTGTTGCCATCTCAACGAGGTTTTAAATTAGCCTCTTTAAATATCAATAAATTAATCACACACATAGATCAACTTAGAATTCTTCTAGTGCATAACAAAATAGATATTTTATCGATTAATGAAACTAAGCTCAATGAAACTATTAGAGACAATGAGATCAACATCTCTGGCTATGATATAATTCAACGTGATAGAATTACAAATGGTGGAGGAGGAGTGTTTCTATGTGAAAAGTTCAATAAATTTTACCATACGAAATGATTTAAACATGGACACTCTTGAGAATCTGTCTGGAAATTCAAAAACCTAGATCTAAACCATTTGTTGTTGCCACGTGGTATAGACCACCTGATTCTCCTATTGGTATTTTTTCACCTTCCGAAACTTTAATTGGGAAACTCGATTCCGAAAATATTGAATATTTTCTAATGGGAGACCTTAACTGCGACATGATTGCTACTCGATATGACAATAATACATGCAAAATTAATGTGTCACTGATATTTATGGTCTACAACAACTTATCACTGAACCAACCAGAACAACTCCGACTTCTGCAACTTTGATTGATGTAATCTATACTAATTGTCCAGATAAAGTTGTGTTCGGGGGTTCGTCATATCAGTATTAGTGATCATAGCATAGTTTTTGCCTATCGAAAATTATCCGTGAATTGAATGTCTGGTGGGCGCAATGCTATAACCTACAGAAACTTTTGAAAATTTAATCGAATAAATTTTCGGAACGATATTGCCATCTCATTGTTGGGATCACATATACAATTCAACTGATCCCAATGACATGTGGCTACAATGGAAATGCTCGTTTCTATCTGTTGTTAACAAGCATGCTCCCTTGAGAACAATGCGTGTTCGCACGCGTAGTTCCCCATGGATTACATCTGAGCTTAAGAAACAAATGCATGATCGGGATATTCTTAAGACTAATGCAAGTAAATTGAATGATTCAAATGACTGGTCATTTTTTAAAAAACAACGCAATATAGTAAATAGCGAAACAGAGTAGCCAAGCAAGCCTATTATCAAAATGGTTTTAACAAGTATACGGGCGATTCTAAAAAGACCTGGCAGACTATCAATGAACTTACTTCGCGAAAATGTGGGAAAAAATTGGTGACATCTCTGAAAGTAAATGGAGTATCAATAACAAATCCAACTGTGCTGTCGAACCAATTTAATAATCACTTTGCTACTATCGGTCCAGAACTTGGTAGGATATAAGGGCGAGGTTATTGGAGCTGATCAAGATGGCGGACAGACGTTTTGTCACGAGTTCTCGTTCTCTGGTTCTTGCTCTCTTGTTATATATTATCACATTATCTCAGGATAACAGGGATGAAATATTGACCGAAATTCAGCACCGTGAGTTATGTTTTATGCCTTCCTGTCGACTGAAAGCCAAAAGTTGGACATTCCTTCACCGAAGGCCACGAGTCACAGCTTGGAAGACCGTTATGAATGTCTCTACTCGGGTCAAAAGATCAAAGGCAACCACGGCTTACTACGATAACTCGACTTCTGCTTTTAGACCAATTTTACAATTACTACACGATGTGGAAACCAATCCTGGACCCGCACTGAATTATTCTACAAATGGTTCTGGCAAAACGAATGGCAATGTGAGCATAGCACACCTTAATGTTCACTCTCTCAAATGCCGAGATCATTACGTCCTTGTAAAAGAAACAGTGTTAACCAACAGGTTTGATATATTTACTGTGTCCGAAACATGGCTGAATAGCACAGTTCAAGACCTTGAAATTGAAATCCCCGGTTATGTCATCTATTGTCTCGATCGTAAGAATAGCAGAGGTGGCGGCGTTTGTGCATATGTTTCGCGAAACTTCAAAACCGAGTACTTGAGCGATATCTCACTTACCGCACCATCTGGTTTCCAACAACTGTGGCTAAAAATCCAGGTTAAGAGCATGAAATCGTTTATCTTATGCACGGCATATAGACCACCAAATACTCCACTGTCATGTTTTGATTCTGACCTAATAGAATCCTTTGTCTACGCTTCGTCGCTCAATGTGCCTATTTACCTGCTTGGAGATTTGAATTGTCGTCTTGAGAGTAGTGACAATCCCGAGGCTAAAGCCTTACTGAATTTCTGCCATTCCTACAATCTCTCACAACTTATTACTAGGCCAACATGCGTAACGGAAACTACTAGCTTGATTTTGGACGTAATCTTGGCTTCAGATACCAAGCAAGTTCTTAATGTTATGGTTTTGGAAAGCTCGATCAGTGATCATGAACTAGTCTACATCACATTAAAACTAAAGAAAGAGCGCTCTAAGCCTGTTTATATCACTACCAGAAGCTACAAGCATTACAAGGCTGACGCTTTTTATGATGATGTTTCAAAGGCACCGTGGTCAATAATTGATGTTTTCGATGATGTCGAAGACAAGCTTCATGTATTCAATTTGCTTTTTTCTTCAATACTTGACCAGCATGCCCCGATTAAAACGTTTAAAGTCCGCGGCAAACCCAATCCATGTATAACTGACAACATACGCGCATTGATGAAAACAAGAGACAATTGGCGGAAAGAAGCAAGAAAACGCAACGACCCTATGGCTTGGACGGCTTACAGAAACCTCAGGCAGGAGGTTAAAAGAGAAATTAAAATTGCTGAACGAGAATTTTTTACAGAACAGATTCAAAGGAACCCAAGCAATACAAACAGTATTTGGAAAGTAATCCGCCACATAATCCCCAAAAAATCCACATCCCAGCGAATTTTCAGCAAGGATAACAAAGTTGTAGCTGACGAGTTTAATCGGTTTTTCGTTTCAGTTGGCCAGAGTTCTGTTGACAAAATCCAGTCATTGGCTAATGAATGCAACATAACACTCAACCGAAATTATTTTGTTCCAAGACAATACCCTTTGTGCGAGCAGTTTCATTTGAATACCATAGGCAGTGGCGAGATCGAACGCATAATATCTTCAATGCCATCAAACAAAGCCCCAGGGATCGACAAGATCTCTGTCCGTGTTTTAAAGGACTGCCTTGCCCCGATCCTTCCAGTAATCACGTCTATTATAAACACGTCTATTGAGACATACAAATTTCCCACTATTTGGAAATTAGCCGAAGTAGCACCTCTCCCTAAAGCTGAAAACCATGAATTGGCGAATAACAACAGACCAATTTCGCTTTTACCGGTTTTATCAAAAGTTTGTGAAAGGGTCGTACACAATCAATTCACTTCTTATTTGCAATTAAACGATAGGTTAACAATCACCCAAAGCGGCAACAAAAAATGGCATTCGACGGAAACATCTGTCATAGAAACAACTGACACTATTCTTAGAGCGATAGACCAGAAGATGTTGACTTCGGCAGTGTTTTTAGACATGAGCAAGGCCTTCGACAGCGTCAATCACGAAACCCTAATCTTGAAATTGCAAGACGTAGGCGCCTCGAACCCAGTTATCCAGTGGTTTTGCAGCTACCTTAATGATAGACGACAAGTGGTGCGAATCCATTCAACATTGTCAGAGCCCTTGCCCATTAACCGCGGCGTCCCACAAGGAAGTATACTCGGACCACTTTTATTCAGCATATACACTAATGATCTTCCCTTAGCACCACAGAAATGCAACGTCCAGAGCTATGTAGACGACACTAAGCTAGTTATATCCTTCAAAATGAAAGATGCTGTAAATGCCTTTGCTGATTTAAGCGATGACTTGCATAGAATAGGCCAGTGGTTTTCTAACAACCTTTTATTGTTGAACCCAAGCAAAACTAAACTTATGGTGTTTGGTAGCAGGCAAATGCATTCCAGAATGACCACTCGCAGCCTCACTTTCATGGGAAGAGAACTCGTACCGGAACACACCGCGAAAGACCTTGGGGTGATTTTGGACGCTTACCTAACATATGACGAACACATTACCAAAACTGTCTCTTCCTGTATGTCTAGTCTCAGTCAAATAAGCTGCACAAGGCATGTTTTCGACAAACGCACCCTATTAACTATTATAAATGCTCTAGTTTTTAGTAAACTTTTTTATTGTTCGAACATATGGGCGAATACATCGAAAAGTAATGTAAGTAAATTACAAAGTATTCAGAACTTTGCTGCTCGAATTGCGACCAATACGCGCAAATATGATCACATCACACCAGTTTTAAAAGAGCTTAAATGGCTACCAGTAGAAACTCAGTTATACTTTAGGAACGCTATCATGGCCTTTAAATGCCTAACATCTCAAGCGCCGGAGTACCTCTCCTCCCAGTTCATTAAGCGAGGAGATATCAGCGGACGTGCCACAAGAAATAGTCAGATGCTGAACATTCCACTTTTCAAGACTGCTAGTGGTCAGAGAACGTTCTATTATAGAATAGTTAGCATCTGGAACTCAATGGATTGCAGTCTCAAAACTCTTGAGTCCGTGTCTGCTTTTAAGTTTAATCTGAGGCGTAGACTCGTCAAGGATTTTATGGATGCTTAAGTATTTTATCACGTCAATTGAATTTTTACTGTAAATATTTTTTCTCAGAGTTTTTTAGTAGGTTTTAAATTAATGTAATTGATTATAATTCTGATAATATAATTTTGTAATAGTTTTTAGCGTCCTTAACTTACTAGGTCTTTATTGTAGGAATTTTTATCTTTTATCGTTGTAATGTAATTATTGTCTTTGAAAAGCCTCTATGAGGAAAGTCAATAAAGTATGTATGTGATATTGATTCCTCAAATAGTGATGGTTAGGCACAGATAAACGGTTTAAGCTCCATCGGACCAGTACAAATAAAGTTCTCTCACTTTTGAGTCGTCTAAATAAGTCAAAGGCAGCTGGCCTTAACAAGATATCTGCTAGGCTCATTCGGGAATGTGCAGATCTCATTTGCATTCCTAACCGTGATATTTTTAACCAGTCAGTAAGTCAAGGCATGTTTCTGGATGACTGGAAATGCGCAAAGGTCACCCCACTTTTTAAACAAGGTGATCGGGACGACTTAAATAATTATCGTCCAATTTCGGTGATCTCAGTTATGGCCAAGGTCTTTGAAAGAATCGTCTATGATCAATTGTATGCCTACCTATTCAATCAGGTTTCCGTGCTATTCACTCAACCTTCACGGCTCTCCTTGAGGCCACGGACACTTGGCGTACAATATTGACCGCGGTAAAATCAACGCCGTTGTTTTCTTAAATCTCAAAAATGCCTTTGACACAGTTGACCATGAGATCCTTTTATCAAAAGTAGGCAATTACGGCATATATGGTAACACGCACCAATGGTTTAAGTCATATTTAGAGAATCGTACTCAAATGTGCTCCATCAACGGATTGCTCTCTCAAAGCTGTTTATTAAGTTGTGGTGTTCCCCACAAGACGATTTTAGGTCCACTACTATTTCTGTTATACATCCACGATCTTCCAAACTGTCTTTCAAAGTGTGAGCCGAGGATCTATGCTGATGACACCCACCTTACATACGCAGGTGGTGTGGGTATTCTTATTAAGAATGGACTTCATGTGAAGGAATCAACTGGAAGAACTCGTGATTTTACTTCCTTTGAGTTCATTGACTTGCTAATCGCATCTGCTTCCTCTTGGGAAACTCGTCTCCTGGTTATTTATCGCCCTCCTTGCAATTGTCCAATGTTTCTTGATGATTTTGTCCGCCTAATGGAGCAATATATCACAGACTCCGCATATCTTCTAGTTGCTGGTGATTTTAATTATCGTATTGATGATGCTGGTGACAAAGCCTCATCTCATTTTTCCAACCTTCTTGGATCACTAAATTTAAAGCAGCATGTGGATAAGTCAACACAGTACTGGTCACACTTTAGACCTTTTAATCACGAGAGATGAGCCTTTAGCCCTTAAAATTTCTGTGATCCTGCCTTATCTGATCATTTTGTTGTTCATTGTGATGTATTGATAGCTAAACCTAGCTTTGAAAGAAAAGAAATTAAATTTCGCAAGCTGAAGACCATAGACACTGTAAAGTTTTGTGATGAACTTGCCAATTCATCACTCTTGTTGCATCCACCGGATGATCTTCATCAGCTAGTACAGCTCTGCATTGGTTTCTACCCTGAACAAACATGCTCCGATTAAAAGGCGTGTCATCACTATTTGCCCTGCTGCTCCTTGGTATACGGAGGAAATCAAAACTGAAAAAAGAAAGCAAAGGAGATTAGAGAGGCAATGGCGTGTGACTCGGTCAGCTTCTGATCGTGAGTATTTTGTTCGACAGTGTCACGCTGTTTACTCTAGATTGGTCACTGAAAATCAATATGATTTGAGAAAACTGTTTTCGACTTTTTCGAAATTGCTTCACCAGCACCCACAAACCAGGTTTCTGCAACAGGAAGGTACTGCATTGTTAGCACAGGAGTTTATTGTGTTCTTTGACAATAAAATCAGAAGAATTCGTGAAGACCTTGATTGATCTACACCTGACAATGTTGTTGAGTTCAGAGACGTTTCTGCTGAATGTCAATTTACTACCTTTGCAAGTGCCTCATCGACTGAACTTATGGCAATTGTTGGATCTATGTATTTAAAGTCTTGTGATCTAGATCCTATTCCTGGTTGTATCATGAAGGACTGCTTCACCACTGTTCGACCAGTGATAACCAAGATTGTCAACCTTTCAATGGAATCTGGTAAACTTCCTACTGATCTCAAAGTGGCCAGCGTCAAACCACTGCTCAAGAAGCAATCTTTAAGCCTGGATGAATTCAAGAATTTTAGGCCAATTTCGAACTTAAGTTTTCTGTTTAAAGTTATTGAGAAATGTGTTGCCAAGCAGCTTATTGCTTATATAGATGCCAATAATCTTAATGTCATTTATCAGTCTGCCTACAGAAAACTACACAGTACTGAGACGGCTTAATCCGTGTTCATAATGATATTGCTACGGTGTTAGATCACAAAAGATCAGTGATCTTGTTACTCCTCGATCTTTCACCAGCATTTGACACTGTTGATCACGTTATTTTACTTTCGCGCCTTTTTTCTCGATTTGGAATTGGTGGTACGGCATTAGAATGGTTTCGGTCGTACTTGAGTGACCGCACTCAATTTGTGAATGTCAATGGTTCGACGTCCGAGCATCATGTTTTGCAGTTTAGTGTACCCCAGGGATCTGTCCTTGGTCTGCTGCTATACTCCTTGTACACCTCTCCACTGAGTGACATCCCAATAAACACGGGTTAAGCTTTCATTTTTATGCTGATGACACGCAGCTGTATATTACTTTTGAGACGTCATTCCTCAATGGAGATGAAATTGAGCAAGAGTAAGTTGGAAGCCTGTGTACAAGAAATTGACACCTGGATGCTTTTGAATAAGTTAAAATTAAACAGAGAAATTGAGCTTCTTTTGATATCATCTTTACACCATGCTCGACCTCCTTTGTTACATCTTGATGTCTGTGATGAGAGAGTGCTGACTTCACCAAAAGCAGGCAACATTGGAGTTATTTTCGATGAATATTTGAGTATGGTTCCTCAGGTGACAGCAATGTGTAAATCAGCATTCTATCATCTCCGTAAAATTAGCCTCATTCGTAAACATCTTACCTTCAATGTAGCCCAGCTTGTTGTTCACGCTCTCATTACATCAAAGCTTGACTACTGTAATTCGTTACTATATGGTTTACCCAAGCACGTGATTAAACGGCTCCAACGTGTGCAGAACACTGCTGCTCGAATTGTTTCTCTCTCACCCAAGTTCTGTCATATTACACCTATTCTTATGAGTCTCCACTGGCTCCCAATTGATCTCCGAATTGAATTTAAGATACTTATCATTACCTAGAAGACTCTCCATGGCCTAGCGCCTGCTTACACTAAGGATCTCCTTGTCAGCTACATTCCGGGACGTTATCTAAGATCTGCAAAGAAAAATTTACTCGCCGTGCCTGCTTTCAAGCTAAATAGTTATGGCCACCATGCTTTCTCTGTTGCTCTGCCGTTGCTTTGGAACAATCTTCCACAACATGTTAGGGATGCAGAATCGCTAGACATTTTTAAAAGACAGCTGAAAACAGTTCTTTTTAAGCGTGCTTTTTAAATTGATAATTTTATTGTAGTTATTTATTTCAATTATCTTTTAGCTTTTTACTTCTTTAGCTTTTTAATGTTTTATTGTAAATTTGGATTTTTATCCTTGTAAATAGTGCCTTTGGACCGTTGGGAAAGGGCGCTTTAGAAATGTTATTATTATTATTATTTAATGCAGACAATATTCAGTTGCTTCTAAATCAAGATTTAGAAAATGTTCACAATTGGCTGAGAGCAAACAAACTTACCCTAAATATGACTAAAACCGAATTTATGCTTATCGGATCTAGGCAGAGGCAAAGTACTCTCACAGAGTCCCCGACATTTGCAATTAATGATTTTCAAGTTAGCCAGGTCACCACTGCAAAATCACTTGGAGTGACCATCGATGACAGACTTGATTGGAGTGGCCATATAGAGAAAGTAACAAAGAAAGACGCTTCTGGTATTGGGGACATAAAACGAATAAGGCACCTTGTCCCTCAGGCGACCTTACAACTAATATATCAAGCTTTAATACAGCCACACTTTGATTATTGCAATATTGTTTGGGGAAACTGTGGGATAACTGCACTAATGATAAAAAACAACGGGTTTCAGGCTTCCCTCCTCCAAGCTCAGGTACAGTACATGTATTTGCTTTTGCCTTTAAGTCTACATTTGCCATGGGTTTTTGTTTTTGCCGTGAGGTATTTGCTTTCACTGTGAAGTAGTTGCTCTTGCCGTGAGGTATTTTGTTTTTGGTGTGAGGTCTTTGGTTTTGCCATGAGATATTTTGTTTTTGCCGTGAGGTTTTTGTTTTTGCTGTGAGGGTTTTGGTTTTGCCGTTACAGTTGTGGGCCACCGTAGAAAACATACCCCTATTCCTAAAGTTGTATCTCTCATTGTCAATCAAGTATAAAACAATGATTGAAATTGAAATGATCGATGTGGAAGGTAAAAGTGAGGGAATTTCCTTATGGCACCCCTAGGCGACAATGCAGCACGAACAACTTTCATCAGTCGCCCATTAAAATAATAAAATAACAGTATAGATGTTAAAAGAGAGAGTCAACATTACCGCATTTCTGCAACATCTTTAAAAATACTAAAAACAGAAATAATTGTATGTACATGATGGTATAAAGAATAATACTTCATTACTGATCTCTGCTTTTGACAAGTCTCAACAGGATCTGATATCAAAGTCAGACAGAAAGCTTTCTAAGGCCATGCAATCTACATTTCTCCCAAAAACAGTACAATGAGAGTCAGCAACAGAACAGAAGTATTCTGTCCAGTAGTTCGGATGGTTGTTAAGAGGTCCAAAAATTACCTGAAATAATTAATAGCAAGTTTATGCTTTCTTTGACAGAATTGGCTTCATGTACCAATGCGAGAACGAAAAAATAATTAAGCAAAACAGAAAATAAAGTTATGGTCGCTAATTGTGATGTTGAGAACCTGGACCATCAAAACTGACAGTTGTTAGAAGGTAAGTCATAACGCCTATTTCAATGATCAAGCAAAAAATGTCAAAAATCTCGTTAAAAAATGGGGCGGGATGGTGGGATTGAGAAGAAAAAAAGGTGGGAAAGCGATATTTGAGAACCCCTATTGTGGACCCTCCATAGACATCAGCTATGAGAAACCTTACACTGTCATCACCGGAATATTGATACAGACACCTTATGCTGGTAAGTCATTTGTCAGTGGTGGTTTGCGCGCTCGTGGTATTTTTGTACAAAGACACTGAATAGAAGAAATTTTTAGAACGATTGATCCTGTTGGCAGAGCAATGCATAGGAGAGCTGCTATTCAAAGGAGGCAGTACAATGTCAGAGCTCCTAATCATATGTGGCACACTGATGGCAGCCATAAACTGGCCAGTTGAAGGTTTGTTGCATATGGTTGTACAGATGGCTATAGCAGAGAAGTTGTGTACTTAAAGTGTACCACTAACAACCTGGGATCTACAGTCTTATGATATTTTATTGAGGGAACCGATGAGTCTGGATCGCCTCTACGTGTGTTCGGTGACCATGGAGAAGAAAATGTCGAGGTTGCAAGGTTTATGGTAGAGAGAAGAGGTGACAGTCAGGGTAGCAGGACCTAGTGTCTGCAATGTCAGAATTGAGACACTAGCGGGAGATGAACAGGGTTGTTATTGCCTTTTACAAGAACATCTTTCATTTCTTGGAACATTCATGTTTGCGTAATTCAAACAGTGAGTTTGGTCTTTTTTCTCAACACTACATCTAATTACCCAGGACCAATGCATCACTTGAGCAGTGGAACTTCGATGGGATACGCACTGTAGGATATCAGTCCCCAGTGGGTTTGTGGAATGCAGGTATTATGCAAAATGTGGACCAGAAACTGATGGTATTGATTTTGAATCAGGTATTCAAGAGACTGATGATGACTACAGTGTTGTTGTTGTTCCTGAGAATCTAACCGAGGAAGAAATAACTGCTCTGACAAGACATGTTCCTGATCGTTTATATGATCATGAGAACTGGTGTTAATGTTTGCAATGTTGTCAAGACAATGAGAAACATCGCTTTGTGAAACTTTGATAGCCTTTTATCTGAAGTTATTACATGTTAGAAAAGTCAGCATTGTGAAGAGGATAGTTCTCTTAATTTCAAGGTTAAACATTCAATATTTTAGCTTTGTCTGGGAGCATCCTTTTATGCATAATAATATTGATTTTGTTTAAAAACAATAACGCTATCAGCAAATCAGTAGCAGAGGTAGATCCAGGAAATTTTTGTACAGGGGTCCAAACTTGGAAGTACTTGATAAGAATATCCATCTTTCCTTGCCATGCATTTGTATGTTTTCATCAAAAGTTCATAAGAGGGAAAATCATGCATTTCTGGTATTAAATGAAAAATACGTTTAAAAGTTAAGGGGAAAGTGCTATACTGTTTTTTATTTCATATTATTTTACCGGCAATATTTTTGAAATATCAATAATATCAAAGCTTTCAACGTTCTGTTAATCACTTTAAAATAGTCGATAGTGTGATGGTGCTTTAACAAGGGGGGACAACCCCCTTGACCACCCCCTGGGATGAACTACAGGGTATTACCGTAAAAGCATTTTCTATTCACTAGCTTTAATCAGCTTAACTCAGTTCTGGTCCCTATACAGGATTTAAATCTAACAGCACAACCAGATGCGGACACCCTTCCAAGCAGGAAGATTGCTTCACCATCCAAAGTGGCGACCCTTACAACACAATCAACACAAGGATAATGAGGTCATTGAAAACAATAAATAATGGATAGCAGTAAACTCAGGTCGACTCACCTGACAGTTTCTTTTAAGGCTTTCAAGGTCTTCACTTGCCTTGAGACGGGAGCTCAATTTTTCTTTCTGAAGAAACGCATTACCACTGGCACCTTTCTCGTAATATAACGCCACACACAATTTATGATGTCTACCACATTGTCCACTTCTGTCAGCTCTGGTGTGGCCATACTGTCACCAGACTTACTTTAATAGCAAACGCTCAATGCAAAGGATTGTCCAGGTCCGACAGGTCCGTCTGGCCAGGCAAAAGCAGAAAAGGTCAAATCCGTCAACAAAACAGGAATGAGTGGAGGATCTTAACGAACGTGACTTCTAACCGCAGTGATTTGATACCTCTTTCCGAGTGACGAAAACGACGAAAATAGTAAAACCAGAAAAGACGAACAACATTGAAAAGTGATAATGGGCAAAATTTGACATGGTTCACTTCCTTTGACACTCATAGCTTTACTACAAAGGCGGTATACACGCTTAAGAACCATTTTTTTTTTCAGTCAACGCTAATCAATTTTTAGTCAAGACAAAACTAAATTCCCGTATCCCACTATTTTTTCCTTACGATTCCTGAATCCCATCCCCATAAAAATAGGAAATCCCGCTCCCGCTGGTTGTTAAAATTCTCGCATCTCGCTTCTGTTTTCAGCTCATATCCCGAATATCACCACGAAAATAGCCAAATCCCGCATCCCGCCAAACCTATTGTGGACCCTCTCTACGAAGCTTTTGTGAAAAGCAAGTTCTTGTTTACAACAATACAATGTACTTTCACTTATCCCAAGTGAAAGTGCTCTTCTTTTCCAATTCATCCAAGTTTCGTGCAGGGTTTTGATTTGTTCTTTCCTGTATCTAGGTCTTAGTCTTGTACTTGCTTCTATACTAGGAACCGAAGCTGCCGACCTAACACTGATTGCCTCTCTCTGAACATTGGTGGTATAGATTTCGTATAGCAAGCTTTGAGAAAACATCTGCAGGTTGAAAACAAGCTGCTTTAATTCATCACTGCCATTGTAATTGCATGGACAATTTGAAGGTGGTCCTCCACTCAGCTTTCTGTATAATCCAGAGGGACAGAATTGCATTCGTCGTTTAAAGCCTTGTCGGCTTCTTCAAAACACTATCCCAAAGATGAAAGAAATTCGTCAATATTTTCAGTATGTCCGTCAGCGACCACAATCTTTGCTCATCTTCATTCCCTCTTATGCAATATACTTGACATAAGGAAGATGATTTATCCCCACCTGTTTCCAGTTCTTTTGGATTGTCACTGCTAAAATCGGTAATTTCTATCGTTGCATTTGACATTCTAGATCCCCGATCGACACTTCTTATTTCCAGTCCTTAAAATCTTCAGTGCTCATCACCAATCTTTCTTTTGACCACAGCAATTGTGTTTCTAGTATAAGAACACCTTTTGACACCTTTTTGGTTCTCATCAATGAATCGATAATCTGGACTGCAAAGATCTTCATTGTCAACCACCAATCCAAAAACTCAATCATAGCAATCGTGATGTTGATCATCAATCGAGCACTTGTACCTCTTTTGTATGATATGGCCTCCCATAAATCTTGATGTCTTTTGGTAGAGACTTGCTTGTAAGGATGTCAGTGAGCTTTTTACTAACCTTTGATGCAGCAAATTAACTTGGAAATACAGAACTAAGGTATCAGTAGCAAGGATTTGTTTGTACAACAAACAGGCAAAATGTCTCCAAGGTTGAGTCACTGTGCCCCCTCTGGATATTTTGTATGTGGTTGCAAACTGACTTCACATGGCCTCTATCATGTTCCCATTTCCCTGGGGTGCAGTGGCAACTACTCACTACAGGTGGTCCATGGCCCACGACCCCCAAAATACCTTTTCAGTACCACTCATGGGGAGTAAGGCTATTGTACATTTTTGAAAACTATACTTCCTCCAGTTTTTTATTATGCAGGGATTACCATGTGATTAAATGACGTCACTCAGTTCCACAGAACCAATAGGAATCAGACAACGATTCCTGAACCTTACGAAAAGTGTACTGAATGTGTCAAAATGATTGCCATTTCTACCAGGTGAGCTTTTAAAACGGTAAAATCATCATCTTATTTTAATTTTGTAAATTAAAATAATGCGGACAGTACATATATCCATGACTAGTAAATTTCAGTGTAAGTATTGGCAATGTTTTACATTCAAAAGATGCAATAAATTCAAACTAAAATGTACTAGTCATGGAAGTATGTATAGTGCCCATTATTTTAGAAAAATTTTAGCATAACGTCAAAACAGTGAATGTTGTAACGCAGATTTTTGACCGGTTAGAAGGATAGGTTTGTCTTAAAATTTTAACATTTTGCAGTGAATCAATCTCAATGGAAGTTTCAGGTTTCAGACCATATTATATACATTATAAAGATTATGTGAAGAGATTTTTAAAAAATTCGTTCGAGTCGTTTCAGAGATATACAAAAAAGCGCTAAAAGTTCAATTTTGAATTAGGTTGTACTTATAAAGGTGGTAAGGAAACGGGTTAGTTTTCAAGATTGCAAGAACGAAAATACACCAAAATTTCCTAGCATCAAAGTATGATATTAAGCAGCATTCTAACGCTACCTAAGAATAATTTGAGTCATTTTTATAACGTTTTTATTAAATGATCTATCACTGCTATTGAAAATTTAAGGTTTGAAATATTTTTTCGTTTTAGTCGAATTCAAACATACAGAATTTTTTAACTTCTTACGGAGATTGTTTGCTAAACACTAAACTTTAAGTTCCTAGTGTTGCATTTTCAGTAGCTGGTCTAGATCATACAAAATTCGGCTTTTATCAGTTTCAAAGTTTTTTGCTTATTATTGTCATAGTAATATCGATTTTACTTAAAACTACATTTTCACAAATTTCAATCCATAGCCAATTACTGGTGAAAAGTTTACAGCAATCAGACAAGGAAAAATCCACTTCTAAGGCGACTGAAAAATATCAGTTTGGCCTCTGAAAAACTGTATCGAAACACCTTAAGTATTTATCGCTCTTTGATACTACCCTTAACAGTGTTCTCTATAGATTTGGTAGTCAGCCAAATTTTTAAAGTAGACAGCGGGTGTATTGTGAGTGCCGGCAGGGCACAAGCTCCTAGAGGGGTCTGGGGGTGTGCCCCCCTTCCTGGAAAATTTTCAACAAAAAGGAGTCAGGAGATGCAATTTAAGGCATTTTAGGCACACTGCGGCAGGACCATACATACATACATACATACATACATACATAAAACTTTAGGTTACTTTCACACTGATAAATCCAGAATAGTGTTCAACAATGATGGAGCGGTAATAACAATGTTTTCTACTCAATATCGTTACATATGGACTTTAATACAGGTCTGTTTCGTAGACCAACAAAGAGCTGATCCACTCATCAGTTAAATTCCATATAAACTGTAGTCGCTTGGGTTTAAATACATCAGCAGCATGTTCGTTACAAAATTCAAACTTAAACAACAATGGTAATATACATGTGTGAGCTTATGATTGGTCATTGAGGATGCGATTGAATTTAAGGGTGAACTTCTGCCTGTGCCTGCAAGTTGATACAAGTTCATTACGCTTCTTAAGCGTTGCCATGTGCGGTTTATATAAAACATAGAATTTCTCGGTATTGCATAGGTTACATCGTTTCGAGAGATTAGAATACGATTTTGCCTTGGCTAGAATATTCCAGGAGATTGTGAAGTCTTTCTTTTTATCTTTGAGCCACCAAAGGTGCTTGCTTAGTTCAGTGTCATTTCTTTTGTTCTCATGTTTGAATGACATTGGTGATTTTGCCATCTTGTCTTGAAATCTGTGGTGGTGAGGCCAACGTATGTCTCTTTACTTTCGGCAGTGGTGATGGTGGCCTGGTACACCACTTCCTTTACTAAGCATTGTCCTGTTAAAGGACATTTATTTGGTTCTCTGCAGTTACAGAGTTTTGGCGTGGGTGCGCATTCATCAGGTGTTGTGTTATGTCTCAGGATGGTTTTGTTGTGTCTATCGATGATTTGTTTTATGTTAGGTGAACAACTGTAACTAAGCTTGACATTGTTTTTGTTAAAAAGTTTTCTTAATTTGTGGTTAGGTGGGAAGCAGTTGTCAATCAAATCTCTTCCTATATTGGTTTGAACGTTTTTACTAAATGGTGGGTTGAACCATATTATGTTTCTCTGCCTCTTTCTCTTGTTGCTGGCTGATTCTGGTGACTGTTGTTGTGGTGGGGAGAATTTGAGTGTATATGAATAACCGCTTTTATGCAATGCTTCCTGGTAGAGTACTGTTGCTTTTTTGAAGGTTTCCTTGTCAGATGAGATCTCAGATAGTCTTTTGTTAATTGCCTCTGGGATGTTCTTTATTATGCATGGGGGGTGGTTAGATTTGCTGTGGACATAGAGCAGAGTGGATGTTGGCTTCAAATAGGGCTTGTACTTCTCGGTGGTTAAGTCTAGTGTTACATCAAGGAAGTTTACGACCTTTTTGTTGGCTTCAGTAGTGATGTGTAGGTTGTTTTGGCGAAAACTTTGCAGATTTCTTTTTTAATTTTCTCGATTTTTTTGTGGGGTTTGGCTTAGGACTGGTAAGCCGTCATCTCTGTAAAGCCCAATTTCCATCTCATGAGGGATTTCTTTGAGTTGCGAGAGAATGTAGGTTCCGACTAATTTGCATGTTTCTGCTCATACATACATACATCATACATACATACATACATTTTATTGTGTTTTGAAGTAAAAGTACAGTAACATGCCCGCGGGTAGCTAAGCTAATATAGGTGGGTCATGTTTACAGAAAATAAGTACAACTAATACAGCTAATTCTTCTGTCAGTTTTTGTGTATATTGTGGAGTCTAAAATGATAATTACAGTGATAACAAGATATCTATTTGTCTCCCAGTACTAATAGAATCATTACTTATTATTTCCCATCATTTAAATCATTTTACTTCTCTCAGTGAATTACAAGTGAAACCTATGATTCCGGCTCAGTAGACTCAATATACATAAGTTTAGTTGATCAAGTTTTTGAGATTACTAATCATCGTTCATATCAAACTTAAAGTCTGAATCAACACCAGATTCAACATCTACCATATCCATGGCATCCAGTGCGTCATGACACAAATCAGAATTGCTGGCAACTTCTTGAGCAACAACCTGAACTTGACCATCAAGTTCAGTTTCCACAGCTACTCCACTATCTTCCTGGGCTTCAGTTCTAGAGGCCTGAAAGTCATCTGGAAATTCCACCTGTATACCAATGTCAGTCTTTGTGGCTGGATGGTGAAGACTGCCTTCATGGTCTGATCCTCCAACCACTGTGAGCTTCTTAAGTGATGGCAGATTTCTGAAGTGTGTTTTTCTCCAGACTTTGGTTGCTTCTGTAAGCATCTCCTTGCACTCTTCAGTGTCATGATTAGGGCCATTGACAGAAATGTGAAGCAGGCTGGACATCATGTCATTCTTGAGTCGACTTCGCAACCTTGTCTTTACCCTCTTCACTGCACTTGCACCCCGTTCCTGAACTGCATTAGACATGGGCTGGGTGAGGCAGATCTGAGCAGGAAGTTCTGTGGCAAGTTGATTCTGTGAGCCACCTGCTCTTTAACAACTTTTCTTGGAATGAACTCAGTTGGAGAACGGTCATCGTTCACCCTGAAAACAGCAGAGGGTACCTTCCATGATGACATCAAGTACTTGAAGTTGTACCACTGTGCAAGTGTGTGATCTTTGTCAAACTGGAACTGCTTGCACAGCACTTTTACTTCATCCACACCATACTCCTTGAAGACTGGGTCTTCTGGCTTGGGGAAGCAGCTCGGATCGAAGATGGAAAATGCTTCAAGAATGGGTGTTGCCTCTTGGAATCCTCTATCTAGGTTCCTCTCGAGGGCAGTTGTATAGTTAACTACAAGATTTTTCAAGTATGCTTCTACCTGGCCATCATCTTTAAGCTCCAGTTTCAAAGAAGCGTAGTCCCCACCTGGCTGAATGGCTGTTTGCAACTCAAGAACAAGGTCAAAGGAGGACCGGATTTGGTGCTTTCAAGTGCAGGTCTGATGGAGGTGTAGCATGCGTGATCTTTTTGATGAGGTAGAACTGCATTCAGTAGAAGCATCATGCTAACAAACTTGGTGTTATTCATTCTCTGGAGAAGACCTTGAACTGTAGCATCTGCTTCCTTAAACTGCCTCAATGTCTGCATCAGGGCATGAAGGTTTCGGCAGATGCTTGAAACACTTTGGCCAGTTAAAAGCCACATTGTCCTGCAAGCTTTCTGTATCTTCACTGCCAGAGACTTGGACAGCTTTTTCTGTTTTGTGGGGTCATCATTACCATTAACCAGCTTTCTTTTCTGAAGTGACACAGACCTTCTCAAATGCTGAAGAGCATTATGGGTACTCCAGCCACTTCCACAACTGACGAACAGTAACTTCGATGGTCTGGATATACTTCACGGTGTCATTAGCATCACTGCATGCCAAGGCAAGCCTGTGGTTAGCGCAGTGACTGGGTACCCTGATGCTACACACTTTCTGAAGTCTGGCACCAACACTATTATTTTTGCCAGTTATGACACTAGCACCATCTGAGCCAAAACCACAAACTAAAGCAAGGTTTAGACCACATGCTTTCAGCTCCTCAGTGATGATCCTTGTTATAGATTCTGATGTCTCAAGAACATCTTTCATGTCAAGAAAATCAAAACGTGTCGTCCCTTCCTCATCAACATAACCAATATAGATCAACAGCTGCTCCAGTATAGCACAATCCGTCACCTCGTCAACTAAGATACTAAACCACTTGGCATCCTTGACCCTTTGAATTAGTTTCTCCTTGATAAGCTGACCAAGGAGGAGGCGCATCTCTCGCTGACTTCGTTCACTTGTATTTTTGAGCTCTTGTATTTCTGTAACACCCACATGCTTTTCTCACTCAATCAGAGAGAGAAGTTTCTTGTTGGCCACTTCTTTTCCAAGCCAATAAGAGCTCAGGAATGCGTGGTAGGTCACTTTATCAGCCACTTCGTGAGCCACTTTGTGCTTGTTAGCCAAGGAAGAATCCCTTCTCTCCAACTCACAGATTACTGTTTATGTATGTCCACTCCCTCTTGGATGGTCACTAACAGTGCTGTGCTTGTAGTTGGTGCTAAGTTGAATGTGTTCTGTTTGTTGTACTTGTTGTTGGTGTTATGAACACGGCACAAAAGGTATAAGATCCCTTCCCCTTCACAGTATACCAACCACCACATGCCTAAAATTAAAACCAAAAAAGAGTTACTGTGGTTATTGTAAAAGGCAAAACTGGACTTATTATAGTAAACATTTTTATCATAAAATGTTTAAATATTGACAAAACAATAATGTACAGTATGTTTCATTTATATTTACCTGCTTTGTCACAGAATGAAGTTTTTCTGTCAGTGAGCCATGAGTGTTTGAACATATCAACTCCCTTCCTTTTCCCTTCTGTTGTTTTTTTTTCTGGCTTTTAATTCTGGCCCTTTCAGCTTCAGATACGTCTGAGCATTTTCCACAACAGGTGTAAAAGCTATGCAAGTGCTTCCTTTCCATTGCATCTGAAAAATACCATTCTAACAGAGCAACTGCTTCTGGAGTTGGTAACATGTCCGGCACTGGAGGCATGCTTGCTTCAATGGAAATTGGACTTTGTTCTTTGCCAGCACTACAGGAATTTTGTATGCATTGCTGTTCAGAGGCAGTTGCATTTTCAAGAGGGAGTTGCTGAGTACTTGATGAAGCTAAAATGGTATGATTTGGAGTGGGGAAAAACAGATGACATTTATTTTTATTTACTGTATTTTAAAATTTGTTTCAAAATTGCAAGCTGTCAAACCAAAGTTTTTTATTCTCCTTCCTTAATTTTACTTGATTAATTTGAATTCTTTTATCGGGTGCAAAAACAAATTGCGAAGAGACTAGGCCCGACTTGTAACATGCTGCTATTTCTTGGTGGTGTGTTTGCTCTTAACCGTGACAAGGAATAAAATGTAAACTCGTGAATATATACCTTCGTTTTTTATAGAATGTTGTGTTTCTAAACCTCTAAGACTTGACATGATTTAATGTTATGTAAACTTCACAAAGCGGTGTATCTGAGTCTCCATGTGCCTGGTTCGAAAGCTATTTATCGCAACGTCAACAAGTCATTAAATTTCAGAATACTCACAGCATGAAAAACCAAATTTACGTGAGCGAAATGATGGCATAAAGTCAGCGTAAAGTTGAATTTTACACAACTTTACGTTTCCTTTACTCGACGTAAAGTTCAGCTTTACAGCACCTTTACACGTACATATAAAGCTGGCTTAATGAAACAAAAACTTTACACAACAGCTTTACGTTTTGCGTGAAGCTCGTGTAAACCCTACTTTAAGCTTGTGTAAAGCGAAATTACAAGCTCCTTTAAGTAGTTATAAGAGGATGCCTTACCATTCAAATTCGCCACCAATTATTTCTGTCATTTCTCTGATTAACTTCATACTAACTTCATCAGTACAAAAAATGACAGACTTAATGGGAAATTTTAACCCGTCATGCACCCACTTTTTATTTCAAGTTTAACTCTGTCATATTTTGATACTAAAAGAATTTTTGAAATATTTAAAATTTCCCATTAACTCTGTCATTTTTGTGGTTTTTGAACACTTTATGACATTAATGGCTTGCCCTGCGGGCTCGCGGAAATGACAGAAATAATCGGTGGCGAATTTGATGGTAAGGCATCCTCTTATAACTACTCAGGAAGAATTCAATCGCGAAAAATATTATTACAAAATATATTTAGAAAAGATTAATTATATTTATAAAAATAATTTTGATTTATTTATATTGTAGAAATGTTTATCAGATTTGTTTGGGGGGGTGGGTCGATTATAGAGTTTTTACGGGTTGTAGGGGTTAAACGAATTTTATTTTGTTTAAATACAATAACCATTTTCCTTTATTATTCTATCACATTCATCTAAATACATTCCTTGTTAGATTTCATCACTAGCTTTTAAGAATTGTTCTATCTGTTTTTGAAGAATACTTATAACTAAATTTTGTGCTTTGGTAGCATCATTTCTATATAAGTTTAAATTAAATGTTTTGGTTTCTAGTTCTTTTAAAAATAATTCTTTTGCTTTTTCAGGATCTTTTTCTGCTAAAACAAAATTTTGCTTATAATCAAAAAGTTTTTCATTAATCTCTTTATTTTCTGGGTTTAAAGTAAATAGGGGAGGAATGGTAAAATTGAAAAAATCAGTAAATAAACTTCGATGATGTCTTTCTTTAATAATACCAAGATAATCATCAATGTTATTTTCAGTAAGATCGTGAATGTTTCTTACCAAATCTATAATTTTTTTGTATTTTTTTTAAAATATTCATCATCTTTATCATTTGTATACATTAGATAAAAATACATAATAATATCAGCATTGTAATCATCTATTATTCCATTTATTGATTCTTTAAAAAATGAATCATTATTATAAATATTTGGGTCCATTAACGCAACTTTAAGATAAATATTATGTTGTTCTTTGATTGTTTTTCTTTTTTCTTTTTCCCAATCTGAAAGTGGTTTTTTTCCTCTGTCATATTTATTTAGATCAATCTTTTTTACTTTGTTAAAAAGAAGAGTTTTTTTATCATAATTATTATTAAAAAGTAAAGCAAATTTACTCTTGAAATTAAGTTCCCATGGTTCTTTTTTAAATATATTATTTTCTACTACATAGAGGCAGTTATCAGGAAAAAGATTATCAGTTCTGTTAAAACTAATTCCAAATCTATTATAAGTATCTAACATATCAAAGTAGAAATCACACAAATCCATATGTTGCCATACTTTGTTGTCAGGGGGGTACATTCGTAAATAATACAAAAGAATTTTGAAGGGATGATTAAGGAATATTTCTTCTTTTTGTCTCATATCAAACGATTCTATTTCCATTCCTGGTTCAATTTTAAAAGAATCACATGATATTAGTTTTATTGGTGGGTCAACTTCAAAAGAAAGATCTTCAGGGAAATCATTAACCATTTTATAAAGGGATTATATAATTTTAAATAAATTTTGATTTAAAAAATAATATTTTCTAATAATAAAATGCAGTTGTCAAGTTACGATCGTCTCACACCAGAAAATATTATTTTCAATGAAGCCAAAGAATTCAAAGTAAAGGATAGCAAAATCAAATACAAACGAATCCCAATTGAAATCAAGTACCCAAATGGAAAGAAAGGTGCTCTCGTAATTGAAACTCCGTTTCTTTTCTCTTTTGGAGTGAATGAAAAGAAAAACCAAGAAAATAACAAACTTGTTGGCTACAGTATTCCAGTTTGCCTCTGGGGAAAAGATACCGAACCAAATACAGAGGAAAAAGCATTTTTTGATACCTTGAATAATATCGTGGAAATATGCTGCAAACATCTTGAAACTGAATACGGATCTGATATGGCATCAACCTTGTCTTCCCCCCTTTATTACAAACAGGTTGAATTTGTTGATAAAAAAGGAAAGAAGAAAACACGAAAAGATGAGTCAGCCGCACCAGTTCTTTACGCAAAACTTATTTACTCTGAGAAGTCAAAGAAAATACTTTCTCTATTCAAGACCAAGGGGAAAAAAGATTTGAATCCTTTTAAATATATTGATCAGTATTGCAATGTCAAAATGGCGTTGATAGTTGAAGGAATATTTTTGAGCAAAACTGTAACATCTATTCAAATAAAAGTTCATGAGTGCTATGTAAGACCATTGAAACCTCGAGAATCTCTTCTAACAATAACTGAGGAAGAAGTTGATAGTGAAAGTGATGATGATGTGACTGTTGAGGTTGGTGATGTTGAAGATTTAATTATTTCCGACATTGAGGAATAAACATGAGATTTTTAATACAAAATTTGTATTAAAAATTAACCAAGTCCTTGAAACTCACCCATGAGTTAAATTTATCAGGGTATCCACTCCATTTTACTAATGCTATTTTTTTCTTGTTATCTCTTCTGATAATTTTTTCTATTCTAAAAGTCTGCTGTTTTGCTTTCTGTAGTTCTTGTTCGTAAAAAGATCCCTTGATCGATTCCGACATCAGATCAACAATAGAATACGTAACAGGTTTTGTTGGATTAATCTGTTCAATCACAAATATCTCCTCTGTCCAGTTTGGCGTGTAACCTTTATCAAATACCTTTCTTTTGTACTTTGAAATTCTAACATGGTCTCCAATCTCGAACTTTGGTTTCTCAGGTTTCAAGAAGATAGATTCTCCATACAAATTATTCCAAACTTTTTTCTCATTTTTCTTTTTACTCGCTTCAACAGGAGTCATCTTAATACTAGAATGTCTCGTATTATTATAATCATTAACCAGTTTATCTATCTTATTCACATAAATAGTGTTGTTATTCACAGTAAACATCTTCCACATCTTGTTTTTCATTGTTTTATTCCATCTTTCAACAACACTAGATTTCTCTTCATTTTCAGTGTGATATAGTTTAATATTTTTCTTCTTGAGAAAATCTTTGAAATGTTTGCTGATAAATTCAGAACCTTTATCAGACCACAACATCTTTGGTTGTCGCCCTCTTTCAAATATAACATCAAATGCTTCTTTCACAGTTTCAGTTTTTTTGTCTTTCAGACCTCTTATCCAACCATACTTGCTAAACACATCAATAACCATCAACAAATATTTAATACCTTTGTTCCACTTAGCAAACTTTTGCATTTCTACCAAATCAGCAGCCCAGATATCATCAATTCCATTTGAGATTACTTTTCTCTTTTGAAAGTTTTTTGTGATGGGTTTGTGAAGTTCGTCGGCCAGTTGTTGAGACCAATCACTACTCAACGCCGACGCGCGTTTTTTTGAAGACCAAGTCCAAGTTTCTGTTTTGTATTAATCAAGAATCGAGCAGTTGATCCCCATTTTGGCATTTCACCAAAGGGAATCTGATTCAAAGATTCTACCATTTCTCTGTCGCAATCACCTTTGTTTTTTCCCATATCATAACATATATCATGATAAGCTGCAATTTCATCAACTTTGTTAAAAGGTTTGACGTGCCACTCAGTTACTTCTCCGGTATTTGGATCGTAAGTTACTTGTTTTTCAAGAGGATTATAAGGGCCCATATACTTGTATTTACCTGGAGTCCATCCTGCTTTTGGTTTTGGGAGTTTTCCTATCCATTTGTGAATATCAACTCCACTTCCAAAATTTGTCAGAGGATTATTTTCCCAGAAGTGTTCATCAATAATAATCTGATATTTGGTTCTCAGGAACTGGGGCCATGTATCAGGATTAGATGAAATGATATTATTCATATCTGCCAGAGCTTCTGGATTGTTCTCAAAAAATCTTGACTTTTTCATTCTTCTAGAAGGTTTTTCAAATCTGAAAAATAATTCAGGATTAGAACCTTTTTTTATTATTCCCATCTTGGCTTCTTCAGCTGCTGTTGGTCGTCTCCAGAATTTACCAGAAGTCACTCCATGATCCGATCCACAAGCTGATTTCATGATATCACCAGATTTATATCTGTCGTAAACTGGTTTCAAAGATGGTAACAATTCTTGAGTTGTTTTCATAGCAATATCTGGTGCTTTTTTTACAACGGTGATTGGATCAATTCCAGCTCCATCCAAATCACGTCTGTTAGTTTTATATCTTTTTTTTGGTCTGACTTTGGTTGATAGTTGATCCATTGCCGATCCAACAGAATCTTGAATAAAAGGGGTTAATTTATTAATCCCATAATTTACAGCCTTTTTTTGCAAATTTTTATTTCTCATTAATTCACTTGCTCCATACCGTCCCATTTCGAGTGTTTTTTTTGCCATATAAGGAAGAGCATGTTCAACAAATGCTTCTGCAGCTGTTCCAACAACAGTGTCAAAGACATCTCCTCCAGATTGCTTGCCCGCCTTCTCAGACGGGCTATTTAGTTTTTTGTCTTCTTCTTAGTTTTTCTTTTCTTTCCCCCAGCTCCAGTTTGGGACATTTTAACATATCTTACTTTTTTTATTCCACAAACAGCGCAATGACAAAAGAATTGTTTTCTTCCTCTTTTATCAGTTTGGTAACCACTTGGCTCGGTGCAAGGAGTTACCATTTTATCTTTAATGCAATATGATTCTTTCATTTAGTATAATGTTTAGATTAAATGTCAGCGAGAGTTGAATTGGTAAAGATTGAACTTAATGAGATATATAATGTGCTTAATGATAGTTTTGAATATCTTAATATTGCTATGTTAAAGAATGATAATCGATTCAAGAAAATAATTGAGTTGATAATGGAAATCAAAGGTCATTCTGTTTTATTAAACAAGTTAATAAAATGAAAAAATTTTTATTTAAAAAGTTAAAATCAGAAATAAAATGGAAGTAAGAAAAAAATTAGGTTTACCTCCTTTATCAAACAAAATAGATCTTAGTGGAGGATTTGATTTTACTTCTTTAAAAAAAATAGGAATTGATCTTAATGATAAAAAAAAATGTGATTTTAAACCCAAAAAACGAGGCAATCTAATAAAAATAATAAAAAAGTTAAAAGAAATCGATGAAAAGATAGATAAACATCAAGAAAAAATTGAAGAAAGATTGGAATTAATTGAAAAAAGAATAACAAAGAAGTTGGATGAAGACAGAGAAAATGTATTAGAACATATATGTACAGTACAAGATCTAATATTAGATATGAATGAAGAAGAAAGTGAGAGTGAGAGTGAAAATGAGAATTAGTATAAACAAAGTATAAATGGAAGCTAAATTCTTTTTGGAGATAGAAAAAAATATGGACGTTGAAACTATCAAAGATTTTGAGAAAGAAATAAGGACAAAAATAAATGATGAGTTTGAGTCTTTGAGAAGTAAAAATGCAGATCTTTCACGAGTTTTAATGGCTGGTGAATGCGAGACGTGGGAAAAAATACGAAAAGGAGAATATTCTTGGTTGAAAATCAAATCTGATAAAAAGAAGAAACTTTTTAGACTTATTGATATTTACACAAAATTTGATTCCATAGTTGATACTGTAAAAGAATTGGAAAGAAAAGTTGAGAAGGTTAAAAAGATGAAGGATTCACCAGTGGATTCAGATTAAATATAAATTTTATATTTAATCTCGAAAAATATTATTACAAATTATTATTCAAGGAATCTTTTTTATATATAAAAAACTTTTATTTAATTCTTTTTTGTAATAATCTTTATCCTCCAAAGTATTTTTTTATAAAATCACTGTTATCGTTATCAAAATGAGGATTGTGTATTACATCAAGAATACTTTTTCCATTCTGTCTCTCAAACAAGTAGTAAAGGCACCAATAACCGCAAAGAACAGTGTTGCGATTTTGAATTTCATCCAAGGAATAAATAATTTGTTTTCCAGAAGACCTGAAATACTTCAAAGCCTCATTCGGCATTATCAGACCAAATGGATCAAAGTACTCAACAACTGAATCCAAGTTTCTGTAACAAACCCAGTGCGTGCCAGGTCCTTTCATACCATCAAGATTAATTATTCCGCATTCTTTTTTTATCTTTTGTGGAAGGTTGTCTCGACTGTAAATACCTCTGAGATGTCTCAGGCCAAGTTTTTTCACCCATTCCATCAAGTCAAAGTTGGAAAGGGGTTTAATCACAAAATGGATCTTAGTGTGGGAATTGAGTTGAATGGGTTGTTTTTTCCCAGTAGCTAACCTTTGCCTTTGGTCTTTTTTTTTGCCTTTTTTTTTACCCCCATTCCTACTGGATTTTCCCAAGTTCCAATAAAGGGAGGTGGATAGTAACCCTCTCCTTGTGTGGGTTGAACATAAACATTTCTTGTGTTATTTGAAGATCCCTTGTCAACCTGAAGACCAGATCCAAACAACTTTGAAGCCAGGCTAATCGCTGCTGGTATTCCAATCGCTGCAAGTGTTCCTATTAATCCACCTTCTATTTGTTTTTGAGTCGGCTTGATAACCAATCGTCCTCCTGTCTTGAAAACTTTGTTAATTTGATCTATTTGTGCTTTGGTAAACTCTTTAGCAAAGGGGGAAAGAGATGGTAAAAACCTTTTTGGAATTGAAATACCTCGTCCAAACAGTTTTTTTAATCCTATTTCCCCAAGTGCATTTGCAGCTCCAGTAGCAAGTGCAGGAGCAACTTTTGAAACTCCTTTTACTGCAAGGGGAAGAAGTTTTGAACCAATTCTTGCCAGACTTGTGAATAAGTTTCCTCCTTGTTTTACCAAACTTTTGATCTGTGTTTGACTTATTTTCAGGTCGGATCCTGTTCCGTTTGAAAGTGATTTTTTTATCTTTTCAATCTGTCTTTGTGTCAACATTAATTCATCAGTTCCTCTGAGATGAGAATGTTTTAATCGAAGTGTCAGAGGTGATTTTTTTTTAATTGCAGTTAAAAGTTTTGATTTTTGTCCGTCTGAAAGTTTTACTCCGTATTCGATGTAAGTTGTCATTTTATATATTAAGTTATATTAAATTCTTTTCATGAAGGACAATTGCAAAAATAGTGTAATCAGCGTTTGTTTCTCCACTCAATTCGTAATGAAATGATAGTTTGGTTTTATCTTCCAGATTTGGAAGTTTAAAATAAATAAATGGAAACAAAGTTTCAAAATTATCTCTATTAAGAAGTGTACCATTGCTAAAAGACATTACATCTCTGAATACTCTTGAAGGCTCTGTGGATGGTTTGTAATGAATATTGGGAATGACTTTTTCATTTGTTTGAATGTAACATCTTGTTAATTTTCTGTTATTTGCAACATTAAAAGTTTGGTAAAAGAATGGATTTGATGTTTGAGAATCGAAATTTGCATTGTTTACAATAAAAATAAAAACATGGCGCGGTTTTGATATTTCATTTGTTATCAGAAAATTTCCTTCTTTTTGTCTCAGATATGAGGAGTTAGTCACAAACTCATTAAGAAAAGATTTTGGAAACATTTTTGTAATCAATGTATTTTGAGGAATAAAAAGTTGAAGTTTTGTAATTATTGCTCTGCAGACATCATTGCCGCTTCTCCAAATAAGGTTGTTATCACTTTCAAATTCCATGTTTAATTCAAATCTGGAATCTGGCAATATCCTTTCCTTGAGAGCCTCAAAAAGTGAATATCGATTAAGAGGAATTTCACAATTTACAATGCTTGAATTTCCCATCTGCTTCTTTCTTTTTTCAATCCCCTCATTGTATCTATTATTTTCTTTGTCAATAAATAATCTTGCCTCCCAACCACTGTTTGCATTATTTCTTCCATGTTGAACTTGCCTCGTTAAATATTTTTTATTGATTGGGTATCTTTTTGTGTCAAGAAAATAAAATTCATTTGTTGCAACACTCTGTGCAAAGGAAGTATCAAATTCAAGCAAATTTTTGATATTTACAACATGATTGGCGTGATTACATTGATAAACTTCTCGTCCGTTAATACTAAAACTAATTTTTTTAATAAATGAATTTGCTCCGTTAACAATTCCATTGTTATCAGTTAATGCTATTGGATTTCCATCTAGTTTTGTTAATCTGAAATCCATTGAAAGTCTGGCATTATACCAATCAAGTGATTTACCGTCAACAACGAATTTTAAATTACCTCTGTTTTGATAATTATTGTCGGCTGGGATTATCAGGGGCTGTTCGAGTTCAAAAACAATATCTTCACTCATTTTATATAATAGTTACATAACAATCAGGCTCGAAGCAATAGTTTTCCACTTTGCTGCTCTATTTCTGCATCTCTCTCGTGAAGAACAAGAGCGTAAAAGTTGTAATTATTATTTGGATTGGCTGACAATTCGAAATGAAACGCTAATTTTGTGACACCGTCCTTGATATCCATTTTTTGTTTTGTTAAATCAAAGTAAATGATTGGATAAACATTTTTATAGCTTGTCATATCAAGGATTGTTCCACCTTGAAAATCGTTGTTTGCGTGGACATACTCCATCAAACCTCGGAAAACTCTTGACAGATCTGTGGATGGTTTATAGGCAAAATCTGGGTATTCATTACCATTTCCAACCTCAAGATAACATCGTGATACGTCGGCATTGGCTGGTAAATTACCAAAAGTATCATAAATAAATGGATTTGCTGTTTGTGCATCAATTCTTGCTGTGTTGATAGCCCAAACAAATACATGGCGTGGTTTTGAAATTGCAGTTGTTATTCTGTAATGGCCTGTTTGTTGCTGTAAATTATTTGATACGTGAATGACTTCATTAAGATAAGTCCATTTATGAGGTTTAAGATAATTTTCCATGTATAACTTCTGTCCTTCAGAGTTAAAAGTCAGCTTTGGAATATACAACTGAAGTCTTTTTACAATGACTCTGCAATTAGCTGTAGCTTGAAACACCAGATTTGCATCGCTTTCGATTTCAAAATTTATTTCGATTTTTGTATTTGGAAGTAATTTGTCTTCAAGTGCCTCAAAGAATGAGTATCTATTAAGAGGTATTTCACAATTTACAAGAACTGAAGCACCCAATACTTTTTTCTCAGGGCAAAACCAACATTATGATTAGCATTAGTAGTATCTCTCTCTGCATGTCTACTTGTATCAGGATAGTAAAATTCTTTGGTTCCAATACTTTTTGCGTAAGATGAATTGTATTCAAGAAGGTTTTTAATATTTGCAACATGATTTGCCTCGTTGCAACTATAGACTTCTCTTCCATTTGCTAGGATAGTTAATTTTTTTATAAATGAGTTAGAACCATTTACAATTCCATTGTCGTCATTACCTGCTATATTTCCACCAGCTAATGTAGTTAATTTAAAATCCATTGAAAAACGTGCATTATACCAATCAAATGGAGTGGCTTCACCCGTGTTATCAGCAATAAATTTAAGGTTTGGCGCTCTGACTTGAGCGGCGTTATTTGCTGGGTCTGCTGTATTCAATGGTTGTTCAAGATCAAATATAACATCTTCATATCTTTCAAGATATTTTGGGTTTCTAAAGGATTTCATTTATATTAATAATTATATAATTTTCTCAGATTTTCCAAGTACTGATTATATTCCTGTTCAGTCATTTTACGTTTTGTTTTAGTGGTGGGGGGGTTTTCACGAGAAAGTAATTTAACGATTTTATCGCCAGCTTTTTTTTCTTTTGGATTCGAATCAAAAGTTACTTTTTTACGAGTTGGTTTTGGAGGCGGTGGTTTTTTGGTGGAGGAGGGGTTTTCACGAGAAAGTAATTTAACGATTTTATCGCCAGCTTTTTTTTCTTTTGGATTCGAATCAAAAGTTACTTTTTTACGAGTTGGTTTTGGAGGCGGTGGTTTTTTGGGAATTGGTTTTCTGAAAAAGGATTTTACTGAATCCATTATTCCTTCTCCGTAAATATGTTTTTTTACATATTTTCCTGTATCAGGGTCATATTTTCTTTTAAACTCTGACTGTCGCATCATTTTATTATAGAATTATACAACATTGCTATCTTCGGTATGACGAAGCAAAAGTGTCATAAACCAATCAATTCCATTCAAGTCAACAGGTTGACTAACAGAATCAGTCACAGTTATTCTCATTTCAGAAATATAATTAGAACTTACAGGGCAGTAAAGAGGTCTAAATGGTTCAAAAGTAAAAGGATACGATCTTGTCAGATTATCCGTTGGAATAACAGCAATTGTGTTTGTATTAACACCATTTACAACAGAGTCTTTTATAGCACTCACATTTATGTTAAGAGAATCAATAGATTTTGTGATATTTGGAAGCTTGGTTCCATATTCAGTTTTAGTCACGAGTTTCTTCTCAAATCCAATGAGTTCTCCGAAATCTGTTCCTCTCAGATCGAGTTGAAAACTTCCCTCAAGTGTTATTAAAACACGATATGTTGAAAGAATAAAAGACAGATTTATTGAGTAATTTTTCACACCCTTGGCGTCTGTTGTGTGATGATTCTTTTGTTCCATGTACTGATGAATGTAGTCATTAATGTCAGAATAGGAATACATACCGTCTGTGAAGGTTATAGTCTGCCATGTAGATCCGTCATGTGTATATTTAATTGTGTTGTTTTTATAACTACTTCGGATATTATACCAAGAGTAAGTCATCGATAACCTGTCCAAAGCGAGATAATGCTTGAATTGTGAATCAAGTTTCAAAGGAGGATTAAATTTGACCAAGAAATCATGTGATTTGTTTATTCCTATTTTTTCTCTTTTGACAGAAGAAATATGAATAGCGCTTTCATTCATTTATAAAGTGATTAGATAACTTTTCTAAGGAAAGTATTTAGTTTTTTATTAGAAAGGATTCCGAGATCTCTTAGTCTATGAAGTATTTTAATTAGTTCGGGAAGCACACCGTTGTTTCCTGCAATAAGAGATCCTTTGAGTAATTCAAATCTACGAATCAGTTCTTTTGGGCTGCTAAACAATCCAGAACCAGATTTTTCATTTTTTTTGACTTCATAAAGAAAATTTAAATTGGAATGATAAATACTTAACGTGTTATAATTTTCTATGGCTTCTATTGTTTTTTGTCGAGGATTTTGTGCTTTAGGTATAACTAAATTATATATCCCTTCTTGTATGTATTCTATATTTTTAGGAAGTTCTTTTTGTGTATCTTCTAAGTTTATTCTAACATCGTCTATTAATGAAGTAATATCTTTGATACTTGTATTGAAATAAGAAGAAGGAAGATATGAGTGGCCGTAACTTTCTAATATGTCTAAGGATTTTTTATTATTTAAATTTTTATCAAATATATCAACATTAAATTTTGTTATAGGTTTTTTTTCAGCTTCAGGAGTTGGAGTTGGAATCGGAGCTTGAGCCTGATCGTCTTTATCATCTTCTTTATCTTCAGTAGTTCCCGGCAATTCTTCCATATCAGCCAAATTCTCTAAATATTCCAAAGCTCGATTAAAATGATCCTGTTGATCTTTGATGCCTTTAAGAGCCAACTGATTATTTCTTATACCTTGTGTAAGAGCCAGTTGATTTTGCAGCATTTCCTTGTTTTGAGTAAAAATATTTTGTTTTTTGGAGTCCTTTCCAGGATCTTCAAACTGAGAAATCAAAGGTTTGAATGTTTCAGTAAATCCTTCTCTCAGATTTTGTTTTTCCCAAGTAGTTTCTTTTATTCGTTGTCTCACCTGCTTAATAAGATTATCGGCTTCAATCTTATTTTTTGAGTATTTTTTCATTTCTTCAATATCCATTTATATATTTATTATATAAAATGGAGATACCAAATTATGACAGCAAGGACAACAGAGATAAAAAATTCAAGCAGTTGTTTCCTTTCATGCCATCGGATACATTTCGAATGCTGATTTGTGGAAATAGTGGAAGTGGTAAAACTAATTTGCTTTATCATATGCTAATGAAACCACTGCTCTACTACGATGAGATTTATCTTTACGCTCGAAATTTGGAGCAGGATAAATACAAGAGATTGTTGCAAAAAATGAGAAAATTATCGCATAAATTCGGTTATGAAATACTATCTGTGAGTAATGATGAAATAACTCCAGTAACAGAAATGGGTTATGAAAATAATCAAAAACTTGTGATATTTGATGATTATGTCTGTGATAAAAATCAGAGACAAATCGTTGATTATTTTATTCAAGGTCGACATAAGAATTGTTCGGTGATTTATCTGAGTCAATCATTTTACAAAACACCAAAAGATATTCGATTGAATTGTTCTCACTACTGTTTGTATGAATTTCCTTCTTCCAGAGAAGCAAACAGAATATCTTCTGAAATGGGAGTTGATAAAGATGTTTACAGGGAGGCAACACGAAAACCATTCTCATTTCTTGATGTCAATAAACCAAAGAAAACCGTTTCAAAAAACTTTACTGGGTTTATATAAACAATAAATAAGATGGGAATATTTAATGAACACTCTTCTAATCATTATCAATTTGCCAAAGGAGTTCAAGGAGCTCCAGGTGTTGGGTTTAATCTCACCGCAGATGGAAATTATGATATGGTTGGAAAAAAATTGACAAATGTTGGAACACCAACATCAGACACCGATTCAGCAACCAAGAAATATGTTGATACCACTTCTGGAGGTGGAAAAACATCACTTTTGACAGTAGATTCAAATATTGATATGAAAAGTCAATTCTTAATCAAAAATCTCAAAACACCATCAAACAATGATGATGCAGCAAATAAAAAATATGTTGACGATTCCAAAGTCGATGGCAGTGTATTTTTGAAACTTGATGGAACAAGACAAATGACTGGAAATTTGGATATGAATAACAAAAGAATAATTAATCTTCCAGCTCCAACTGGTTCCAAACAACCAATACCTTTGGCTTATGGTGATCTTGCTTATCTTCACGTTGACGGATCAAATATGATGACTAATCATATGAATATGAATAATAAAAAAATAATTCACTTACAAACACCAACAAATAACACAGATGCCGTTCCCAAAAAGTACGTGGATGATAGCCTTTCTAACCAAGATTTCAGTTCTTTCTTTAAAAAAGATGGAAGTATCGCCATGACTTCAGATCTTAATATCGGTGGACATAAAATAATTAATCTTGAAGATCCAACTTCAAATTCGGATGCAGTCTCCAAAAAGTATGTTGACGGACATCTGCACCAAACTCAAGTTCAACCAAGTCACTACAAAGATGAGTTTGCTTTTTTGATGACAAATCCAACTCAATGGACAGATGAAATAGATAATAGAACTAGTTTTATTCCAAAAAAGATAACTTTCCTTCCAACTCTTAAAGGAAACTTTCACGAATACAATACAAGAGTTCTTTATACAACAATACTAAAGAATTTTCAAGGTGGTTATAAGTATAAGATGGGGTTTAATTTTTACAGACTGGTTGGTGGTGCTGATTATACCCTTTGTCTTGAAATACTTAACACTGATTATCTTCTTTGGCATAAAACCCAGGTAAGTGTTGACAACAACACGTCACAAGGATTGCAGCTTGGAAATGTTAGTGTAAAAAAACTTCAACATAGTTTCACCGATTCAAAAAACCAAACACAATTTATGTATTACCACAGAGTCATAATTAATTTCAAGAAGTTGACAACTGGAAGCAGGTTCTTTATTCACATTTTGGTTAATATTCCAAATAATGGAAATGATCTGGCTGTGTATCCACTTCAGTTTTCTGGAGTTTACATGATTGCTTATGGTATTATGAGTAAAGTTAGCAATATCGACCCAGATAAAGTTTATGACTATCATAAATCATTTGAAATTTATAGAACACAAGTAAAGTTCAATGTTGACATTAACGCAAATAATACAAGTATTTTGAACCTTGCTCTCAATAGAAATCTGAATAGTAGTGCTGCAACAGTTGGAATGGTAAAAGAGTTAATTCCTTTTACGGTAAACCATGTTTATAGTCGTTACTTTGATCAAATTTATGACTTCACAGATGCAAATAATTACGAATTAAAAAGAGGTGCATCTGGTATTGTAATTAGTGGCTTAAATGACTTTCATAGTTTAAATGGTATTACTATACCAAATAAAGACATAAGTAATATCAAAAAGGAAGGATTAAATATTAATAATTACACTATTAGTTTAAATCCCTCTGATAATTTCAAAAATTATACCTTGTGCCTGGTTTTTTATCATTGGGATAATAGAGATTTTGCTTTAGTTAAAAAAAATAAACAAAATAACCAAAATTTAATGAGTTTAACTTATACTAAAGCTGCTGGTTATTTAACTTTACTTACCTCTAGTAAAAGACAATTTTTTAGTTTACCAAATGGTTTTAATGGAAAAAAAATTGTTTTATGGTTGGCGCATAGTGTTGATACAATTGTTACAAAAGCTAACTTGAGTAACTACAGCTCAACATTAACTATAGATAGCGCTAATTACGTACCCGATCAAGATTTTGACTTTACAACTGAAGATGGAATTATGAACAAAATTATGTTTTCTCCTAATTTTTACGACTTTGACTCTGAGCCATTTAAAAAAATAATGATACAAGAGAAACTAAATGGTAGTTATATACTCTAAATAAATAAATGAAGGACTTGTTTGAATTTAATCACATTGATAACTCCCTGTCAGAATCAGAGATCAAAACTCTCAAAGACTTCTATAAACATTATCACAAGAAATTCTGGTGTTTCAAGAAATCTTACAAGCGATACAAAATTCTTGATGAATCACTCTCTATATCCGGAGGAGGACTGGTTGTAGTGGGAACTATTGCTGGAGGAATAACACTCAATCCAGTAATCCTGGGTGTTATCAATGGTCTTGGAGTGATTGTGAGCTCTGTTTCAAAAATGAAGAATTACAAGAAAAAGATTGAAATGTCACAAATTGCATTTACAACTTATGAAAAAGTATTGGTTGAACTGAGATCAGCTTTGAGAGGTGATGAATTCAATAAACAAGAGTTTATTGATCGAATGAAATTGATAGATGAAATGATTATCGATCAGTCTCCCTTGGCTGATAGATTTTCAAAGAGATACAATAAAAAATATTTGTAAAAGATTATTACATAATTTGAAAAGAAAATGTTATTTTTAATATAAAAATAAAATTGATTAAATATAAATTGTAATAATCTTTTTCAATGATCAGGTATTCTCATCCAACTTATTCAAGATTCTTCACAACTGATAACGGTGGTGTTTATAACTCCAGAACAGGAAGAGAACTTGGAAATAAACCATCAAAGAATGGTTACATTAGAATCTCTATTAGACCTCGAGGTGAAAACCCAATTAGCTTGTTGGCTCATGAATTTATTTGGGAAGCCTTCAACGGTGAGGAAACAAGTAAGTTCTTCAAAATAATTCACATTGACGGAGATAAGCTAAATAACTCACCAAATAATTTGAAAAGAGTTTTTAATGAATCTTCCAATCCAGAAGGTCAAAACAGAAAAATTGTGGCAACTAATCTGGCAACTGGTGAAAGAAAATTTTTTAACTCAATATACCAGGCTTCTAAAGCACTTCAAATTAACACTGGATCTATAAAACTAATCTCGGATGGAAAGAGAAAAACAGCGACATCAAAATTAAACAATAACAAATACACTTTCAAATATTCCAATCCAAACGACTTGAATAATGTAAAAATAATCAAAGATAAAATAAAAAATAATATTGAAAAAGGTTTGTACAAAATATAAACAGAAGAATTTATTTTTAATATAAAAAAAGATTCTGATAAAATAATTTGTAATAATATTTTTCATCTTTTATTTCTTAAATAGAAGATGTTACTCCAAATATAGATAAAGATTATTACAAAATATAAATTATAAAAAGTATTTTTATATTATAAAAAGAATTTATTTTAAATAATTTGTAATAATATTTTTCATCTTTTATCTGTCTTTTAGATAAAAGATGTTAGATTCAATTGTATCATATGTTAACTTTTACTTTCCATCTCATAAAACAAAGTTTTACAATGATAACTTTATTAAGGCCTGTTTGGTTTATCAGTACTTATATATAAAGTACTTTACTCAAAGATTAAGTTTTAATCAAGTCCTTTACAAACTATCTGACTTCAGACACAGTTGCAGATCAAACTCGTCAGTACTATCCAATCACCTTATATTCAATCTCGCTTTTCGCGAATTTCGGAAACATTTCAATCTCGGACGAGGCTGTGTTTACACTTTTAATTCTCCGTTTAAATCTGAAGTTCTTGGGTATTTGACAGGTATCATTTACTGGTTTTTTCACAAAGGCGTAAATTGAGTGTTTTGTAACTGTTCCACCAATTTTCATAATTCTCCAAAGTTTGATCGCCAATATTCAGTTCAACAAGACTGTGTTTGAGATTATTCATTTCTTCCAAGATTTTTTTTATAAGAAATATTATGCTAATGCTTCTTTTTCGATTGAATTTCTTGTTTAATTCTTCCATGACGTTGTTATCTATTTCTAAGAGTTTTGAATACAATTCATAATTTTCATCTTCGGTCAATTTCAATCTTTTGGAGACTTGTTTGACCTTCTTCTCGTAATGGTACTTCCGCTGGTAGATACTCTTCTTTCTAAAAAGTAATCGATCTTGGTCTCTTTTATCGAAGTATCCAAGAACTCGTTCGTTATAAGATCCGCAATTAATGCAAAATTTGAAACCTTTATCAACTTCAAAATCAGTTTCTTGACAACACCAACAGCGAGTCTTTCGATCGGTTTTCTCTGGAAGTTTGGTGTAAATACGAAGAATATCCAAATATTTTTTTATTTCAGCTTCAGAGTAACACATTTATTATTAATTTAAACAATTAATTTTATAAATAAAAAAATTGAAATTTTTTTCCATCTTTCTTAGATTTACAAGTTTTAATCTTTTTCTGACAGTTTAAAGTAATTGATGAACCAATAATTTTATGAAATTCACTCGCTTCTTTCAAAGAATCAAAAATAATTTCTTCCTTTGTTTCTAAATTGAAAGAAATTACTTTTTTACAATGTGATTTTTGTAGATTTTCTTTTGGAGTTAACAACTGCAAATTATTGATTGAATTGTTTTCTTTCCAATTGTCGCAATGGTCAACCTGTTTATCAACTGGAATCTCTCCTTTGAAACATTCATAAATAAAACGATGGATATAATAATCTCTTTTTTTATTATTTTCGTATAAACAAAATGTTAAATAATTATTTCCAGTTTTTCGAAATTTCAAAATCCTTTTCTTATTCCATTTCAAGCTCAAAATCTTTCCGCACCGGCTAGCCAAATAATCTTTATGATAAGGATGCCAAAAGAATTTAATATCTTGAAATTTAATAAAATCTCGTTTAGTCATGATTCTATAATTTTAATTCTAGAATCTTTAATTCATTTTTTATCTAATAGCCCGCGTATTCACTTTGTCTTTGCCCAAAATCCTTTTATCATCCTCCCCGCTTAAAGCCAATTTATTGACTTCCTTACTATAAATAACATGATTTTCGCTTTTTATTACATTCATCTTTCTCATCTGTTTTTCTCCCGTAAACAAACACCTAACGTAATCCTCAAACTCAATCTGTTTCTTTACAACATTTTTCTTTATTCCTTTGCATTTTTTATTTGTATTAGAGTCTTCTATTTTGAAAGAATAAAGTTTAGGTCTAAGTCCTACAAATTTGGTAATCTGCCGACCGGCCACTTCATCCTTAAATTTCCCAATCACTTTTTTATTTACACCTGTCAGTATTCCTGATTTGTGATTTGGAGGATATTCTGAAGTATCAAACCTGGTTTTAATATTGTCTTTTATATCATCGTAAAAATCGTTAGTTTTTATTTCATACATTAATGAGTCTGTATCAGTAAATAATAACTCGGCTTTTTTGTAAGAATATTTCTTTTGGATATAATTGTAATGAAAATCGAACATCAACAACTTTGACAAATCCAGGATAGCTTGACCAACATATACAGGTTTGTTAAAATATACTTCAGTCTTTTTCAGGTGAATCGCAACTAAATTTCGATCAAATATTGTTGCTCTTTCGAAATTAGGTCGACTTGTTAATTTCAAAGCTTTTGCTCGATTATCAACCAAAACAACATTCTGTCTTTTCCGAATGTTTTCAATCGTTTTTCCAAACACAGAATTATTCATCAGCTTGAAAAAGTCTTTCTCAAAACTGTTTGCTGCTGTTTTTCTAAGTTCTGTGTTTTTCCTGATATAGGGCTCCATCCAAGAACTCTGATTAAAAGAAATTCCTCGATGAAAACCTTTGATTTTCAAACCCAACTCAAGACATTGTCTCAGATTTCGATAATGGATAACATAGTTTTTATGAGGTTTGAAATGACTAATAAGTTTCTCTACACCATTGACTTTAATCTTCTCAGGTGCAAGAGGATAATCATTATGTGACTTCCAAAGTTCTTTGGGATATTCCAAATCAACCTCGAATATAAAACCTCTCTTTCCCATGTTTGTCATACTGCTATTTGTTTTTTCAAGAATTTCCAACGTCTTTTCTTTTGTCAGATTTGTCATCCATCGGAACCCTCCCGTCGGAAGAGATTGACTCATGGCCCAACCATAGAGATTATTAGCATCAAGATATTGAATAAATTTAGAAAGCTTGTTTGGATCGTAATTTTGGATGTATTTGTTATTCGCTTCTGAATATCTTTTTGCTATGTGAGTCATTCCACCTCTGATTCCTCTCTCAAACATCA
Organism: Porites divaricata; assembly: GCA_038088405.1. Classification (NCBI taxonomy): domain Eukaryota; kingdom Metazoa; phylum Cnidaria; class Anthozoa; order Scleractinia; family Poritidae; genus Porites; species Porites divaricata. Next base: position 14,008,314 of record JBBMOI010000004.1, on the reverse strand, counting down.
TCAACATATCGTAATCATGAAGCAATTCAAGTTTTTGGCCCGTTTCTTTCAAACAGGCATCCCAAGCCAATCCAGGAGATGTATAATAATGCGCCGGATCCAGTTTGTAATGCTTCAGGCATGTTTTACGAAAGTTTTCAAAAACATCCGCCAACAAAAGAACGTCTGTTTTAAGATAGAGATCGTGATAATCTCTGATTGTTTGGCATTTAAATGTATTCCAAACATTGATTGCGTGAGTGTAATCTTCATCTGAAATATCTTCGTCATTCAATTTTGAATAAAATTTCTCTTTGGTTGGAAGTTGTGTTTCAGTCAGCTTTTCAAGAGATGAAACGTAGTCATATGGATAAACTCCCTTTCGAGTAAGTAGATCAACATTGACTTTCATTATTTCTTTTGTATTTTGAAAATCATCCGGTTGCAGATTTCCAACAAGATTCGCAAGACTCGTCTGAAGAAACTTGAACGAATCGATAAATCTTACTTCAAAATTCAAAGATACCATTTCTCCAGTTTTCCGAGATCTGTACTCATCTACTTTTATCTTTTTAGAAAACGATATATATTTCTCTTCAGTCGATGGAATACAATTCAACTCACCCTCGACACCAGAAAGTTTTTTTATAAACAAATGCGCGTCATATCCTTGAAGATTATGAAATATTACAGGCAATATCAACGGTTTTTTGCATTGTAGATTACAGCTGTTATGCGCAGCTCCTCGATATTGACCGGTGAAATGACAATGATCCCGAACTCTATCATCTTTTAATTCTTTGTTGCAAATATGACATATCCTGGCTTCTTTGAAAGATTTCTGTTCTTCCTCAGATAATCTCAGAGTTTTTGGATGTCGATAAAAATCGTTGTAAAGATTTTGAGTTACCTTCGCAAGTTTTGAAACAAATATTTCAGCAACATTATCACTTTCTTTCTGTTTTGTAAAACAGATTGGTTTAAAAATATTAGAAACTATTCCCTTTATGTAAAAACAAAATCCTGACGGTTCATGTTTCTGGTAACCAAGTGTATATGAACCTGCTGGATTGGGTTTGCATGTTTCTATAGATTTGGTAAAACATTCAAAATCAGCGTAAATTACAAAAGGGATTGGTAGTTTTTTAAAATAATTTTTAAAACCAAGATTCGAATTTTTCGGAGGCATTTTTACAACAACTGATTCATTGGAAGAACAATATTCAATATGACGCTGAAATAATTCTTCCTTTGAAAAATGAGTAAAGCATCTTTTGCAAATGTGTATTCGACCATTCGTTCTCGATGTTATTTGTGACCGAAATAATCTTGAAAAACTTTTGATAAGAGAATAATGGTATTTGCCATCTTCCTCAAATAGGAACAGGTCAATTGTTTTCTGAGGATCTCTCTGTGCCATTCGGAGAGGGTAAAACTTGTTTCTCTCATTTACTGAAAACACGTTTATCCCTGGGAGATCTGGATTAAGTTTTTCGAATTTTGAAATGTCTTTTACTCCGACAGGAAAAGCAATTCCTTTTGTATTCAAACTATTTTCTTTTTGCTTCAAATCTGTCAATCGAAAATCATTTTTGTCTCTTGGATGAAGGTATCTCAATACACACCATAAAAAGCATTTCTCATCCTTGTTTCGAATGCTTACTATCGCTTTCTTTCGCATTATCCAATCTGGAAGGGGAATATAAGATGAACCTCTCATTGGGTTGTAATCGGCAGTATGAATCTCAAGATGAATGATTTCCCTGAAATACCAACCACTTCCGTTCTTCTGATAAATTGCAATCTTTTCAATTATTGAGCGAATAACCCTGATCAGTATTTCTTTTACATCAGTTGATTCAAGATTGATATGTGTTTCAGAATTAAAATAAGCTTTATCTTGAATGGGAAGACTTGTCTTTCCATCGCTTGTCTTTCCCATTTGTTCCATCATGCAAACAAGAACAAATCTGACTTTAATATTTCGATGGTTCCTGAGAAACTCTTTAAGATAAGCAGCCTTGGATTTGAAAAACTCGAATGGCGTAATATCAGTTTCGCCTTTTACTACGTATTTATTAGCAAATCCTTCCAAAGATGATTTCTCTTTCTCTATTCCCTGTTCGTATTCCTTGAGAGCTCTCTCAAGTGCTTTGCGCAGATAAGGTGGAGTATCTGGAGGTATTGTTTTATTCTTTATACACTCCTTGAAATACTCTTCAAATGTTTTGGGTTTTGGTTTTGGTTTTGGTTTTGGTTTGATTTTATCTCTTACTTTTTGTAGTTTATTTATATCATCAATCAACTTTTGTTTATAATCAGCTTTGATTTCTTTTTGTATATTTTTTTTTATTTTTTTTAGCTCTGAAATAGAAAGATTAGTTAAATCAGTGGCCATCTTTATTTATTGGTTTTTTTATTTTTAAATTTCAATTCTATTTTTCTGTTTCGCAGTCTTGAAACAATTTTGTTTCAAGACTAAAACTCATCAGGACAAATACCGCAATTGCATAACTCTTCCGCAATAGAAATAATTCTTTCTTTAATACAATCCGGTGTTTTCTTTGATAACTCATCTTCTGTTGTAGCATAAAAATCACTTGCTTCATTCAAAAAATTTACTATTCCAAGAAACTCTTGATTAAAAGCTGCATCATCATTTTCTATAATTACAACTTCATCATAATCTTCTTTAAATCTATCAAGATATTTTTCAACCTCATCCAAAATATAATTAAATTCTTCCTTGCTATTTCTTACTGATGAATAATTTATTGTTGGCCATAAACTTCCTGAAGTCGCTGGTGAATAAAGTAATTCTAATTTTTCATTAATTCTCTTGATAGCTAAATAAATTTTTTTCAAAGGAAATATTAAATTATTAAATCGATATCCTCTTCCCATTTGTTTTGTTTTTTAAACCTTTAAATTTACTTCCCCGACCAGAGCAGATTAACAGTCCAAAAATTAGCCGATTCAGGATTGACGTAAGTCAACTCACCTTTCTTATTCTTTATCTTCATCGCCCGAGAAAGATATTTTTCTTTTCGCTCGTTATCTTTGTGAATTAAAAAGTCTGGATGTTGAGACGAACCAAAATGCAAATTCTTTCCACTTGGCAGCTTGACAACGTACTTGTTATTTTTCCGCTTTGAATAATCAAGAGATTCGGCGCCGAGTTTTTTTGCCTTTTTGCTCAGTTTCTGAAAATCTTTTCCTTTCACAACATATTTTTCATCATCGGATGATTCCTCTTCCTCAGGAACATAATCAGGATCTTTATCATGTTTATAGCCATCTTCAACAATAAAATCTTGGTCCTCGGGGCTTTGATATTCCATTTTAGTATTTGTTTAGATTATTTTTCAGGAAAATACCCTGATTAACATCTCAAGTTTCATTGAAAACTATAGATTGCATTCCAGAGTTCCCTAGCAACCAGCAAAACTGAAAATAGATTTTGAGTTTACTTTCAGCAATTGAAATTGCTAGGGAACTCTGGAATGTATTGACGTAATAATATAATCCCTTAATTAAAATGATCGCTGCTAGCCCTGAACTAGATAAATTCATTGTTGAACCAGGGATGAAACTAGAACCATTCGATGAAAATCTAATAAAAAAAATCCAACCTAATCATCCTTATAAAATTCTTTTATGGATTCTTTACAAATATAATTCCAGCTACAACAATTGGAGAGAAAATGATGCCAACCCAAATAAAGATGGTTATAATGACGATGTCATTGATTTGTACTTCAATATGCTAGACGACTTTAACCGCTATGGTATTGCTTTTCAACGTGAATACGAACTTTTTCCTGATAATAAACTATTAGTTTTTGAAAATGAAGAATATGGAAAACATTATTTTTCCCTTGTTCGCCGTAAGTATAACTTAAAAACTCTTCTATTCAATAAAGTTAAGACAATCGATCTAAATAAACACGACAGAGGAGAAAAACCTCTAACAAAAGAGGAAAAACTAAAAAGAAATTTAATTAAAAAACAAACAAATAAAAAACATCAAGTGGTATTGATGGACCCAGATATTTATGACTCTCTCGAACTTTTTAAACTTATAATCCAAGATCCATATTGGTATATAAAACAATTCAATAATAGAATAAAATATTATGGAATAGAAGATTTTCTTAGGATAGAATTTGATTAACCCCTTCAACCCTTCAAAAATATATCGTCCCATCCCACCCCCAAACAAATCTGATAAACATTTCTACAATATAAATAAATCAAAATTATTTTTATAAATATAATTAATCTTTTCTAAATATATTTTGTAATAATATTTTTCGCGATTGAATTCTTCCTGAGTAGTTATAAGAGGATGCCTTACCATCAAATTCGCCACCGATTATTTCTGTCATTTCCGCGAGCCCGCAGGGCAAGCCATTAATGTCATAAAGTGTTCAAAAACCACAAAAATGACAGAGTTAATGGGAAATTTTAAATATTTCAAAAATTCTTTTAGTATCAAAATATGACAGAGTTAAACTTGAAATAAAAAGTGGGTGCATGACGGGTTAAAATTTCCCATTAAGTCTGTCATTTTTTGTACTGATGAAGTTAGTATGAAGTTAATCAGAGAAATGACAGAAATAATCGGTGGCGAATTTGAATGGTAAGGCATCCTCTTATAACTACTCCTTTACGCCAAATATACACATAAACACACTGGAAACTTTGAAAATGCTGGTAAATATAATGGTAATCGGTACATTTTTCTTACCAAACTTTTAACAATCAAGAGTTTATTTTTGTCCATGTCAAATATGTGATTCTTCCACACAAACATTGGATTTTTGTTGTGTACTTAATACTGGTTATTTTCTCTGGTTCTCCATCATCTCTGCATAGTATTTACAATCTGGAGCCTTGGAGGATTACTCGTATATACATTACATATAATTGTATGAGTAATCCTCAATTCAAGGTTCTACACAAAATAAAACAACACTTCAACACACAGTTAAAGGATTAGGCAAGATATTTTGTTTGTATTCTTAAGTTATAACTTGCTTTAATGGAGTTATATTGTTTAACCAATAGATGAACTTTGAATAAGGCAACAGTAACGAACTGATTCTTTAAAAACCCTTGGTGACCAAAAACTACATTTCCTAAAAATTCGGGGAAAAGCTTTACAGTAAAGAGCCCAAAAGTGTGATCTTCTGTAATTAATTCACACTCTTTCATGCGGATGCGGATATTACATGTAACCGATCAGAAGTCGAGGATAGTTTCCAGCTGGCTTCTGATTGGATTAAATCTGCATGGAAGAATGTGAATAAATCAAAAGCGGCCACACTTTTGGGCCCCTTGCTGTAACTGAAAGTGATAAATTGCTTTTCCTGGAACTGTTTTTTTCTAACCATTAATTAGCTGAACTTTATATGTGCCAAAAGTGACAATTCAATACTTTCAATTCAATTACATTTCCCACACATTCAGGGAAAAGCTTGAAATCTCAAGAAAACTTTAAATATTTCATTTCAATGAAAGTTATAAGTATGGTATAAGCTGCAAATACGAATCGCATTCTTTAAGTGTAGTCTCAAAAAGAGTAATCTTACAAGGTTTTAAAAAACAAAACAAACTGATACTCTAAAACTGAATTTTCTAAATATAACATGATTTATTTTTTGTTAGCATATTTGTCATTACATTAAAAATTGAAAGAACGAAAATTTTCCAAACCTTAGTAAGGTTTAAATAAGAAGATACAGTGTACATAAACTTTTCAAATGGATCAAAACAGTCTTCTCAAAAAATGAAAAAATAAATCTTAACTTAGTATTATACCAAATTAAGATGATTTATAGTTTAAAATAATTATTAGTATTTACATGTAAGGTACAAGAAAACTGATGAAGTTAAATTTTGATAAAAAAAAAACAGCAACTGTAAGTCACAAATTAATGTAAAGCTGGGCCAAAATGGTCTCTTCCAAAACGAAAATATTTAGTATAATTTAGCACAATTCAAATTAACAGCTTAAACAATTTTAGATAAGAAATAAAAAGACTGAAAGCCTAATACATGTATAACATGGTTTCTTGACTTAGCCCTTTCACTCCCAGAAGTGTTTACTGTCAAATTTAACAAAAAATCCAAAGAAGTCATTTTCATAAACTGATGATGTAAAAGTTAGATGCACAAGGCTATCACTAAGATTGCAAGTTGTAGGGTATATGAAATTAGTGAGTGAAATATTGAAAGGGTGGGAAGTTGTTTACATTTTAATAAATTTTCCTGAGTTTCATTTCCTGTCAAAATAGCCAAGCATTGGGCTCAAAGTAGCCATTTTAAACCCAGGTTTATGGCCCTTAGTGACAGCCCTGGAACCACCTTACGAGACTAAGGCTTGTATTTAACTTGTTTTAATCCTGTTTGCTTTGAGAGGTCTTTCTGTCACCAACATCCCATATCAGGCTGATCTGCTGCATAAATAGAAAGCAAGTATTATTTGAGTAAACTACACAGATTACATGTACTTGTAGGCTATTATGATAATACAATCAATCAGGCACTAAAGGCACAAGTACATGTAAGTTGCCAGAGGACACTGTTCTGCACTTATGGCCAAATTACTACAATCACCACAATTTTACTTGACAAAGGGTTCCCCACATGGCTCTTTTCACAAACCAAGACTAAAAATTTGAATTTAATGATAAGGCATTTTCCACAATGGGTCTAATGTATATTATTTTTGAATTAAACCTAAAACAGAGCTTGTAAAAACAGCAATAAAATGACTGGCAGTGGAATGGCAAACTAAGTTAAAAGGAATATTTAAGGCAACTGTTTCTAATCTTTATTTTTTCTAATTAAAAATGTGCTTGTGCCACGGACAAGTCATATCAAAGGTTTACATGTCCGAACTAAATTTCTACCAGTCCCAGTCTAAAGTTCCAAATCAATAAACATTCCCAGCCTTCTCATGAACTCCACCAAAAATGCAAGACTTTCAGGGAAAAATAAAGAAACATATAAGCATCTTATTCCCAAAAGTTTCAAATTTTCCTGAAACTTTACCTAATAATGTAACAGGAGTGAAGCCACTTCGCCATTTAAAGCCCGTATCCTCACATGTTGAAAAAAAAAATGCCTCCTAATTATAATATACAGTGTAACCTGTAAATAAAGCAGCCTATTTTCTTTCCTTGCCACCAGGGACATTTCACAAGAGAGACAGTTGTATTTGCAGAATAATAATGGTGTATGTACGGTTGTAGAAACAGCTATGACTGCTATGACTCTCTTACTTGAGTCTCCTCTTTCACAACTTGTTTCTTTAAATTTTATTTTCCTTTAAACTTAGATTTACTGGCGACACAACTGTGGTTCAAATAGAACAACTTCTGGTTTCTAACATGATTGTGTGCTTTGCTTCACAAAAAGTAAGGTATTTAATTTCCTGACAGTATGTACTGCACTGCATCCTCTCAAGAACCACAATATAATTCCATAAGAGCAGTGCACAATAAAGATTGAAATGAATGGGAATATATGAAATGAATAATACTTTGAACTGTAGATAAAGGTATGAAACTGTGAAAATGTTAACAACTATGTTGGCACTTACATGAAACTACATTCTAATTCAATCATGGTCTGCATTAGCTATGCATTGAAAGACTCATGAAAATGTCTTTTCATTCTCTGTTCATTTAAGTTAAAACCCACGTAATTTAAAATCAAAAATAAACTTTTGTACCTGCTTCAAAAAATGCATGCATGCTGTTAAATTATTCACCACTTATGACCTGGATTCCAGAGAGGTTTTGTTCGCTATGACTGCCCGGGGAATTGGGAAGCTTGGATTTCTTATTGACTGGCGCATGAAAATATAGAACCAGACTAGATTATCTTTGCCTACTTGTAAATCCAACACTTGTTAACACTTTTATATTCTGTTTATTAGTTCTTCTATAGTCCGTGAAAATTTTCATAAGAATGTTTGTATCACATTACATGTGAGCTTACTTTCTACAGATGTTCTTTCTTAATTCCATTTCTTTTAGTAATTCCCAGTACCAGTGACCAAACTCCTATTTTCAGTACGAAACAAGGAAATTCTACTCCTTCAGACCTCCAAAGTCTTTAAATAATTTTATATTATCATCTTCACCATCATGGTCTCGTTGCTTGCTTAGTATTAAAAGGTTATGCCAAATAAATACACCTGTTTAGTTATAATTTACTTTAAACGGTTAATGCTGGTTTCATTGCTCACTGAAATGGGACGTTCCTACCACCTCACTTTTTTGTCGGTCCCTTTGAAAACGGATTCCTACTAAAAATGGAACGTCCCAATGTTAGTTACTGAGTACTTGACACAGTGATTGGGGCTCATCATAAACAAGTTTGGAATTAAGCTTGAAAAGTTAAAAGAAAAGGCGAGCCAGGACAACTTACCTTGCCTTACTATCTGCTCTTTTCAGCGAAATCTTGAGAATTGAAGAGGCTTAGTAATACAGTAGTCTTGGTCTGTGTTTTGAACATTCCAGTGTTAATGCTTGCACTTCACAAGATCTTTCTGTCTCCATTTCTGACTGAGTATCTCGTCCTTAAAGGGTTGCTTCACACTTGAGAATTGATCAATTACTAAAGGCTGATAGTGATGTAATGATTTGCAACAATATGTATATGTGAACGATCTCCAAACTTCCAAAGAAGCAAGACTTAGTTTGAAACTGTTGGACACTTTCAAAATGGACGCCAAATCAACAAACCTGATGGAGCATGTGCAAAGGAGCAAGCCCGCGGACCAAGTGTCCCTTCACTGTGTTGTTTCCAGGCCCCTTTCTTTAAATAAATTGTCCATTCCCAAAACTGAAGTTAAGGAAGCGATAAAGGAGATTTAACAATGAAGCCAGTACTCCGTTGAATGTAAAATAGTCAGAGTAATTTGTGAAAGCGTTCTTTCTCTTTAAGTAATGCGTTCTTTCGTTAAGTAAAACTCGCCGTTTTTGCAGGGCGATATTTTTTCTTTATTTTTCCAATTATTTAGATGTGATCAAATTACAGTTGAAACTCTACAACGGCCACCATCGAAGAAAATGGCCATCGTAGAGAGGTTGAAAGAAGGGTGAATGTATGGACCGTCCGCAAAAAAAAAAAAAAATGACCCGTTGCATAGAGGTGACCGTTAAGGGAGAGGTGGTCGTTAGTTCGGAGGTTCGACTCAATATAACATGATACTACCTCAATTTTTTCTGGTATTTCGTGAGCTTGAAATTGCAACAATAAACTGTACTATGAAACACAGTTATACTGACTGAAATCAGTGAGGCAATACAACTGAGTATAGAAGGCTATTGTGTTTGCCGCCACAGATATGCCGCGTTTCGAAAATTGCCGCAGTCGCAAGCTATATCTTTTCATGTATTTTGCTAGCAGAATTTTCTGTTCAGCGTCATTTTTAAGCGTGTACGAAGTCATTCGCACCGCCAAAAAAAACAAACAACAATTTGCGTGGTTGGCTTGTTTACATCCCACACCAACATCGAACCCCAAATGAGTGTTCAAAAAAACTATGCGAAGTAGTGTCAGGACACAGACGACTTACTAGAAACAGTGCCGGGAATAAATTCCTGTTAGGAAGGTAGAATTATATGACAACTTTACTATACCTTTACATGTAGCGTAAATGAGTGTAAAGCTGTTACCACAACTTTATGCTAGCTTTACGAAACCTTAAAGAACCGAGCACGTAAATTTACCTTTACAAACCATTACGCGCCACGGAAAGTTTGCGTAAAGTTGGTCATCCAACTTTACGCAGGTTTACGCAAACTTTAATTTTGCGTAAATCTCCATTTTCATGCTGTGACTGTATCTGATCCCTTACCCCCATGATGGGCCCGGTGTTGTTTACATTGTATGTAAACGACCTCTTTCGAGTTCCAAAACATTGCAAACCACTCGGCTATGTGGATGACACCAAGCTCTTCCTTGGGTTCCCCGCCAGCGAACTTGACGACGTTATGTCTGCAGTAAATGAAGATCTTAAAGAAATATCGATTTGGTGCTGTAGAAATTCGCTGCTCATTAACCCTGACAAGACAAAGCTTCTTTATGTGGGCGTCCCACAACTCATGAGGACATTACCTACCCCCTTACTAAGTGCGACAATGCTGGGAACTCAAATCAAGCCTGCAACAGTCGCAAAGGACCTGGGAGTGTATATAGATTTTCATCTTAACTTTAAGGAACATATCACTAAAACTGCCCCTGACTGTATGTTTAAACTAATGAGAGTTAACAGGATAAGGCATCTCTTGGATAAAAAAACATTGATATATCTTATAAATGCTTTCGTTTTCAGCAAATTATTTTATTGTTCAACGGTATGGAGTAGCACGAGCAAGAAGAACGTTAGAAAACTTCACCAGTTCAGAACTATGCCTGCAGAATCGTAGCTGGTTTAAGAAAGTACGATCATGTTTCAGAAGCCCTAAAGTCTCTTAAATGGCTTAACGTAAGGGATAAACTGCTTTTTAACGACCTAGTAATGGTATACAAATGCTTAAAGAACCTAACACCTGGTTACCTTCATGAACGCCTTCAATATCGTGCAAAAACTCACCAAAGAGTCACTAGACAGAACAATGACCTTACGTTGCCTCCGTATAGGTTGGCCACTGGCCAAAAAACTTTCACCTACCGTGGGGCAAAACTGTACAATAGTATAGCTACAGATATGAGACACAGGAAATCTTAACGCTTTTAAAAAGATAATTTTTAAATATCTTTTTAATTCATAGGTAGTTTTTTTTATTATTATTGAAATGTAAATAGTTTTTAAAATTAATGTTCTATTACTATCATTATTATTTATTGAAATTCGTTATTTTATCATCGAAATGTAAATAGTTTTCTAGTTTATTTAATTCGTATATGTATGGCGGAAGAGCCCTCAAGGGGGAGCTATGCAATAAAGTATGTATGTATGTATGCCTGGAAACCACCCCGGGATGAAGTTATCTCGAACAAACGTACAAGTTTTCCATTGTGTGATCGCACAGCTGATCGGACGGCACGTATGCAGACTTTATAACCTGCCTTAAATGAACTTACCAATTTCTGTTCATTCCTTGAGAATAAGGAAACTTGTTATTTTTCCTCTTTCCATCTTTTTGATTTTGCACAGTTTCGCTTTGACATCTCGTAAAGACTTGATGTAAATTTTCTCGTCGTAATCGTAATCCCAGGATCGTAATGTCAAATTGTTCGCATCCACGTGCTCCTTGAGAATAAAAACTTGTACGCCGGAAATTATGAGATATTTTGACAAAATTGCTGCAAAAAATGACGTTTAAATTGACAGCTTCTGGCCGATGCACTTTAAAACAATTATTTTCCGTATGTATGTCAGTCTTCTAGTAAATAAAATAACATTACAGGTATCTTTCTGAAGCATACCAGATTACGTACTTTTTATGAGACTTGAGATTTTGAGCCGAAATCGCACAACATGCGAAATTATTTTACAGAAACTAAAGCATAACTTTCTGCGCTTTTGTCTAACAGAAGTAGCCGGCAAAAACGCCGGTCGCCAGTGCTTCTGGAGAACACCGACATCCTATGGCTTGGCTGCTTGGGGTCAAGCTGCTAAATCCCATTTACAAAAACGCGTCCTTTGGTTGATGCACTTTTCTGAACCCAGGGCACATGTGGTGCCTTAATTTACCTCCTCAAAAATACTTCCTTTAAATGTTATACGGTGAAACACTTTCCTCAAGAATGTTCGACATCTCTCGTCTAACTGTTTCAACTAACATTAGTAATCTTTTCATCACAACTACTGAAAAGCATAATCACAAGACCTTGTTGTCCTCCTCCTCCAATTTTTATATTAACTGATCAAGACCGAATCAAAACCATGGTTCTTTTGCTAGTTTCAGAGCTAAGCTTTGGAACTCCATTGGCGATGAACTTCGTCACCTCCCAAAGAGATCTTTCCAAAAAAATATCAATGACCTGTTATTTTCGTTATTAGAGGCCGAGGACGATTATGTTGAATTGCCCTTTCTGCTTCAAGAAATAGCTAACTATCCAGCAAATACAGAGTAATTTATATAGTATACATATCTTATTTAGTGTCGCAGTTAATTTTACGAGATTCCAGTAGTTGATCTTGTAAATGTTATTAATTTATGTTAAAGCTTAATTTCACTTATTCATGTATATATATAGAGGATATTACACGGTGGCGCGAAGATATGAATTTTATTTTCGAGTGGCAAAAACAATATTTTACGAACGAGCTGCGCTCATTCGTAAAATATTGTTTTTGCCACGAGAAAATAAAATTCATATCTTCAAGCCGCCGTGTAATGTTCTTTTTATTATATAGACAAAAAGACATCGATAAAATAGCAGATTTTTATTCGCCAAAAAGTAATTGCGACGGCTCAAATTTACAGTAAAAGTAATATACATCTTTTACAATAATCTAGAGAAATAACACTGCGCTGAATAGGGTTCTACAATGACAAAATGTAAGCAAAGCTTTGAAAAATGTGTAAGTGAAATTCAAAAAATGATAAGTTATAAAAAGCTTTGAATTATAGTTAAATCATAACAACAATAATTTACCGAATCTTAGTCATAAGGCGGCAAAAAGGTTTTCAATAGATGTGTTCGAAATGTGAAAAAAGGCATGAAAAAAGGCCAAAGAACGGTTTATTGGCTTTCATCGCTACTATCAATAACAATTCTCCGTCTTTTAAACTGATGTGTTTTCTCAAAATCGCTGCCTTTTGGATTCTGCGAATTTGTGAAAATGTTTACTGTTCCTACCTGACACTGGTAAAGAAAGGGCAAAGTTCCTGCACTTGTGCTGGGTTGAACTGAAGATACCGATGTAATTTCATCCACTGTTACTTTTGACGAAGACGAAGTAGCAACAGAAGTAGAAGATTCCCCTCTCCTGGATAATACTGTAGAGATGTGCTGCTGTCTTCTGTCAGATATAGCGGAGTAGTTATTCAGTGAATTGACGTTTTTGTGTCCAGTTATTTGCACAATTTCGTTCGGTGGAATATTATTATCCACAAGTTTCTGGACTAGATGCTTTCTTGTGCTGTGGTTGACCAATTTCTTGTCTGAATGAACTTGGGAGCCCGCTAACATGTTTTTTACCATAGATCTAAGTGAATTTACTCCCAGTGGACTTGCCTTGAACCATTTCTTCCCTGCCTTCGGAACTTCTGTGTTGACAGCAAGATAAAACGGAGAGTCGTCTGCCATCATTTCTGGTGGTCTATGTTGCTTATAGGCCAAATAGGCTGCGACAGGACAGCGATCATTATTGTCAAGGTTTTCGAACATCTTTGGCTTGCTTTCTCTGACATTTCTTGTGTTTTCACCAGTTCTCGTTTTTGTTTGGCGCTCGGTGGAAAACTTCAGGTAACGAAGCCCGTCAGCATTAGTTTTCAGCTCCAAATCTCCCCAGCAAAGATCTCGTTGCTCTTGTCCAGGCCTCATGCCGAAATAGATACAATTGTTCATCCAAACTGTATTCAGAAGTGCTCGTGGTGTTTTATTTCCGAGCACTCCTGCCCGGTAGAATTCCTCTATTTCTTCATCTGTTATTGCATCGGCACTATTGGGCTTGTTTCCCTTTCCTATGGCCTTCAGTTGTTTCTGCTTTTTTTTCAGGATATCTTGAACCTCACAGAATTCCTTGTCGTTCAAAAGGGAAAATGTGCATCCTTTTTTACGGAGGTAGCGGTCAACACTTTGCAAAAACGCTCTTAGAGAGGATGGTTCATATTCCTCGCCATTTTTCTTTCTTACTCCGAGTACAAACTTCTTTGCCAACTGTTGGAGCTCCGCGGCTGGAATATTTTCTATGTTTCTCTCTTCTTCCTCGCTGTTAAGAAACTCGTTAAATAATTTTAGATCAGACACAGTTTTCTTCTTCGTATTGGCATTTTCTTGGTCTTCGGTAAACGACGCAATTTCCTCTTCAGTAAACTTGACGAATCTTTTGCTCGCCATTTTCATTCAGGGGAATGTTTGGCAGCGTTTGCAAGACGCCTACAAATTTCGGAGGGAAATTACCGAAATTACGTCATCGATAAACTCACTAGTGAGATTATGGAAAATAAACCACTCGGGTCCCGGATGTAGCTTTTATGAATTTTACGAGTGGTATATTTTCCAGTAAAACACTCGTGTCTATATAATAAAGTTATTTATTTATTTATTCATCTGTTTATTTGTAATTTATTACTGACTGCCGCACCTATCATCTCCGCCTGCCTCGACTAGCACCTGCTATTTAGGGGCAGAAATGGACTTTATGTAAATGTAGATTGTTACTAATAACAAAAGTGTGTTAGTGTTGTACCATGTGTGCAAGTAGCTAGCCTGGGATTCTATGGCAACAGAAAATAACCAGTTCGAACCAAAAAATGGGAATGAATTTGTGAATGCATCGATTTTGCAGAATGTACGTCAAGTGGGGACAAGACATGATTCAGCATTTGCATAAAGGAAGAATTTGGTTAGCAGCCGTAGCTATCAAGACAGAGTGTCTATTAGTCATCATCTAAGTGGCCATCTTAAATCCGCCATTGTGATTATAAAGACATGATAAGTTTGAAACAAAATGTGGTGAAAGTACTTGAAAACCGAAAGAATTGTCAGTTTTGAATCCCTCTTAGGATAAGGAAAGCTATATATGTAGATTTTTTTGCTCATTTTATATTATAAATATATTATATATATATTAAAACTTAGGGTAGATTAAGATCTACCGGTATTACTGTTATGCCAACACTTATCCATTATGAGATATAATGTGTAAATTTTAGTGAAAGACTTATGGTTTCACAGTTTTCTCAAAAACAATATGTTCTAGTGAGATGAATTCTTTATTCATACCACAATAATCTTCCTCATCCCCCTCATCAGAACATTAATCATCAGGTAACTCCTCCTCATCATCACGATTGTGGCAGTCACGAAGCCGGCACATGTCAGTGGATCTAAGGCCATCTGTAAGGCACTTACAGGTGGGTAGCTTGCATGATCTTGCACAGGAACAGGAGAGAAATGTAAGAGCGGCAGGAGCTGGTTCACTACTCATCCACTTGATGGATAACTTGTCCTCTTGAACAGAAACCATCTGTGACCAACTAGAGAAGGGACCTGAGAGCAGCTCTGCAGACTTCTTCTCCAAACAGCTGCTTGGTAGTTTGCTCTAAAAGGGTGCATCCTCAAACAATCAGCACATAGAGTGGTACTAATATCCAAAGCAAATTTATCTTTCTTGCTTTTGCCAAGATGTGTTCCGATACAGTATTGATTCTTATTACTAACTGTCTAAAAAAATATGCAAAACAAATATTTTGAAATGAGCTGGCTTACTGAGGTCTAATCCATTCTCACTAAGAGGTGTATGACAGGAATCCCTCAATAAACTCACCAACATTTGTGGTGGGTGACAACATTTTTTATGTTAGGGAAATCAAAGGATTACTACACCCTGCTTATCAGGGAAAAAGCTAAACTGTCCAGTTTTATTCAAGAGTTATAGAGTAACTTTCATTTTAACAGAACAAATATTTAAGCTGCCACACTCTATCCTTGTCAAATCGTATGTTTAAAGCCTTCAGTACTAAGTAATCAACTCAATTCTTCACACAAATACCAAGTTGCACAAGATAGGTTTTAGAACAAATGATTTATGTACTTTCTGTGACAACTCAAATCATCAACCCGTTTGTTCTATCACTGCTCCCGTTCTAAACAGTTTTGGATTGAATTTTAATTATATTGGTGCCTTATTTCGAATCAACGAATTTGTCTCTGCTTAGAAAATGTGCTCTTTGGAATTTGACGGAAAATGCTTGCCCTTTACCACAATTGCTGAACTATTTTATAATTATTGGAAAAATCTATTTGTGGGACTGTAGTAGCAAACAAATCCTTCCAAGCATTTATGGATTTTGGGCGAAGATGATTGCTAAATATGAAACAGAAAAAAAATCAGCAACAGAGAATTCTTTAAAAGAAAGTGGATACTGACACCTTATTTAAGTTAACTGTCTTAAATTTGTATTATTTGATTGCCCTGTTGTACTTTTTTTCTAATTTCTTTCAGCCCTGTAATAATTTAACAATTAATTTTGCTTTACTCTGTTAATGTCTATGTTAAAATGCTTTTTTATAGTATTGTAAATGTAATTTTCTAAAGTGATTATCAATAAATAGAAAAATAAGATGTGTTCAGATGTTACCTCGAAAAAGGCTCTCGCCCGAGGATCACAGTGTTTCCCACCATTGTATGGTCCAAGGATCAATGCTTATTTTCTGTTTTGGCTTGGTCAAATCCTGGTGTCTGTGGGAGGCTCGGGCCTGGCTTGGATGGCAGGTTCCTGCACCAGAAAGTCTCTTCTAGCCTATCAATGTTGTCCTAGGTGAGCATTGTTTGAACTTATAGCGGAGCTCTGGCGCGCAAAGTGTGCCTGCGGAGCACCATGGGTAAGAAAATATGGTAAACTACCCATCCGAGAATAGCTGGTAATCACTTGACCATACACCGACTGCCTGCCCGCACGAGAGACCGTCCATCTGCACCACAGGTATACCAATGTTTACTCTCACTTTCTAACTACTTTGGGAACCCAGGGGAAAACTGATTGCACATCAATGTTGTGATCAATTGACAGCTGTCAAAACAAAGTATCGGCTGACCAGTATCACCTGGCCATATCGCGGGCTCATGTGCCGACCCGAGTATTTTTTGAAGTTATCCACTGACAAGTTACTAGTTTTCAGATGATCGCAGGCTCAAGTTTATTTTTTAAAATTCATATGAAATATGTGTTTATGTCAGTATGGCTCAGCACTATTAACATTTTGTTCAAACTGACCTCGGACGCTATTAAGAGTCTTGTGTTATTCATGGCTGGTTTCTTTATCGAATTTTTGGTTGAGAAATGCGCTGCTTGTCAAAGTCGAAAATCCGATTTTGGATGGCATCGTTTTTGTTTTTCACCTTGCTGGATGCATAAGAAGGTTATAAAGGCTCAAGCGATTCTGGCCTTACTTTATAACTTTCAGGAGCTGCATCTTGAAATATGGTAAGCTTGAGTAATTATTGTATTTACCATATTTATTCACTTATAAGGGACACCATTTTTTACGAGAAAATATACTTGTTCGATCGAAATCTGCTCAAAACTCGGGGTGCGTCTTATAACCGAGTATTTTCGCTCAACAAAATATAACCACAGGATAAGATCGCCACTGTTCGGTTTCCAGTGAACTCCAGTGTTCTTGTGGCTGGCAACACGAATCTCATCGGAGTTCATCCATGTTCAGGATTTGGCTGGACTCGTAGCCGCAACGCTGTCTGGCTCTCAGCACAAAGCGATGAAACTCAACCACCTTGTCCTCCATGTCAGCTGGTAGGCGCTGTGCTTAAGTCATTTTACTTCTCATGGAAATAGCATGGTGACGTTTCCATTTCGTGTACCACCTAGGGGACGCCTTGAACTCTGGATCTGAGCTGAGTTCCTTCGCCTTTAACCAAATCATGAGGCTGTTTACTGCGAGACCTGCAAATATAAAAACAATGTGATCAGTGATCAGAACATATAAACAACTTGAACGGAAATGTAAACAGTGCAGTTATCAATGTTATTTTAAGTGAGCAATTTTTACCTTGGCTTCTTTGATCGCTGAACCAGTCAACTGACTGCTGATCAACTTCTGGATCTTTTGGCCGGTAACGACCCATCGAGGCACGTTTGGCAGTCATCTTTAACTCGCCGGAGAACAAGACATGCTGTTGATTTCTCCATTTACGGACCATCGATTCCAATATGCCGTATTCGCGAGCAATTTCACGATTGTTGTTTATGGCTTCCGCTTCTGCTACGATCTTTAACTTGAAGTTTAGATCATGGGAATGATGACGAGTGTTTGGCATAGTTACTGAAAATTGACGGTACGCTGAACGAATGATCGAAGATTGAGATGAGTTTTGCAACAGATGAATGAAAGATCTCTCAGATGAGTATTGTTTATAAATGTAAAAACGGATCAATTAGTATTCATAACTTAAAACACTGTTTCCTAAGAAGGACGACTTGAGTGAATTAAAAAGTGTGACATTTATGTTATTGTCTATGTGTGACTTTTTTTGCTATTGTTTGTAATGTGACTTTTTCGCTTTTGTCTTGAGAATGAAAGCACTGTAATTAGTAACTTTGGGAAGTAAATTGTTGTAAGTACAGCGAACGTGGTCAACAAATTTTCCGTAATTCTGGATGCGTCTTATAACAGGGTACTTAAGATAAATTTTCATTGTCCCAACTTCTCACAATCGTCTTTGAAAGTTTAGGGTGCGTCTTATAACTGAGTGCGCCTTATAAGTGAATAAATACGGTATATCTATTTTCATGAAGTTGAGTGCAGTTTATGAGGCTAGTTGATGCACATTTGTATTAAGATTTGAGACACTGATCTGACCTAGTATGAGGTTTGATATAAGCTTACAGGACTTTAAAAAGCCTTTAGTCGATATTTCACCACAAATAGAAATAAAAACTGTTCCGAAGAATATTTAGGTATTATTTTGGCTGTAGAAAGAAAGCTTTGAGCGATTTTCTTGTCGCGAGTTCATCTTTGAATACAGCAAATACTGGGAAGCTGGCGGCTTAAACTTAATCTTTAAGCTTAAAGACTCAGGATTCTTAGAGACACTTAAATACTTGTTTTCCCTGTAAATATTGTTACAAATTATATTTCTGATCTTTCATTTATTGTTAGTTGTCTCTTGCAATTTTCATCACGTTGCCATTTGTTTTTAGCCATTCGTGAACATTGCTTGCAGGAGTACTGCCACGCGTATCAAGCGCTTTTTAAGATTACACATCGTCATAAAACTGTCAGTAAAAAATTAACACAATAAATTCTTTATTATGTTGAAGCGTAACTCTTTCAAATTTCTTTGCAAATTTGGCGCTTGTCAAAAATTAGAACTGGCTGGCCATCAGGCAGTGTGCGTCACGACCCACAAAGGTTCATGGGTAAAACTATTTATGTGCCTCATTTCAATCATGACACGGTCGAGTTCGCATCTCGTGAGAGAGATCATGAGAGATGGATCAAAACCCGGAATCAAAATGCTGCTTCCTTTTCTGAAAAACATTACGGAGGAGAGCGATTTGAAGAATTTTCAAGATCGGAGACAATCGAAGGTGCGATTTTAGCCGGTTTTAGGCGGCGATTTCCTGCTTCTCAGAAGATTTCAGGTACTGTTTAGTGCTGTGCTTATATGTATATTTCTATCTCAGAAGAGCGAAAGAGATCTGTAGTTCATACCTGGATTTGCTTAAATAAAATATTTGTCCATTTGAAAGTAACGTTTGATGGACTTTATTAACCGGACCAGGAGGGGGAGCGCAAACAAAGAGCAAGGTGAGAAATCTTGCATCGTCTCTCATAACAATTTTATTTTCATCAACATTTTTATATTATTTTGCAAACAGTGACTGTTTGTAATCCTTATGAGCAAATAAATCTTCTATAGGCAAGGGAAAAACAGACCAAAAGTAGCGCCCGAACAGCTACAGCACAATGGGAATTTCACCTAAGCTACGGCCGCAGAAATAAACCACAATCTTGTCTGTACGTTCATTAAAGTGAGCGCAGTGTATTGATTTTGTTATAAACCTAACCTCACAGTTTTAAAATCCTGTATGATGTTGTCTAGATCTTCGATAATGGCCTTGTGTTTTGGTAGAGATTTATTCCTTTGCATTAGTTTACATGAAGATTTGCATACACATCGCACACACTGCATACAAATTATTTTGAACATACGCTTTCAGTTTCCGCACTGGGTAATGAAAAATGTTTTGTTTCCAAAGGTTATCACAATATTCAAACTTATTGACCTTTTCTGGCTTAAAATGAAACAAACTCTTCCTGGATTTTGCGTTACTCGCTTCACGTCGGCTTTCGCTTCAGCAAGTTTCTCAGCCTGTTTCCCGGGAGTTGATTTGGCCGAGAGAATGTCTTAATTCCAAGGCAGTTTCAACGCCTCATAACAAGGAAACTAAAAGAGGTAGACCCAGGTAGACCCCAAAATTTACAAAGAAGAAAGGTTGAAATAACAATTTCACCGAAATGATCCGATAAAACCGCTAACAGTAACCAGCAATGAATCCAAGAAGAGCGGCGAAAATAACACTCACATCATCATGGTGGCTTGCACATGACCGAGCAATTTAAACTTGTCACAAACGCTCAAGAAAGCAAAATATTTAAAACTAACGCAACTGCTAACATTAAAAACTGTTCCAACAACTTTCCACGGCGGTATAGTGTCAAAATTACCTACACAAACTTGGAATAAAGCGAAAATTTCACCACATATGCTTCTGAAAACAGCTCTTTCCAAGCGCGAAAATCACTCTACAAATGATGCATTCTGATTGGTTGAATCTTGTGACGTACACCGCCTGGCTGGCCATATAGGTGATTTTGCACATTTTTTGAACGGTTTCACTAAAAGCCCACGCGTGCTTTGATGGTCCTGAATATTGAATGAATGCAATTTGCCTTGAAAAATTGTGAGACTGACTGCTAATTGTCTGAGGTCTGTATAAAAACAGCACCTCATAGTACTCTTTCACCTCAGATGTGATGTATAAAAAGTATAAAAGGTTGGTTTGCATGCACCCAGATTTGTTGGCAAGATTTTGTAAAGTAAACTTGTCGAACGTAAAAATTCGGCCTGATTTGTTTTCCAAGAATTTGTTTTCCACGCCTAATCTACTGTGATCAAGAGCCATTATTGCTGTTAAATGTGACTGAAGATGATTGTCAGTGCTTTTTTTGGGTGTACATATAAGGTTATCAACTCGAAAGATTTGTTTCATTCTAAAATCACTTACTCCTTTTCCTCAAAAATCACATGAATGTGCCCATAAGTTAACTGATTTGTGGATTACAACTTTATTGTTTGTTTTAAATTATAAATTTATTAATGGGAGCTTCGCTTTTAGCCCTAGCTAAATCTATATATTATGGTTAGATATTTTTGTTTAAAGGAACTTCATTGTCATGCGCCAAGCACTGGAAAAAAATTCCAAGTTCCCCACATAAAATTCATGTGGGTTTTTTTGTGGTTTTCGTTTAGTTTTCAAAGAATATCCCTGTTTGGAAAAACTACCTTTTTTCCAAATTTGGTTTTCTCTTTTTCCTTGTGTGGAACTACTTTTCTAAAGATGGGAAACGTATTTCGATTGAAACAATAATAACGATCACCATACTTGGATTTCCACAAAACCATACATGGAATAGAGTTATCCAAAAATGGAAATTGTCAGCATCCGACAATGGACTTTCACATTTTTAAGAATGGAAAGTAAGTTATCACGTGTGGAAATAAAGTTTTCCATACTTGGTTTATCAGTCATTCCATAAATGGAATTTTTTTTCCCAAAGTTGGTAAAATTGATATGTTCCCTAAACCTCTCTTTGGAAAATTGAAATACCCATTTAAGTTGTTAAAAAGGTTCAAAAATAAAATATAACCGATCTTACAAAGGAACTATTATTTTAATATCAAGGTCGATCTAAAATGATTATATCTTTCTTTCCACGTAATACAGACAATTTGTTAAACGAGGAGAACTGAGAACAGGAACACCAACTTAATGCACCTAAATCATGTACATTAATGCTCTCTAATTTATACATCTACTAATAGCTATAGTGATATGCAGTATCCACCATTAATGCAAACATCTATAA
Source organism: Porites divaricata (assembly GCA_038088405.1). Classification (NCBI taxonomy): domain Eukaryota; kingdom Metazoa; phylum Cnidaria; class Anthozoa; order Scleractinia; family Poritidae; genus Porites; species Porites divaricata. The sequence goes on along the minus strand of JBBMOI010000004.1, from coordinate 13,986,522 downwards.
TCAATCAATACTAAATGTTCTTACAAAAAAATGAGGTACTTAAATGTTCTCAAACTGAATATCCGTAAACAAAATCAAAACATACATAAATTCAAACACATAAGAGTCAGAACTGAGCCATATCTGAGTTACAGAAATCGTACTTGTGGCTTGCTGTACAAGGCAGTTCTTTGAAATGACTAATGAATCTCAACAATTGCCATAATAACTCTATGGTATTTTTAACTCCAGGAAGTTTTAAGGGCAACACTTTTAGCATATGAGAAGGTCTAGGCGTATTAATTGAAAGATACATTTTTTTGTGGAGGCACAGGTTTTACAGGCAATTTGTGGCTGTATAAGTTACAAAACGCACTCGTATATAATCAGTTGTAATTGATGCAAATTCATGCCAGTTTTGTCGAATGCTATTGCTTTTTACCAGTGTCAAAATCATGCTTAAATGCAACAGCCACACAATTAAGTCATGTTAATCGATTTTTCAACTTTGACTGGGACCAGTTTCCAAGAGTTCAGCTACACAGTTAAGAGGAACAGCTTAAAAAAGATTAATTGATTGAATGTGACTTGTTGAAAAGTAACAGCGATATAGCTCTGCAAAGTTGCCTAATTTTGCAGACCTTTTTATGGTTGGGGGCTAGCTTTTCCCCCTCTACCATAAAGTTGTCTGTAAAATTTTGTGACTTTGCGGACAACTACATGTACCTTCACTCACTTTTACCATGTTGTATAAAATTGGCAAGTTTCCTCATGTCAAGGTGCTCTTTCAGCGATGTCAGAAATGGATCTTTATTGAAACTTGAAAAATAACTGTGAAAGGGTCTATTTTCTTTTTGATCATTAACTGGCAATCTCAAATGTTCAACAACAAGGGTCTTCATTATAAAGTCAAAGAGATAAATAAGGATTTGGTTACCACTTTTGTTGCTCATTAATAATTTGGTATCAATGGCATTCACAGTAGTGTCTTTAAAAAGCAATGTCTTCTCTTGTTAGGTTTGCCAGATCTGAACCTTCTCTAAATGATATATACTTGTGTCTACAGAAGGCAGATGTTAGAGCTCTGATATAAGTATTTTTATCCTGACCACTCAAAAGCGTAAGCCACGCAGTAGCCTGTGTTTCACACAAAAATGCTGCAATCACTGGTGATCAATAGCACAGACCTGATAACAATGGCTTCTCTTGTTAGGTTTGCCAGATCTGAACCTTCTTTGAAAGATACATACTTGTGTCTGTAGAGGGCAGACGTTAGTGCTCTTATATACGTATTTTATCCTGACTACTCAAGAGAGTCAGCAAAAACAGCTTTTTCAGGGGCTACAGATGTTTGGCTAGTTGGACATTCCGGATGCTGTTCTGTTTCAGCACTGACAGAATAATGACCTCACAGCTTGATTGGGTCAAAGCTACAAGAAAGAATGCACAAGCCACTACTATAGAATCAAGGTTTTATCTAGAAGGGTGTCCAGCCATCCTGTGGACAGCCATTTTTTGAAGAAATACAAGGAAAATTCACTAAATCTATTATAATTCTATGGGAAAACTTGCCTTCTTGACGGCCAGTTTTTAATGTCTGGCTAAAGCCTGTACCGAATTAAGTGATCTTGGCCCTTTTAGAACTTATAACATTAATCAAGGGAACAATAACAGTCATAATAATTCATTCAAAGTGGAAGAGCTAGAGAAGAAACTATAAATGCTTTGAGAGAAATTACAAATGAAACTTAAGGTGCAACTCTGAGCCTGTACGTCAATAAATAAAATTAATGAAACTGCTGCAGTAATAAAACAAATGTTGTTATTTGCATCTCCTTTTACAGCACTTTGAGTACTTGGAGGGGGGGAGTCATCAGAGCTTGACTTGACACTCTCAGTATCCCCACCACTGTCACCTGCAGATGGTAGTTTACAAACCATTACACAGGAATCCTTCTCTTTCCTCCTCCTTTCCCTCATATGTGACATAACCATTTCCCGTATTGCATTAGGGCCAAATCCACATTTCTGAAACACCAACTTCGACGATCCTTCACTTTCAGTTAATCTCCTTACAAACTCATCAAGTTTGAGTACTTCTTCCCTGTTGTGTGGTGTAAAGGATGGGATGCCTTTGCCAGATGGCCATTCTTTGTTGATTTCTGCTAGCACCATCTTCTTTCTGTTGAAAGTGGTCCAAATAAACAATGTATACGTTTTTTCCAGTATAGCATGCATTTGTTCAGCAGCAGTGAGTATAAAGGTGAAAACTTATTAGCATGCAGTACAAATGAACATTTTCATTGACCATTGCACTTGTCAAATTACGTTTAATGTAATTAATTTTGAAAAACTTAATCCTTGCATCAATAAGTTATGCAATTTGGTAGTTTTTAGGCCTCTGTGTTGTAAACACGCTTGTCTTCAAATGTTATATTCTTCTTTTCTAGGTGGGTTAGTAGCTTGTCACGTGTCTTACATGTCGCACTCTGACTGAGTTGGGTCTGTCCTCCTGTTTGACAAAACATTAAGGCAATGGAATCAACAGCTTATCAGAACTCTCACAAAATACACCAGGAAAACTAATCATAATAGAACTATTTTTGTGTGGGAAAGAAAATAATTTTTTTGGCCACAACTTACAATGCTTCCACCTTCCATTTCTATTTTCTCACACAAGCCTATATTTAAATCCCTAAAAAAATAGCATTACCTCAAATGATCTTATTGAAGCGCACACTCACACTCAAATAACTACCTTTTGACCAATAAACACCCCAGCTACAATCTACGATAAGTCATAAAACAACTACAGGCAAGTAAGCAACTAAGGTTTAAGCTTATAGCAAACTGAAAATTTTCAACAGACACATGATGTTACAGCCGGAAATGGACGTGACATTGTTTATTCAATTTTCAAAAGATACATTTTAGTGACGCTTAAATGAAATGATTAGGTGTAAAAACCTGGATGTGAGCACATGGTTTTGTCTTTAGTTTTTGTTTGCTTGCACAATTTTGGATGGTGGCCTGTATAGGATTGTAAAACTTATTTGGAAACTAATACAGTCAAGAATTGTTCCTACTTTGGTTTTGGTGGATATTTTTTGGTTTCAGAAACAATTTTCTGGTCTTTGGCTAGCCGGATAAAGTGAACGAGGCAAATGAAGCGAGCGAATCATGGCTGATGAAAACGATAGTGGTGAACTGGAGTCGGCCGAACAATCAACAATTGCAACTGTGAAAACAAAAATAGCTGTGGTAAAACGAAGAATTACGAATACCTTAAAGAAATTACAAGGTACGATTGAGCAATATAGCAGGAAATCTATTGTTCGTGGTTACATAAATATTCTGGAAGAGTTGCTCAATGAAGCGCAAGTTTTAAACAATCAACTGTTGGCTATGGTTCAGGAACATACTGGAAGAAAGAAAAGAGGAGAGTTATAGCACGTTAAGCTCACTGAAACTGAGTAAATCCTCAGCAGATTCTCAGGTCGCCGAAATTCGCGCCAAAATGGCGTCGGCAGAAATAAAGGCAAAACAGCTACAAATGGAAGAAGAACAACGAAAGAAAGAGTTTGCAAAACAGCTGGAGATAAAACACAAGATCGAACAAGCACGTAACGAGGCTGAAAGAATTGAATTCGAAGCAAAAGAAAGGAGAAAAACCCAAGAAGCAAAGGACAACGCCGCACGCCTTGCGGCAGAAGCCGAAAACCTTGAGAAGGTACGAAACTTTAATCATTACAATGACCCCGAGTCTTTACCTAATCGTCTCCGGGATTTTGATGATGATTCGCTAGAGTTAATCCCTCTGTCTGGATTTACGCAAAGTGTACAAACAAGTCATGTTACACCATTATCCTCATCGTCCCAACCACTGTCTGGAGCTGTGTACTATGTACATGCAACTCGGGTTACAACGTCACCGATGTCTATGAAACCAAGACCAAGGGTTCATTCATGGTTCCCAAAAGCTCGTCACAGCCCAAAACATCGACACCAGTTTACCAATCCTGGATTGAATGTTTACCAAAAACAGCACAAACTGATATTGCATCAAGTCCTGAGAGGCAACATGTTACTTATAGCTGTTCAAGTCTTCCTAAGCTACAGCTGAAGAAATTTGACCGTGACCCCTTGCAATGGCCTGATTGGTCATCGATGTTTAAATCAATTGTTCTTGATGCTGATTTGTGTTTGAATGGAAAGATGCCACACCCTCAGAACTCTGTGGTTGGTAGAGCGAAGTCTGCAATTGAAGGGTATGGTTACAGTGGGGATTCTTATTATGAAGTATTGAAAGAATTGGAAGCTAGATTTGGAAAACCCTCACTTGTTGTAAAAGTTATACTCGACAGATTGAGAAAGACATCACGAGTACAGAATGACAGACCGCATGAAGTGAGGAACTTATCAGATGTTGTGTCAACTACTGTCTGGATCTTTAAAAGGTTTGGATACATAAATGACCTAGCAGCCGAATCTAATATCTCTATTGCAGTGGATAAACTATCCTCAGATCTCCAAGTGAAGTGGAAGGACCACGTGAGAACAAGCAATTTATATCAACCAAACCTGGAGGACTTTTGTAGCTGGCTAAAGGGCCAGGCAGATATTTATGATGACTACTTCAAGTTTCCATTCAGAGGTCGCTATGGAGGTGCTGGTGAAAAGCACAATACCTTCTTTGGTAACCTCTCATCATGTAACAAGCAAGCAAAACCTTTTTTAATTGGAGATGGACAGCAGCATAACCTGTCAGCTTGCCCTAAGTTTAAAGCCCTAAGTGTAGAAGAACGCCTCAGTGAAGTTCAAAAACATAAGTTGTGTTTTTGCTGCCTCCGAGTTGGCCATTGGCTTACCACTTGAAGGAACTTGAAACCGTGTGGAGTGAATGGGTGTACTCGAAGTCACAATGCATTACTGCACTCATCAGAAATGTAACACCTGATGGGAACAATGAAACAGCTGCATCAACTAAACAAGCAGCAACAGAAGCAGTTACCTCATCCACCGAGCATTCAAGTGCATCTCATAAGAGTAGTAGTGATTCTGTTTTATTACAAGTTGTGCCTGTTACCCTGTATGAGCCAAAGGGATACTTCAATACATGCAATGTTAGACACTGGAAGTACTTGCAGTCTGCTGGAAACAGATGTTGCAAAAAATCTTGGCCTTGACGGTCCAGTGGAAAGTGTTCTACTGAATGGAATTCATTAAGGCTGCTGACTAAGCGTGTTGATGTTCAAGTTAGTCAGTTGAATGACTTTGGTACAAGGTTTGATGTGCACAGAGTTCTAGTGGTTGATTGCCTGAATGTGCCGGAAAGAAGGGTGACACCTTGCAAACTTAGAGTTGACTGAAGTTTCTGCAACTCGAGTCACATTACTCCTTGGAAGTGATGTCCCAGAACTTATTGTGCCTCTTGAGACTCGATGTGGACCGAAAGGTTCTCCTGTTGGTGTTCGCACTAAATTGGGGTGGACTGTTACTGGTCGTCTACCTGGTTATATTGAAGACGGTAAATCTGTTTACAAGATTCATCTAGCAACTCCTGATGAAGTGCTTCATGAAAGAGTTAAAACTTGGTGGCGGACCGAGAACTTTGGATGTCGATATGACTGTGATGTGCAGTGTTCTGTTTAAGATGAAAAGGTGTTGAAATTCCTGAGAGAGTGGACGCAGCAGGTAGAAGGTCATTACGAGGTTTCGCTGCTTTGGAAGGATGAAAACATCCAACTTCCTGACAATCGTGTTGTGGCTATTTACTGACTTGGTCTTCTAGAGAAGAGACTTCAACGTGATCCTGAGTTGGGCGAAACCTACAAGAAAGCCATTGACACAGACCTAGAAAAGGGGTATATCAAGAGACTCACCAAAGAGGAAACTGCTGACCAAGCAAAGCGTACGTGGTAGCTCCCTCACCATCCCGTACTTAACCTTAATAAACCTGGAAAGGTCAGACGTGTATGTGATGCAGCGGCTAAGTATCAAGGGTCTCATTGAACAGTCACCTTGTAAGTGGAGCTGAGTTGTTGAACAATCTTGTTGTAATCTTCATGCGATTCAGAGAAGAAAAAGTTGCCCTTTCTGGAGACATAGAGGCAATGTTTAACCAAGTTGCTGTCGCACCAGAGGACCAAGCTGCCCTCCGTTTTCTGTGGCGCCAATCACCGGAGTCTGAAATGGAAGTCTATCAGTACCTGCGCCATATCTTTAGGGCTAAGTGTGCACCAACGTGTTCTAATTATGCCCTTTTAAGGATGGCAGAGGACAATGGACTGCAGTACCCTATTGCTGCTCGTACTGTTAAGCACAATTTTTCTATGGATGATTTCTTTAAGTCTGTTAAGACGACAAGTGACGCACTTAAACTGCAACAGCAGCTTGTTGTGATGCTAAAGCATGCTGGGTTTAACTTGACCAAGTGGGTTTCGAACGTGAAAGAGGTGATAGAATGTATACCAGAATCAGAAAGAGCTCCCTCTATCAAGGTGGTAGAGGAAGAAATTGTTATGCCTGTGAAACGTGCTCTCGGTGTGATTTGGGACACAAGATTGGACTGTTTTGTTTATAAAGTGGTGAAAAGAGATATAGCAGACACGTGACATAAGATTCTGAGCTTGATAGCATCATTGTTCGACCCAATTGGTTTCCTGCCTCCATTCCTGGTGAGAGTGAAGCTCCTCCTTCAACAAGTGTGGCAATTTGGTATTGGCTGGAATGAAACCCCTCCATCGGAGTTCCTCTTAGAGTGGTCCAAATGGCAGAAAGAGCTGGATAGTCTATCAGAATTCTTGGTTCCTCGATTTTACTGTCATGTTTCAGACAGTCCCACTGTTATCCAGCTTCATGTGTTTGGTGATGCAAGTGAACGAGCATTCTGTTCTGTAGCCTATTTCAGATTCAGTTATGGCAATGGTTCTGTCAAGTGTGCCTCTGTAACAGCTAAGACGCATGTAGCTCCCAAGAAACCTTTGAGCATTCCTAGACTAGAGCTGCAAGCTGCAGTTTTAAGTGCAAGGTTATCTACTGTGGTAACCAAGGAACATGATTACAGGATAGACTCTACCTACCTGTGCACTGATAGTAGCACTGTGTTTCAGTGGCTTCGTAGTGAATCTCAGCGACACCCCGCCTCCATTGCGAACCGTGTTGAGGAAATTCTGGACACAACTGAACCAAGCCAATGGAATCATTGCCCTGGTGCTCTTAACCCAGCAGACGATGGTAGCAAAGGACTTCCAGTCACAGCTATCACATCAGAGAGTAGATGGTTGAATGGTCCTGTATTTTTAACCCTTTCTGAAGAAAAGTGGGCTAAGGGAAATTCAAAGCTTGAATCCTCCAACCAGCAGAAACAAGAGACCTCAGCGTACAGTGCAATGCAAGCTCAAACCTCAAAGGAAGAGTTCATCTCATTAACCAAGTATTCATCCCTAACATGACTTCTTAGAGTAACTGCTTACTCTTTCCAATTTGTTTACAACTGCAGATGTTGAAGGACTGACCGTCAAGTGGTCCATTGCTAGTGGAGGAGCTGGAGCGTGCTCAAAAGTTCTGGATCGGCACCGCCCAAGTGAAAAGTTTCTCTCAAGAGAAACCAGCAGGTCTCTCCCAAGAGTAGACTGGCCTCTCTTTCTCCCTTCCTCGATGGAGATGAAATTGTTCGTGTTGGTGGATGGATCGAAAGGGTACATATTCCATTCTCAAGTCGACACCCCATTGTGTTATCACCTGATGATGAGCTGAGTCGCCTCATCGTTATGGACTGTCATGAGAAACTGAGGCATGAAGGTGTTGAACATGTTCAGAACGAACTGAGACGACAGTATTGGAACCCTTCAAAATAAACTAAATACCCCTCATTGTCAACACCCCCAACCACAGCCCCTTGTCCACCCAATGGTTCGACAATTATAGCTGCATTTATAATATTAATTCTATTTTTGTTAAAAATAAATTTTGTGCTATTTTACTATGGGAAAAATTATACTTGGGAAGTCATGTTTACTAAGATTGGTGTAAACGCAGCTATTATCACATATTTCGTTGCCTTTCAACACTTGTAAATATTTCACTTCTAAAGTCCATGTGAATTTTTTTCAAATGAGCTCCTATTCAATATTTTAAGGACATTACTTGAACAACATTATTCTGATCATCTTTTGTGAGGAAATTGGAACTGTAACTCTTTTCAACCTGTCAAGCTCTAATAAAAATTACCATGATAACAAATTCACCTTCTTAGGTTTGTAGCATGTTCCTATACTGGTAGTTATCATTAATTTTTGTAGCTGAGAGATTGTTTGAAACATGAGTCTAACTTTGAAGATCACTCACTTTGACAGTTGAGATTATAAGGAGAATTTCGCTGCCAATCACTGCAATAATTTATTGGAGCTTGCAGGTCAACTGATCTATGATACAAAATGTAAATATTGGCAGTTGTGTTAAAGCTAGGTGTATGTAAATACATCAATACATAATTCAAATTCAATTATTGAGTTTCCATTTCAAGCATCTATTTACATTGTATATACAGCACTAAAAAAAGTAGAAATGGTAGTTAAGCATTTTGCAAACTCACTTGCTGCAATTGTAATAAAATGGGTAAAGTAATATGTGTGCAGCTTTTGCTTCAGGGTTTCCCAGTAGGCAGCATCAAAGCGAATTCTTTCCACTGAAATTCCCTTTTTCGTGTAGACAATGAAGTCACACCATTTTGCCCCACTTACACCATTTGGCCTTGCACTTGAGTATAGTATGCATGATTCTTTTTCAGTTTACATTGTCCATTGACAGCCTCACAAAAGAAATTGGGGTCTTGGCAGGCATCTAGTGGGGTGACTTGAAATTTTGTTTCAGGACACTTTGCTTCAGCAAGTCCAAAATGATCGTGGCATCCAAAATCAACAACCCTGCCAACTGGCGAGCACCCCACAAAAGGCTTATCCAGGCAAACAAGAAAACCACTCTTGAGAACCTTAACAGGTGTCTTTCATGCAAACATGATTTTCTCATATTCCTGGAGAGCAATCGGTTCATACTTTATACCATGCTCCACATACCTCGAGGTAAATGCTTTCAGATTGATGAAATCCATTGCAAACTTATCATGATTACTTTGTCTTTTTGAGATGAGGTCAAACTTTGAAGCAGTGAATCTGAACTTTCGTTCTTTCTTCCACTGCTCTGACAAAGTTTGACCTCTCGTGGCTTCTTCAATCTTGTTTGTCATGTTTTCATCAACAAGAAGGGAACTAACAACTGTCTCTTCTGAATGACTCAGGTTGTCAGGCCTGACAAAATCACTGCCTGAGTTTAATCGGAACCTGGGATAGGTTAACTCAGTTTCATCCATGTCTTCTCTTGGAATAGAAGAAATGTCAACTGTAGCCACAAAGTTTGCTTCAGTATGAGTCAACTGGTAGCTGCAAAATGAGCCACTTTGGCTTTCACCAAATTTGGTCTCAACACAACTGTTGTCAGTACAATCATCTTTTGCCATAACTGATAAACCCATTTGTGGATTTACATTTTGAAGGGCCTTTTTGAAGTTCATTTCTGCTTGAACATCATGTACAGGGTTTGATCTTGCATCACACAATAGGCACTTCACTCCTCTAGTTTTGGAATCATCTAACTTTGTTTCTGAAATGGTGACTTCCATTACCGGTTGAGCAGATATTTTATCCCCACAACCCTTCTTGTGCCATTTTTGAAGCTGGGATGTGCAGCAAGATCTGGCTGTTCATCATCCTCCTGGAACAAATCTTCTGTGCTTTTGCTGTCAAATAAACTAAACTTGCACACTTTAAACATTAAAGCAAGAACGTGGTTACAATATCCTACTTTGCCAGCTTTGCATGAACAGTTGGCATGTATGACTTGACCTGAGACGATGCACATGGTAAAACGAAGATCATGTGGAGCTTCATGTTTCCTGAAACTGTGATAGCACTTTGCTTTCAAATAAAAATACCTTTGGTCGCTGTTCGCCTCAATTTCCTTTAGGTACTTGTCCTTCAGAAATGTTTTTGCTTTCTTTAAATTGGTTGGAATTGAGTGATGCTCGGCATTTGCGACTTGCTTTCCAGAATTTGCCACGTGCTGGTTCATTTCGGCTCTCGTGAAACACGGCATCCTTTCAAGCGACTTTCCCCATCCATCGCTGGGGTATTTCACACTTGAGGTGACAGGAGAGACATGATCATTTGGTACTGCACCCGAAAACCTTGCCTTTCTTTTCGTGTAAATTTCATCTGGATCAGGATCAACTAGCATTTTATCCCTTCCATTTTCAATATAGTCTCGGACTATGCAATATAATCATGAAATACTGCACGTTTATGTAAACTCCAAACAGCATGTGATAATGTATATATTTAGCCAGGGCTAAAAGCGAAGCTCCCGTTAATAAATTTTATTTAAATCAAACAATAAACTAAAGGCTAAGTGATTTTAGAGTGAAACATCTTACATCGAGTTGACAATTTCATGTGTTTGTGCAACCTTTCTGAATTGAAACTATAGATGTATATGTGACTAAAGGTTAGAGGAAAATGCCCTGCCTTGTACAATTTCCGATAATTTGCAATAAAAGAGGAAATTTCACAAGTGATGAATAGAGTAATATATTTGCATTGTAGACCGTGAGCGGCTGTCCTTCTTTCCTCAGAGCCAAACGCGGTGAGCGAAAAGGTAGAAGTATGCAAATATATAGCAGAAAAAGACTATCGTGACTCAAAAGAAAAATAAGAGACTGTTTGCAGTGTAATTTCATTGGGTCAATTTTATGGTGTTAAATATAGGTGACCGCTTACCATTTAACAACACAATGCGAGTCATCCATGACGATGCCAAGGATTCTTTTGCTTAAAAGTTGAAGAAAACATTTGGCCGCGAACGATTCAAGAACTTCTGGACTTGCAAAAATAATGTCGTAATTGCATTCCTTTTACAGTGACTCAACGTTTTCAGCTTCCAGTTTGCAAGATGAAAGACCAAAACGTCCACACTCTCTTATCTGGTCCACGATTAATGACTTCAGAGGAGAAAAAAAATGATAACTGGGAGCCAAAAGAACAGCCAAAAACCAAAAACCCAATAAACAAACTAGCCATGAATAACAGAAGACTCTTGATAGCAGCTGAATTTCATTTTGTTCATTCAGTGGAAAAAGACAGTTAAAAACAACACAAGTTGACACAAAACTCTGTCAGCTTCAGCTGTCAAAGTGAACAGGTTTCAAGATGCTGCATAAATTTTCCCCATGAACTCCCCTGTCAAATTTTGACCAATCACAACATAAAAATTGGACGTAGAGCGTGACCAACGCGTGACCTTGGTGAGAAAAGTCAAAAAGCAACTGGCATGTATTCCCTGCCTGTAAAAACTTGCTGAATTTTAGCTTCCAAGGTCAGTTTGAAATCAAAATTTTGGTTGTGCGGCACATAAAAAACACATATTTCATATGAATTAAAAAAAATTAAACTTGAGCCTGTGATCATTTGAAAACTAGTAACTTGTCAGCAGATAACTTCAAAAAGATACTCGACCCCGATGGGTCGACACCTGAGCCCGTGATACGGTCGGTGATACTGGTCAGCGGATAGCCTGTTTTGAGAGCTGTCAATTGATCACAACATTGATGTGCAATATATGTTTGCAATATCAGTCTTCCTGTGCTCCCAAACTAGCTAGAAAGTGTGAGGATTGAACACTGGTTACCCTATGGTGTGGACAGAGGTGTGGACAGAGGTGTGGACAGAGGTGCGGACAGAGGGGCAGGAGGGCAGGTGGTGTACGGTCACGTGATTACCAAATTTTCTGGGATGGGTAGATTTACTTACCCATGGTGCTCCGCTATAAAACTTTAAAAAGCCTTTGGTCATTTTCTTACCACAAATAAAAAAAAAACATTCCAAAGAATATTGCGTTATAATTCTGGCTGTAAAAGAAAGCTTTGAGCGATTTTCTTGCCTCAAGTTCATCTTTGAAAAAGCAAACACCGGGAAGCCGGCTTACAAAATGAAAAATATAAACAAGGATTTTCTGAGACACTTTAATACTTGTCTTGAATTCGTGGATGAAAATTGTTTTCTCTGTATATGTTTCACCGAATTATTGTACTTTTATTGATTGTTGGTAGTCTCTTCTGCAATTTTTATCGCTGTGCCGTTTGTTTTCAGTCGCTCATGAACATCACTTGCATGCAGGAGTAGTCAAAATGCCGCGCATATCAAATGCTTTTGAAGATTACACATCGTTATAAAAACATTAAATAAAAAATAAACATAATAAAATCTTTATTATGTTGAAGCGTATAACTCTATTAATCATAATTTCAACAGTCGACTTTGACTTTGGCGCTTGTCAAAAGTGAGAACTGGCTAGCCATATAGGTGATTTTGGAAATTTTTTTAACGGTTTCGCTAAAAGCCCACACGTGCTTTGATCGTCCTGAATATTGAGCGAGTGCAATTTGTATTGCAAAATTGTGAAATACTGCATTCTGTCCGAGGTCTGTATGATAAAAACAGCACCTCATGGTACTGTTTCACCTCAGATGTGATGTATAAAAAGTATAAAAGGTTGCTTTATTCGTCCCCAGACTTGTTGGCAAGATTTTGTAAAGTAAACTTGTCGAACGCAAAAAATTCTGCCTGATTTGTTTTCCACGCCTAATCTACTGTGATCAAGAGTCCGCGCTCGTAAATGTGATCGAAGATGATTGCTATTTTTGGGTGTACATATATAATGGTAATTGAACTGAGTGGAGTGCAATTTGCTCTGAAATCATACGCGTGATGATTTCAGACCAAAATTGCACAACACAAAGTTCAATTACCACTTTATTACATTCATTTTGAAATCGCAAAATTTAGCCGGTTTGTTAAAAAGGCGAAACAAAAAGGCTTTTACTTCTCATTTTGCATTCAAAACAGAAATGATGCGATATAGAACAAAAATGGTGCGATTCAAAACATAAATGACGCGATTTAGAATATGACTGGTGAGATTTGGAACCAAAAATGGTGCGATTTGGGAATAAATCACACTGCTGAGAGCCAATCAGATTGCGCGGATCGCAAGTGATTTCAAAGTGGATGTAATAAATAAGGCTATCAACTCGATGCAAGATAAAGTTCACTCTTAGCTTTGGCTGTTTGCAAATTACTGTTCTCTAAAATCACTTAACCTTTCCCTCAAATTAGTCACATGAATGTGTTCTAAAGTTAACTGAATTGTGGAATACAAGTTTATTGTTTGATTTAAATCATAAATTCGAGTTAATAGGAGCTTCGCTTTTAGCCCTGGCTAAATCTATATATTATTCTTTGTTTGAAACTTTTCAAGGATAACTGTTACAACAACATCGGTCTAGATGCTGGTCGAGATGGGAAAATCTAGACCGCGGTCAATATCGATTTTAGCCAATCAAATTCTTGAATTTGTGTTTCCAGTCCTTTTGAGACATGGCCATATAATAAATTCTCATAATGCTAGGTTTAAGTGCAGCAACGGCAAACTGTGCCTGTGAATGGTGCAAAATTCATAAAGATGGAAAATGGAAAAACATTACACTGACTTTAATTCTAAGCCCCTTGCCAGGTCCTTACAGGAAATTAAAAAGATGTCCAAAAAATCAAAGGATAACTATGGGTGCTGTAAAGAACCACTCCTTAACATTGACTTGGATCATATAATCGTGGACGAACTTCACCTTCTATTACGAATTACTGATATTTTAACCTCTAATCTTATACAGAAGCAACTGAATGGGATGTAGAAGAAAACATAAAGAACAAAAATCAGCAACAGACACACCTAAACATGCTAATTAACAGCATAAGGTCTTGTGAAGTGTCTTTTGATGTGTGGAAGAAAAAAGCGCTGATGGCAAAGAAAGTAGTGTGCATGATTGGATAAGTCTCATGGGAAATGACAAGAAGCTATTGTTATACCACCTTCCAGAAAAAATGAAAAACTTTTTGAGGCCTGAAAGTTCCATTAAGGTCACAAAAATGTGGG
>JBBMOI010000004.1:13960000-13967500 GCA_038088405.1 Porites divaricata | reverse complement strand
ACGTTGTTTAAATTGAAAAATAGATTATCATAGATTCTTTAATTTACAACACTAGAAAATTTAAAAACTAGTTGTATGATTAAGGGTGCTTCAAAGCACTCAAATATTCGAAATGCTCAAGAGGCCATAGTTCTAGCTCTCTTGGCGGAACCGTTCCTTAAAAAAGGACAAATTCTATTACATAATTAATATAAAAAAATCGTTCTAAATAAGGTTCATCTACGAAGCGCGAATTTCTTCATGAGTTAGCCTGCAAGCAAGTTCTCCATTTGGGGGACATTGTGAAAAGCAAGACGTGCGAGAGGAGACGCGAAAGTCAGGCGCGGGGGAGAGGAAGGGACCTCTCTTCGGCCCCTCACACATTCTCGCGCAGCTTGTTTCGCTTGCCCAGATAGGAGAGCTTGCTCCCAGGCTATTCATGAGGCTTCCATTGATTGCAATTTTTCAGTTAACATCCAAGTGATATTAGTAAGAGAATTACCCTATGGAAATGAAGGGATCTTTCCCTCTATCTATTTACTGTCACTGCAATACCCAACATACGGATGTTGCATTACGGTTTATCTTACCAGTTTCCCGTCCACAAAGAGTCGGCAATTTGTAAGATCCATTTTCACCTCATTTGAAATCTTCTGCAGGATGTAACCCTGGCTATTCGTATATTTCTTTTGAATTTTGAGAGGGATAATTTTGCTGGTGAGGGGATGTCTAAAAAATATTTTTATCCATCCACCATCAGTCGTTTCGTAATATGTCTTGCAGTTGCATGCACCGTTACATTCACAGTCAATAGAGCAGTTGGCCTACAAATAAGTAAATGTTAAGACCTATTTATCACAAAATGTAAGTAAACAGTAAGGCAATAATGAAACAGTTTTATTGACACGCAATCGTTTACCTCGTCTATAGCATCAGTTTCCCTCTTTTGGTTGGCCATAGTTGTGTTCCACATCAATGCAAGGTCTTGGTCTTCGTACCATTGCTTAGGGAAAAAATACAGGTCTTCGGGTTTCTTCCATTCCAGGTCAAACAAAAGGAGATTATCCAGTGTTTCAAATAGAAAAAAGAAAGGCCATCCTCTGGGCCTAAAATCAGGCGGTGGTCCATCGTCGAAGCCATTTCCACCACCAGACAGTAAGTTATCACCGCCATCCTTAACGTGTAAAGAAGGCAATCCCGGTATGAACAAGCTGCCTTTTTTTATGAAATGATACTTTTTTTCGAAACTCGTTGCTTTTAAAGAATCCGAAGTTAACAAGTAACACTAGGGAAGGAATAATGAGCACAGAAAGAAAGGAAACTACCTTCATGTTTTCCATCCTGAGAGGCAACTGATACCAAAGAGAAAGATAATTTATAGTGAACAACATCGAATAATTTTATTACCCCGCTCAAATTTTAGCACCAAATGTCGTTCCACCAATCGCAGGTAATATAGTAGACAAAAGGACATTAATACTTTTTAATAACTTGTAAAAATGCGCACAAAAAAGCGTGCAAACAGTAATTGATTCTCATCATGAGCACCTGGGAGTGTATTCAACAAAAAAAAGAGAAATTGAAAATGCAGACGTTTTTTTCCTCTGTTTGAAGACGTATGTGCATTTTCTGTGCAAGGGGGAAAAACAAGAGTAAAAACACAAACAAACCAAAAGAAGAAAAATAGTAGTAGTAAATAGGATTAGTTAAAAGATGGCAAAAAGGGAGAATGGTTTTAATGACCTGTTAAGCTATGCACGAGAACTCATCGTTTCTCCTGCCTAAAGGAAAGAAATGTTCAATTTACATCACGATTTTTCCCTTCCCATAAAATCCCTCTCATAACGTGACCGAAAACTTCTCGTCATAGCCAAAAAACACTAAATATCATCACCTATTCTGGGCCGTCAGGTGTTCACGCAAACGGAAATGCAATCATGATAAGTTACTATTTTTTTCTTCACCACCATCATGAAAGCACGCAAAGTGAAGAATATAACCAGGCAAGCTATTCAGCAGTACTGAGTAGTTGGCAAACACAGTCTGAAGACAATGAATACAGCAGAAGGAAGCGATGCATCACCTTTGTCTCTTTTAGTTGGAACCACTAATGAAGCTTACGGGACTTCTTTTAGTTTCCCAAGTACCGATTCACATCACCTTTTTTCGCCTTCAACCTTCACAAACCTTCGGGCCACCGCTCAACCAACAGACACAGAAACAGTCCATGAACCTCTAGTTCCAGGGATGATTTATTCTCCATACATGAATTATCCAAAAGTACCTTTAAAGATGCCCAGTAAGCAGCATCAAAGCAATTCTTTCAACCGAAGTACCCTTCTTGGTATACACAATTAAGTCACACCATGATGCTCCACTGACACCCATCTGGCCTTGAACTTGAGTGTAGTACGCATGGTTTCTTTTAAAGTAATTCCCTTGAAATTGTTCTACTATTGAACTTTTTTTGAAACTTGGCATAATCAACATTCATGATATGAACATTAAAAAATGTAATAAAAAGATGGGGTCACTGTGCTTGTTTATGCGTCAGCAGGGTCTTAAAATGGGGGATTTTAATGGTTCCGCGTTAAAAATTCGAACCCCCTTCTTACAGAATTAAGTCCTTGTTACTTGTTAGGTAAGATTGTAGAAGGCATTCATGCAGTCACAAATTTGTTAATAAAATTACTGCATTGCAGGTTGCAGTGATAAGTACTTGGGTTTTTTTTATTCTTTCTGCTTGATTGGCTTGTGCTCTCATTGGTCATGGTGATATATCTCACCGGAATATACATATTTATCTATTTTTAGTGTGTCTTTTTTGAAACAGAGGAGCTATAACTGTGGTGCAGATTAACACATGGCTCTAAAGACATGTCGGGAGTGCAATTCCACCTTTGAAAAACGTCGAAAGAAGGATTTGGCAAAACTAAAGCAGAAGAAAACCAACATTACACAACAGCGTCATCTCATGGAAAACCGTGTATGTTAGTTTATAATTTCTCTGCCAAACATTTTTAAAGTGCATTGTACAGCTTATTAAGTCTTGCTATCACAGGTTTTGACACAGAATCATCATTGCATAACCATTAATTAAAGACCAAACAGGCAAAACCAAAACTACTAATAAGAGTAATTTTCCACTGGCTGAGTGTAGCGAGCAGCGGTTGGCTTGGTATGGCCACCAGTGGTGTGTGAGAAAGGGCATGTTTTATTTATAATAAGTTCAGGTATCACATTCCATTCCATACATAAAAGGGTTTATGAACAGAGATTAGGATTATTAAAAGATTAATGCATAATGGCTTAATTACCTTTTAATGTTAGGTTGATTGGCAGCTACAGTCATCATCAAAAGTGTTGGGAAGGTTGCCCTTTTTTCCTCTTCTTTTCCTTCCTTCCCCCTCCCCTGGCCCAATGTTGAGCAAAACGTTAATGTTTGTATGTATAATTGTTCTGTTATATCCCAACATTGAAGAGGGGGGGACGGGGAATATTTAACAAAAGAGAAAACTTTCTTTTTTCAGGATTAAAAGGGACCACTGTTAAGTTGTACATCCTTCCCAACTAATTTTGTCTGTGATTGTAGTTAGACCCTGATCTAGAACTTGACCATGCATTCACTCCTCTTTAATTTTAAGTCCCTGGCCTTGAGGTTACTCAGGTCAATTATTAGATGCAAATGCAATTCTGGATTTGAAAGTAACAATGCTTGGAGTTTTGGGGTGAAGGTTTAAAATTTTTCTCTTGGTATGTTCTTTTTTTGTGATGTTGAATTTGGCATTGTTAACACTTATGCATGTTACTGGCATATAAAAACCCTGGTGTTCATAGCCAACTATTATTAGTAAATTTATTTATTCGAATAATTTATCATGCTACCACATAATTACTCAGGTAATGACAACATTCTCTTGCTTAGGTAACAATAAATATTTATGGTTTATTATGTTTTCTGTATGAAAACTTCTCACTTGCACTTCATAGGCTGATATCCTTCATGCAAACCATAACTGTGAAGTTGTGATAATGATTTATCATAAACATGGGAGTGGGGATACGGTTACATTTTATGGAACACAAGGACCTGAAGTTGCCTTTATTGGTAACAAAAAGGACAAGAAGTCATCACAACATGGGGAGATGGCCCTAAAACTGTTTCGCAAGTTTATGGAGGGTAATAAATTATTACAGTTTGTCTGATAGTTACAGTTGATGGCTACATTATTTTTCAGCAGGTCCACCATCATTGACACTTAGTCCCTAACTATCTTATGTTACAAGTGAGCAGGTGAAATCATTAAAAATGTTTTCCTTAATAATTATGTAAAAGTAAAGTAAAAAACAAAACTTATTTTCTACCTTATTAGATTAACAATTTTCACAGGAAGTTTTTAGGGCAGATCAGAATATTTGTCAGTTTCAATATTATTTTTAAATTTAGGTCCATGATTTCTTTTTAAAAGGACATAGGAGGGTTTCTATTGTTTGCTACTTGAGATGAGATCTGTAAACATTCTTTGGCAACAATATTTTATGGGACAGTTTTCTAGTGTAGATGTTTATTTTGAGGGAAAGTGTCCCAACTTTTTCAGGTTTATGACATTTGGGGCTCTCCTTTTCAGGTCCATGTAATATATACATACATACATACATACATACACACATGGGTGGAGAGCTTGAAATAGGTGTTCACCATACATGGGTATATTGCTTCGCTCATTGCTTGCAGTTTGAGCACTCGTGTGACTCCAAAATTGCGATCCAACAATGTGTAACTACATCCTGTGCCCATTAAGTTCAGGAGTTGCCATAAAGCCATTATGGTAACAACTGGTAGGGCACATTGTATACATAATAGAACATACATTTTAGACACAATTAACTAATTACAGATAAAATTTACAGAAATAAAATTAAAAGTTAAGAAGCTAAACTAGAAGTATTCATTAAATAATTTTAATACTATTAAACAATAAATTAGAAATAGAAATTCTTAGTCACGCAATCTATTTGTTAAGTATACAATTAAAATGATCTCTTTTTAAAAACCTTGATGTCTTTAATGTTTTGAAGGTCCTTTGGCTGGTCATTACACTGTTTAGCCCCGCAAAAGTGAAAACCTCATTGCCTCACTGACAACTAGCAGTGTGGAAGGAAGGAATCTAAATTTCTCTAAATTAAACTTGGTACTGTCATCATCAACTTGGCCCCATCATCTTTTGAGTCTTCCCAAAAAACAAGTGACTTGAGTGTATAATATTGTTTGCTTTACAATAATAATAATAATCATCATCATCATTTAACCAACTGCCTCGCTTAAGTGGAAGGTGGGTGCCTGGGATACCCAGGGGCTTCCACTGTGGTCAGCCAGCCCCTAGATAGACAACTGCCCCCATGGCTGGCAAATCCCCGCAACCCAGCCATGAGCCCCCATTCCAGGCACCCGTCACACTGAAGAAACAGTGGAAGGAAGAAAAAATAGGGATGGGAGGGGGGGAAGACGCTAAATGAACCGCTCCACAGACCACTGCACAAATGCTCAACGAAGAACTCGCAGATCCTGGCCGTGTACAACACTACCACAGACCATGTGAGCCTGGACTTATGGGATTGACCGCTGGATGCCCGTTACGCTCGTGAGCCGCTTGACTGCTAAGCTTGTGGACTGCTTGACCGCTAAGCTCGTGGTGGTTAACTTAGTTAAATTACATTTAACCAAATAATAATAATAATGTTTTCTTTTTTAATTTTTATATGTGGTGTTCAGATGTCAAGTCATGTGATCCCGATCCATCATCTTTAAAGAGCTGTTCTGTCCCTGAACAGAGGGTGTCAGTCAGTGTTTCTCCATCATCCCTGGCACAGCTTACTCCCAACAGTAGCCTCTGACTCCCAGTTGTATACCAGTTGTGCCTCAAATGTCTCCAATCAGAGCACAAGCAGCATTCCAAATCCTCAAGTCAGTCTAGATCTTCCAACAGCATCCATGGCTCAACTCTCTACCAACCTCTCGTCAGATCATCATGCCCTGCAGTCTACCAGTGTCCCTTCACCTACATCCCCCAGTAAATATGGTTTGTCATGTTCTACGATATCACATCAACTGTAAATAAAAGCTAAAATATATTATTATCACCCAACTAGTGGACTAATGCAAATCCTGCATTTTAATTGGCTACGCTACTAGAGGAGTATTACTAATAGTCATCGAGTAGCGAAATTTGCTGGTTTTGAAAACATACCAAAACATTGGCCACCTCTCTGCCTTTTGTGGAATGCCACAGTCTTTCAGCTTTCATGGCTGCTCTGTTTTCATCGCAAACAACAACTACATGCGATGAATGATGAACTAAAAGGATTCAACAAACTGTTGAAAACGTGGCCCAATTATCAATCGCCAACTTGATCTAGTTCACTTGAGCTTTCCTTGCAGTTTATAACAGTATTGTGGGTCACTTTTCCTTTTTGAAGATGTCTTTTTATGAACAGTTTTGGTTGGATTTTCACCAACTTCATATCTGAATGAATTTTCACAAGCTATGCTTTCAAAATCGTGACAGTTATGTAACTTCATGCAATTTTGGCACAATCGAGCGTGACGCTTTTCTTTTGTTTTATTCCCAAATAAATATTTTTTTTCAACTTGCATTTGCTAACTTTTTAAATATTGCCTTTTCTGTCCAACTAGTTGGGTGATACTAAAACAATTAGACCCTTCATCCTTAATGGCCATGGATCAATAGCCCATTCGGCTTCACCTCTGCTCATGTATATTTAACAATTAGACCCATAGGCCTTCACTGTTTGGTATTAAGTGTTCTTCTGTGTTTATGTCTACTAGGTTATGTGTAAGTTTATTTTTTGTACATTAGAGTCATTGAATCCGTTTCTCTCTCTTCTTCTTTCTAATTTTTCCCATTTCAGATCGGATACTAACATGTCTGTCACACTTGCTGTTTTGTTGAAGTTTTGAAGGCAAAAACAAGCAGCTTTTCTTTGAACTCTCTCCAAGGTTAAAATGTCTTTTTTGTAGTGTAGGTCCCACGAGGCACTTGTGTACTCCAGTTTGGGTCAGACTATGGTGGTATAGGCCATTTCACACACTTTCCTGGGGCAGTTCCAGAAGATTTTTGTCGATCAACTTGTAGTGCTTGAGATAGATGAAATGTGTTCAGACCACTTTAATTTACTGTTAACAGTAATTTAACCTGGTCTGACCATGAAAGGAATTGTCTTTGGGCCTGTTCGCACTACGCGAAATTTTGTTTGTTTTGCAAAAAAATCTGTCAACGCGAAACCATTTGTAGTGCGAACGATTTTCGTGACCCACCAAAATTTTCGCAAGTGCCACCAAACTTCAAACACGCCGTCGACTAGCTTTGGAGGCCTACAATTTTTTGTCTGGCGTGCAAATGTATTGTTCCTTGACAGATACCCTTCAACGGGTCATCATATCTCGTAATTGATACCAAGCAAAATGATATGTGCGTGACCCCGTTTACCGCCAAAACCGCC
>JBBMOI010000004.1:13830000-13955000 GCA_038088405.1 Porites divaricata | reverse complement strand
ATAGCACACATCATACAGCTGTCAGGCAAAAAACAACCAACAGTTGGCCAATATGAACAAAATAGTTTTTTCTCTTTGCTTTTCTAACCGTTTAAAAACATATGCCCTTAAGTTGATCTAAAGGGAAGGCTTTGATTCTTGTCAAAATATAAAACATTACAATTATTGCACGTCATGACATTAAATCAAAGCCTAAATAGGCCGACTGAAGCTACAGTTGCTTTGCTGCTTTGTGTCTATGACTTCTCTTATGAGCAAAGACAGTCTCTGCGCCCTTTCAAAATAAAGACATTTTGTTATTATGAGAAACACCATATATACTATGCATGTTAAGTTTGCAGGTAAATAAATACCTCTTACTATCCAAAGTTACAGACTGGCTTTTTTTTGTTGGAGCAGGTGGGCCATAAATCAACCAGAAAAAAAAAACGGCAAAGTTAACATGTAACTTGCAGTACAGTAAACACTTGCATATAAGAACAAGTGGATTAAGAACATCAGCCTGGAAATTGGCCGATGAAGCACATTTATAAGAATCAATTCAGCCTGATAAATAAAACCTGTTCTTTAAAAAAAAAAAAGAAAGAAAGAGGATGCCAGAATAAGAAAGCAACACAGTAGCTGATATTCAATTACTACATGTATGGTGTGCTGGACCATACAAGCTCTAAGAGCCAAATAGTAGCTGACAGGAAGGATTGGACTGTTAAAAGTTGATGCCAGTTTGCTTACAGTTGCCTGGGTGTATGAACTTCTAGCAATGTATTATGTGTAGTATTACTGAGACAAATTTTGAGAAAGTTTTCAGGCTGATTTCCTCACTAAGCACCTGGTAGATAAGAACTTGATCACCCTGAAACGCTAATCACAGTTTCTCATATTCAGTGTTTACTGACTGTACTTACCAAGAAAATAACTATCAAGATATTTATTGTATCTTGGGAAGAAAGTTGAAAAGTTAGCAGGCTGTATGTAGCTACAGCAATTAGCCGCACGTTTAATTAACTTATTTTTTCTCTGAAATCTTTGTTTTCTGCACGCGCACGCTAACGCAATTTGTAGATTTAACTAGAAAGTTCTTCTAACGCAAGCTAGGATGCACGCGAAAGCGCCACGCAATTTTGTTGTTAAAAGGTTAAGTTTTTTGTTGTTGCGGTTAGTTGACGCAAGTTCTTGTCAATTCATTTCAAGAAGCCAAGAAGTTTTCCTTGTTCTAGTGATTTTAAGGACATCACCAAGGTAAATATTTACGCTACATTTTCTTATTTAAGTAAGCGCCTTGTAATTTTATCCTTTAAACCGATTTTATCGCTGATTGCATTGTAAAATCAAGATTTTAGATTTTAGACAAAGTTAAGTTTACACACGACATCATTTACCGTTATTTGTCAATCTTAAGTTTTTACCTTTTAGTCTTGTTAGTTTTAACGGATGAAATGTATGTATTTCCGTAATTTCACAATCCTATTTGTAAATTACTCTTACCTTTATTTTAGTTCTCACGGTGTTTATGGAAATAAGGTTAAAGGAAAATAAACATCAGTACGTGAACGCGTGTATTTCATCACTGGACCAATAGTGAGAACTTGATGTACCACAGAAGATCGATCAAGCGAAGATCCGAAGTGGGCAAAACAAGAAAGTTCATCAAAGGTCAAGTCAAGTCAAGATCAAGGTCAGACGTCCGACTAAAAATAGATCCTCAAGTCAAGTACTGACGTTCAGCGCAGCGAGAAATCACAAGCCAAGTAAAGTACATTAAGTTAAGAAGCTCTGTTGCAAGAACGTTATAATTTATATGGACACACATAAATAAGAAGATTCTGCATGAAGTAGTTGCAGAAATAAGTTTAAGTAATTAATTACATTTAAGTCGAAGTGAAGTACTGTCACACCACGGGTGTCACGCACAAATATCTTTAAGTAGTACAGGTGCTGCCTGAAGTATTAAGTTTTAAAGTTTAAGTTAAAAGAAGTTACAAGAGATTACTCTAACGTAATAAGATTTACTTAGACCAAATGTCTAGCTCAAGTGAGGTAACAGAATTTAATGCCGTAGAGAAGTTAGCGTTACCTACAGAAGGGGTAGTTCAAGTAAACAGTAATCTATCTGCAGTAGATAATAATAATGTAAATAGCATAGTCGCAGATTCCATCCAAGAGGAGCAAACGCGAATCCCCAGATTCCGAACTTTGACAGAGAGAGGCCAGGCCTATCAAGAAGATCGTCAAAGAGAGCGAGATAAAGAAGAAGATCAGCTAATAAAGAGATTCTACGAAGCCTTTGACGCATGGAAAGCGCAAGCCTCAGACATCGAGCGGTATATTGCTGATCAGCTCCCACGTTCACAAACTGACAAAGACGAAAATATTCTCCGCTTGAAGGGTCTCCACGTCAGTGCTCTAACGATATACGAGAAGTTACGGAAGTTTCGGCCTCCTGGACAAGAAATTCGCCAAAAGATGGATGCATGCGATGCATTAACCAAGACTCTGGAACATCAACTGAAACAATCTGAAGATAGTATTCCCATGTCACGCAACGATAGAAGGTCCGTCCGAAGTAGACGAAGTAGATCCATTATCTCAGGTAACTCAAGGGTCAGTAAGTCTTCAAGAGTATCTTCACTAATCGACCTAAGGAAAGCCGATGCGGTTGCAGAGCTAGCCGCAAAGGAAGCCGAACTTAACGCCCTCCAAGAAGAAGCAAAACGTAAGGAAGAAATCACCAAGATGGAGGCGCAACTAAGGGCCGAAACGACAAGGATCGAATCAGAACTGGCAAGAAGAAAACTGGAGTTAGAACAGATGGAAGTGAAGAAACAATTGGATATGGCAAGGGCCAGGCTAAAGGCGTACCAAGTAGCCGAAGAGATCGAAAATGAAAAGGATCCCGTCGAGGACGATCTCTCGCGCGCTTCCCTTATTCAGACAACCCCAGCATCCCTATCTCCGCTGCAGGATCCCAGGCATTTAAGGTCAGATGTAACCGCATCAAGGGTAACACAGCCCACTCAGCAGCTTCAAGACGTGCACAAGTCTCCTAGTGTCCTTCAAGGGTCATCAAGCGCTGATAAAACCGCCGAGATCGTCAGTACAATAGCCGATTCATTCAGTTTAAGTCGCCTCCCAGCACCCGAACCAATCACCTTCAGCGGTGAACCCATCCATTATCCGGATTGGAAGTCGTCCTTCTATGCTCTCATACACCGAAAAAACTTACCTCTGTGTGACAAGATGTATTACTTAAAACGGTACGTTAGCGGATCAGCCAAGCAAGCCATAAGCGGACTTTTCCTGCAAAGTTCATCGGAAGCTTACGAACGAGCGTGGAGCATTCTGGATGAGAGATTTGGTCACCCGTTTATAGTAACTAAAGCTTACAGAGACAAGCTACAAGGATGGCCAAAGATCGGTGCTAAGGATCATCAAGGTCTCAGAGGATTCGCTGATTTCTTAACAAGTATAGAAACAGCAATGCAAACAATCAAGGATCTAACCATCCTAAACGACTATATGGAAAATCAGAAGTTGCTTGCCAAGTTACCAGACTGGCTTATCTCTCGATGGAACAGAGAAGCCACAAGAGAAATGAAAGAACACAAGAGATATCCAGACTTCAAGACCTTTACGGCCTTTATCAATGCTGAAGCGGACCTCGCATCCAATCCGATCTCTTCTTGTAACGCAGTGAAAGAAGTAGGAACTGCATCAGTTAAAACGTATCAAGCACCAAAGTCGAAAGATATCGGTGATATGACCGTTCATTCTATCCAGAAGATAGAAGAGAACTCTAAAGAGGCAAAGGAAACTCCGAAACCAAAGCCGCAGTGTACGTTCTGCAGGAAAACGGATCATCACTTAGATGCCTGCCCTAAGTTTAAGACTGAGACACTTGAGAAAAGACTGCGATTTGTTAAGGAAAACAGGTTATGTTTCGGATGCTTAAGTAAAGGTCACATGTCCAGTGATTGTCGAAAGAAGTTGACTTGTTCGTCATGCAACAAGAAGCACCCCACTTGCCTTCATCAAGAAAGAAGAGAAACAAGAAAGACAGAAGAAAGAAGAGTGGACTGCGAGTCATCAAACGTTCCAAAACCCACTTCTTGCAATTGCACATCTCAAGGAGCCTCCAGTAGCACCTCAATGATAGTTCCTGTCTGGCTATCGTCATCTAAGAGGCCCGAAGCGGAAGTACTCGTATATGCTATCTTAGACACGCAAAGTGACTCCACATTTGTTTTGAAGGAAACCTGTGATGAACTTGATGCAGATAAACAACCGACTAAGCTTCGACTGAGCACTATCACTAGTCAAGAGTCAGTTGTCGACAGTCAAAGAGTCTCGGGTCTTCAAGTGAGAGGATACAATTCTGACCTGAAGATTCCAATACCCGTTGCTTACACGAGTACATCGATACCAGCCGACGAAGACCATATACCGACTACCACCACTGCTAAGAATTGGGGTCATCTGCGACCAATTGAAGACAAAATGCTCGACCTATTGGACTGTAACGTGGGCTTGCTAGTCGGATATGACTGCTCTCAAGCATTAACCCCAAGAGAAGTTATTTCTAGCGAGAGTAACGAGCCGTATGCTATCAAGACAGATCTCGGATGGAGTATAGTAGGTGGTGGACAGGCCAGGAGTGGAAGGTCGTTTTGCCAAAGGGTTGCTGTAAGGGAGCTACCTGCTGTAACAATGAATGACATCATACGAATACTAGAGTCAGACTTCAAGGAAGGTAAAAATGATATGAAGACCTCTCAAGAAGACTTGCAATTCCTTAAGATTATGGAAGAAGGAATCAGGAAGACCGAAAACCGACACTGTGAAATGCCACTGCCATTTAAGGGGCGGCCACTGTTGCCTGACAATAGCTCAATGGCGATGACTCGCCTTGAACATCTCAAACGAAAATTCCTGAAAGACTCTAAGTACAAAGAAGACTACATCAAATTCATGAACGAAGTGTTTAGCAGAGGAGATGCCGAAGAAGCGCCAGTTCTCGCACAAAATGATATAGTGAAGTGGTACATACCTCATCACGGTGTCTATCACCCAAAGAAAAACAACATGAGTCGTATTTGACTGCTCAGCAAGATTCAAGGGAACTTCGTTGAACGATCACTTACTCAGCGGACCTGACCTCACTAACAATTTGACGGGCGTACTCTGCAGATTCAGGAGATATCCTTACGCTATTACTTGCGATGTGGAGAAGATGTTTCACCAATTTGTTGTAAGCGAAACTGACCGTGACTATTTGCGATTCCTTTGGTGGCCCAATGGTGATATGAAGCAAGAGCCCAAGGAGTACAGAATGAAAGTGCATTTGTTTGGGGCAACATCTTCGCCTGGTTGTGCCAGCTACGGTTTCAAATACATTGCTAATGAAGAGAAAGAGGCGTACCCTTCAGCTGCAAGGTTCATTACTCATGACTTCTATGTTGATGACGGACTAGCCAGCGTTGAATCCGCCGAACAAGCAAAGGACCTCATCAGAGGAGCTCGTGAAATTTGCAAGAAGGGTAGCCTTCGTCTTCACAAATTTATAGCAAATGATCGCGAAGTACTTGAATCAGTACCAGAAAGTGAAAGAGCAATGGACATCATCCTGGATCTGCCGTCAGAAGAACTCCCCATAGAAAGAGTTCTTGGTATTCAGTGGTCAGTAGGATTAGACTGCTTCGGCTTCTCCATTGTTCTAAAGGACCAACCCTTAACTAGAAGGGGAGTACTAACAACGGTTGCCTCTGTCTATGATCCTCTCGGATTTCTAGCCCCCTTGGTCTTGAGAGCGAAGAAGATACTACAGGAAATATGTAGGAGAGGTGTCAGCTGGGATGATCCTCTGCCTGAAGACGTTCGGCCAAGGTGGGAGCGGTGGAAACTTGATCTCCTACGTCTCAAGGAGTTACAAATTCCAAGATGCTTCGAGCCGAAGACGATGAGCCAAAAGAAGAGCTATGAGTTACACAATTTTGCTGATGCAAGCACATCAGGATACGGACAATGTTCCTACCTTAGAGTGAAGGATGAAGACGAAAACGTGAATGTCTCATTGGTGATGGGAAAGTCCCGTGTCGCTCCATTAAAGATTACTACTATACCAAGATTGGAACTCACCGCTGCAGTAGTTTCCGCGAAAGTTGGCGTGATGCTACAAGAAGAATTAAACTACGCCAATCTTAAACAGTTCTTTTGGACCGATTCCAAGGTAGTACTTGGTTACATAAACAACGACGCCAAAAGATTCCATACGTTTGTCGCCAACAGAGTACAGATAATCAGATCCAACACTGACACCAAGAAATGGCGACACATCGACACCAAGAATAATCCAGCAGATCACGCCTCGAGAGGATTAAGCGCTGAAGAGCTAATGAGGTCCAATTGGTTCAGTGGACCCGCGTTCCTTTGGGAGAAAGAAATCCCGACCAGTAAAGAAGAGATTCCCAATATTCAAATTGGAGACCCGGAAGTTAAGGCAACCGTGCGCACTACCGTGGTTAAAGAATCTTTCAATCTAATCGATTACGTGTCAAGATTCTCTAACTGGACAAGGGCAATCGGAGTGATCTCATACCTGAGAAGACCCTTCAAGAAGAATAAGCCAAAGACAGTTACTATCACAGTAGCTGAACGACAAGATACTGAAATCCTTATTTTCAAGGAGCTTCAACGCTCAGCATTCAAGAATGAAATTGCAAACCTAAGTCATAAGGAGCAGAAACCCAAGCTCACCAAGCAAAGCTGCTTGTTAAGGTTGGATCCCTTCATCGATGATCAAGGGCTGATAACAGTTGGTGGGAGGCTGGAACATTCTACCTTGCCATTTGATGTTAAACACCCAATTATCCTGCCAAGATGTTCTCACGTAACCGAGCTGATCATTGATCATTTTCATGAGAGGGTCAAGCATCAAGGAAAGGGAATGACGATGAACGAAATTCGTTCCTATGGAATATGGATACTAGGCCTCAATGCTGCAGTAGCTTCACACATTTATAAATGCGTACAGTGCAGACGACAGCGATGACCAACAGAAGGCCAGAAGATGGCAGATCTCCCCGAAGATAGAGTGGAATCTACTCCACCCTTTACATACTGTGGAATGGATTGCTTCGGGCCGTTCACAGTTAAGGAAAGAAGAAAGGAACTGAAGAGATACGCAGTGATATTCACCTGCATGAGTTCTCGTGCAGTGCACATAGAGCAGTTAGATGACATGACAACCGATGCCTTCATCAACGCATTAAGATGCTTCACAGCAATTCGAGGACCCATTCAACAGATAAGGTCTGACCAAGGCACAAACTTTGTAGGTGCAAGGAACGAACTCGCAAAGGCCATGAAGGAGTTGGATAACGACAAGATCCAATCACATTTGACAACCAATTGCTGTGAATTCGTTATGAATGTCCCTTATTCCAGTCACAGGGGAGGAGTATGGGAAAGGCAGATTAGGACTACAAGAAGCATTCTTAACTCCATTCTCAACGATTACAAGGGAAGACTCGACACATCCTCACTGCGCACCTTCTTGTATGAAGTCATGGCTATAATCAACAGCCGACCTTTGACCTATCAATGCCTGAACGATCCAAAGAGTTTGGAGCCTCTAACGCCAAATCATCTACTCACCATGAAGAACAAGACACTTCTTCCACCTCCAGGAAATTTTGTCAAGGAAGAAATCTACGCCCGAAAACGATGGCGAAAGGTCCAGTTTCTGGCAGAACAATTTTGGAGTAGGTGGCGAAGGGAGTACCTCATCAATCTGAATTCAAGACAAAAATGGTTTCAGCCAAAGAAAAATCTGAAAATCGGTGACATCGTAATCGTTCAAGAAGAAGTTCCACGGAACGAGTGGCCCCTTGGCAAGATCACGGATACTTCAACAGATCAACAAGGTCTTGTTCGTTCTGTAAAGATAAAGCTTGGATCCAGAAATCCTCAGAAGAGAAACAACACAAATTCTCACATCATCGAAAGACCAGTACAAAAGGTAGTCCTCCTGTTGGAAGGCGTGGTCTAAGGACAAGTTCCAATAGCAATGCTTGATGTGCAGAGTAAAATTATTCACGATTGTTACGTCCCTTTTTGAATCATAAATAATTTGGTGGGAGTGTAGCTACAGCAATTAGCCGCACGTTTAATTAACTTATTTTTTCTCCGAAATCTTTGTTTTCTGCACGCGCACGCTAACGCAATTTGTAGATTTAACTAGAAAGTTCTTCTAACGCAAGCTAGGATGCACGCGAAAGCGCCACGCAATTTTGTTGTTAAAAGGTTAAGTTTTTTGTTGTTGCGGTTAGTTGACGCAAGTTCTTGTCAATTCATTTCAAGAAGCCAAGACGTTTTCCTTGTTCTAGTGATTTTAAGGACATCACCAAGGTAAATATTTACGCTACATTTTCTTATTTAAGTAAGCGCCTTGTAATTTTATCCTTTAAACCGATTTTATCGCTGATTGCATTGTAAAATCAAGATTTTAGATTTTAGACAAAGTTAAGTTTACACACGACATCATTTACCGTTATTTGTCAATCTTAAGTTTTTACCTTTTAGTCTTGTTAGTTTTAACGGATGAAATGTATGTATTTCCGTAATTTCACAATCCTATTTGTAAATTACTCTTACCTTTATTTTAGTTCTCACGGTGTTTATGGAAATAAGGTTAAAGGAAAATAAACATCAGTACGTGAACGTGTGTATTCCTGGATCAGAAGAAAGGTGAGATTGATTTCTCAATAATAATTTTAACTTGATTTCATACTTATGAGGTAGTTTTCAAATTGGCAAAGGCTGTTCTGTTCAAGTTTCAAACTTAAGTCACAGGAAAATGTTATTTACATTTGCCAGTGGAACAATTTGTTCCTTTTTTGGTTTGAGTACAACAGACCCCTATACTCAAAAAATTTCTGAAAAATACCGATAATTAAGATCACTTTTCTTCTTTCTCTCTCGTGGATTAGAATGGGATCCTGTCATGTAGAACTTTTGATTTGGTTCTTTGTGAATTGTATTTATTGGGGTATTACTTTGTCTTTTCTAGATATCTCAGATCGATTGCTTACAGAGAGTTTACAAGACTTGTTCATGGATACTTGGGGAAAAGAAGGATCCCTCTTCCTGCCTGTGCCTCCACTGCAATTCGGAAAGCATTCCCCACCAAAGGAGATGAGCCATTAACAGGATTTCAATTAGATGAAGATTAGAAAACCAAATCCATACTTCCTTTTGAAGCAAAAAAAACAAATTTTTTGTTTAAGAGCTTCTACCTGAGAGACCGGGGCAGGCTTGGAAATAGGGGTCGGCCGATTTGGCTTAAATATGGCACACTTAGTTACTATGGAGACTTATGCAATATGCCAAAGTTTCAGCTCCCTTGCTCTTATTTGGGCTGAGTTCTAGATATTACCCTTTTTGGGGTCCCCCAATGCTTTTTTTATAGCCCATTTAGGGAACTTTTCAATACTTTCATTACAATGTAAGGGATATTTTAAGCCAAATATAAACTCACTTTTTATTATCTCTATCCTTAAGGGTCTTATAGCAAAACATATGGATCAAGGAAATATTTCTGTTGTTTCTGAGATAATTGTTAAGTTAATGCCCTTAAATGCATTTTTAGTGAAACTGAAAATAGCCGAAATTTAAGGCGGATTTACTTTAGTGCCCACTTTTGAAATAACACAATTCTGACATGAGCAGAAAGTTTAGCCCTAGGTATGTAAAAAAACAAGGAGAAAATACTAAGGTTACGGCTTTTTCACTGTGCGGCCTTGCTTTGAAGATGCTAATACAGCCACTTCCGGTCTAGTCATTTCTCCCTTGTTATAAAGCTTATATAGAGTATATTAGCCAAATACTTTCCAATAACTTACCTAAATAATACTGTCTGTAGCACTTTTACCTTCTAATTCTACCTGAACGTTAAAATTGGCAAAACATGAATATCTACTTCAGGAGAAAGTCACTTCCGGTCCAACAGTCGACATTGGAGGATTTTCGTTAAGAGTGGTATTTTTGTACTCACAATGAAATCTCAAAGCACTGTTTATGTATCTTTATGCCTATATGTTTTTCAAATTTTCATAGTCTATTGAGGAAAACAACAATTTTTTTTGTAGCGACAGCAATTAAAATTCGATTGTAATGTTGAATCCCAGTTTGTTGACAAAATATATTATGAGGTGTTTTTAAGACATCTATACTGGCGAATATATGCAACACAAATATTTCCCTTTGGTGAAAGAGCGACGAGCGCCATTAAACCTGGGCCTTTATATTCATTTCATGTTAACTCTGTCCCCAACCATTTTACTACCACATCGATCCGCGCGCCATATAAACTGTCCTTGCCCCTAGCTATGACTTACTTTTGCATTTCACCGAGTTTGACAATTCTTTTTGTTTCCAGCGAGCAAATATTCCCCATGACTCACACTTGCTAACATGACTTGTTGCTCATCACACCCGCTTTGGGCACAGGCAGCCCAAGGTCAGCTTTTCTTTTTTTTGATCTTATATTTCCATCTAGGTTCCGCGAAAGCTAAAAAATATCGATAAATTAAATAGTTTCACTTGCCTTCAGCTCTAGGTGTCTTTATACCTTCGAGAATAAGTAGGCACAAACAGAGCTTTACCCAGCTGCTTGTGAGTTTTGGTTTTGTTGTTGCTGCAGTGTTGTTTGTGAGAAAAAAAAGCCACTGCGCGATACACCCAAATCAAAACCAAACTTACCGCAACTTTTCTTAGAGCAATGATCTGAAGAGATACAGCGTACTTTACGCATCAGTTTTTCACTTCAATCCCTTTTACCAGAAGTGGCAAGTTAGGAAACTTAAATTCAAGGAAACTGCACGTGATCTTGTGGCTCATAATTAAATTTAAAATCTTATTGCGTTGATGATGAATACTCATGATCAGTATCTCTTGACGGTCCTTGGAAAAGTATAAAATTGTACTCCTGAGGTAGTAAAAACAATGTCATCAATTCGATGTTCTTTCTCGAGTAATGATGACCTTTGTGGTGCTCGCGATAATTCAAAGTTGTGTGAGCCAGCCATCAGTCTGCCTTTAGCATCTCTAGACCGCGATGTAACTCACGTTTTGGTTAAAGTTGGTGCTGGAGGCACCAAAAGTTCAGCCTCGCACAGACTTCAACATTTTCCTGAGTACAAACTAATACTGAATCAAGCTGGAAGGAGTGGTGTCATGAGTGCGGAAATCAAGAACATGACGATTTGTCCGCGTCACCGCCGTAAATTCACACGTTTACGAGAACTAACTGGACACTGGACAATGTCAACACCCTCTTCATAAAGGTGAAATTTCCAAATTGAAAAAACCCAAGGTGACTGCAGACATTTCAGAGAGAATATACCAATAAACGAGGATTGTGATACCAATCGCTGCCCGTAAGTGATGTTCAGCATTTCTTGTTTGTCGTGAGTTATTTTGGGATAGCCTTGTAATGAACAAAGTCTAATTCTGTATTCAAGAATTCAAGTACCATGGACCAGGGAATAAACCTTAAATATAACGATAAGCTATTTGATATAGTGTTCGTTCTTCTTTTCTTTCCGAAGCCATTTGCAAGACCTGCTTTGACGAAAATATTCCAGAACTTCATTAAACTCCCGGAAGTGTAACTTCCAATGATCTAGAGGTAATGTAAATATTGTAATCGCATGTGTTCAATCTCAAACATACTGCAGTTGTCTTTCAGGGTGAAAAAATCCTCAGCAATGTTGTCCTTAACCTTTAATACAGATGAGTCAAACAGAGACTTTTCTTTACTTAAATAGAATATTCCAGCGATGAAAGGGATGTAAAGGGCAATACAACTCAGAGCCAATGTCAACAATGGCTATTGCGTGACTATTTGCTGGCATTGGTAGTCTTTACACTAGAGCCGAAATAAGCTAAGAAATATTTTGCAAGACAAGTTCATTTTAAATACTTCAAGTAAAATAAAGCTTCACACACAACCGTTTCTTTTTTACTTCAGGTTAACTTAAGGCTATATTTTCTCACGCAACGTAATTAAGATTGATTGACATGCTTTGCCTTTCTCAAAGCTCTCAAGTCCCTTCAGACTTTTATTGAATCATTTCAGCTTAATTCTGTCTTTAATGAGATACAAAGTGAAATTACTTGAGATTTTACTTAGGCCTTCACACACACATTTTGGGTTAATTAAGTAAAACTTAGCAGCTCTTATAGCCTGCGTAGGTGCCAGTGATTTTAGAGCGAAAATCCCGCGGCCTGTCCAAGAAATAACAGAAAAGAAAAGCCAGCGCTTGCTATGCAGGCTACATCTCCGAAGTCTTACTCCCGCAGGGGCACTTGGGTATTTTTTGGGCGGGTATGT
Organism: Porites divaricata; assembly: GCA_038088405.1. Lineage (NCBI taxonomy): Eukaryota > Metazoa > Cnidaria > Anthozoa > Scleractinia > Poritidae > Porites > Porites divaricata. The sequence continues at coordinate 13,942,612 of JBBMOI010000004.1, read as the reverse complement.
GCTGCCCGGGACTCCAACTTGGCACCCCATTCTAAAAAATAAAGTCCCCTAAGATTGATACCCCGTTCTAGAAATGGGCCAATTTTTTAAACCCCGTTATAGAATTCACCCTAAAACTAATATCCCCGGGTGATCACTAAAGTGGTGATTTCTTTTTTCTATTGCAATCGCAGCTAATAATTTGTTACTTTTATGTTGTATTGCTACATGAACATATACATGCAGCTTTGAATTAGATAATGTCAAACAAATCATCCGGAGTTCGTTACCTTTGCATGTGGATCCGGCAATACGGTTAATTATGACGCAAAATCTCTCACCACGCACAGAACCACGCTCGTAGGCTAACGATTTTCCTTCTCCTCCCCAGTCCATTTGCCTGGAGCTCATCTCCATCTCCCTCGGGTACATTATGGACTCCTTCCAGACTTCCGCGTGCCTATTTATCCAAGATGGCGGAGTCAGCGCTCGTGGCTCGCACCAAAATACGCCTTTACTGCACGCTAAAACACAGGGTGCAACAAGATTACAACAGTCTGCTTGTTAACGCATTGAACCGTATTTTTGAAAGCAATCAGTCATTGAATAATTTCAAATGGCTGCTTGCAAAACTGGAGCTTTCGTACGTTCGGAATATTATACCCCGTTCTAGAAAACGCCTCTGAAATGGATACCCCATTAAAAATCAGGAGCTTCAAAATCACAACCCCGTTGGGCGGCACATACCTGTATAGGTAATGTATGGGAGTACCCCCCCGGGTCTTACTTGACAACCTAGTGTAAAGACAACCACTGACAGGAAACCAGGTGCTTTTGTTTTTGGTTCTTGAATCAAAATTCCAAATCGAACATTATGTCGTTTTTATCCTCCCTCATCAGCTCCCACCTTTACCATCAATATTTTATATTCAGGGCAGACAAGTTTTGTGTAGTGGAGGAGAGGATCAGGAGGTGGAGGTAGTACTGAAAAACGTTGATCAAGACAAATCACTTATGTCAGGCAACCACTGTTCGTCACTGTTAGATTTGTCTCTGGATTCAACTTTGGAAACAAGCTTTGAATGCAGCCTATACATTGATGAAGCAGAAGAGTTGAAAAGAAAACGATGCTTACTAAGTGATGCAATTGTCCAAATTTCTTAAGGTAGGGTTAGTCCAATTCAAAGTACGTCGAGGTTACCATGGCCTGAACTTGGTGAGCGGCAACAGGGTTATTACGTGCATATATTAACCGTTACATCTGGTGTGCCCCAAGGCAGTATACTTGGGCCTTTGCTGTTCCTTGCATACATCAATGATCTTCCTTACTCAGTAACCTGCAACTGAGATTTGTTTGCTGACGATACTGTCCTTCATCGACATATAGAAAATAGATTGGATTGCATTCTACTTCAAGAGGATTTGACTTCTGCCTCTGAATGGTGCAAGAGTTGGCTTGTTACTCTTAAGACCAAGAAGTGTGAAGTCCTACACATTACACGGAAGAAAGATCCAATAAGATGTCAATATTCGTTGAATAACCTCTTACTACCGGAAGTGGACCACCACAAACACCTGGGTCTTTGGTTGGAGCCGTCTTTATCATGGGATTATCACATTAACTCAATTTGTGCTAAAGCTAACAAGGTGTTGGGCTTGATTAAAAGGACATCTGGTTATTCAAACAAGACTGGTATCAAGACAGCTTTCAAGGCGCTAGTAATACCTATCCTCGAGTACACCTGCCCAGTCTGGAACCCTTATCTGGCGAAGCACACCAAGGCAATCGAAGCAATTCAGAGAAGAGCGTCCCGACTAATATGTGGCCCCAACAAAGAGTATCCTGAAAGACTGCTAGCGTTACAATGGGACTCTTTAGAACTGAGAAGGAAATATCTTAGCCTAGTTCAAATGTATAAGATTATATTTGGTTACTGTGATATCAATTGCCATCATTACTTTGATATTATCAGTGTCTCAGCGTTCAAAGAACATTGATGAAGGAAACCATGGTATTGAAACTGAGGATGAGGAGCCAAACATCCAGGACAAAAACTTACAACTGTTGCAGCCTGTCATAGAAAGTCAGGTACAGGCAGATCACCCAATTTTGTTCCAGGGACATAATTTACGTCATCTAGCTAAAGAAGGAAAGATCAAAACCCTTCGACTAGATACACTGAAAAAGGCATGTTTGTCGCTGGACGTAGAAGTTAATGGATCCAAAGCAAGGAAGAACAGTTTTACTCTTGCACTAGACAAGTACATCTGCACCCACCGATCCAAGAACTGCAAATACTGTCATGATAGGTGTTGAACATTGTTAATACAATAATTTTTATTATTGTTACTTAAAGACGTTAACAGTTACCCTATTACGTATAGTGAATGTTGAGTTTTAATAGATAAAAAGCAAAGAAAATATGTTCAGAATTCTTGTTGAATTTGACTGGCGTTCATGAACAATGAAAACAGTGCAGAGCTATAAAAGTGCCTTTTTACCGTCATAAGTTTTCAAAATTCCTTTGCTCGATCAGCTTTCACCAGGCTTGGAAGGGTGAGATTTTTTTTTTGGAAATAAGCTTTTCAGTAATGTTCACCCATCCACAAAAGGAAGCCAGAATTAGATGAAGTGATGCAATCTGAGAGAATATCTATATTTAACCAACTTTAGATTTAAGTGCAATTAGAAATATATGGAAATCAAAGAGCTCCAAACAGATTTTGTGAATATAAAAATGGCACACTTAACCATCCTCTCACGTGAACTGTTGGACCGGAAGTGACTTTGTGAGCATCTCCAGCGGTGCATATTCATATTTTGCTAATTTTAGCCTTCAGGTGGAATTAGAAGGTAAAAGTGCTACAGACAGCATTATTTAGGTAAGTTATTGGAAAGTATTTGGCTAATATACTCTATATAAGCTTCATAAAAAGGGAGAAATGACTAGACCGGAAGTGGCTGTATTAGCATCTTCAAAGCAAGGCCGCACAGTGAAAAAGCCGTACCCTTAGTATTTTCTCCTTGTTTTTTTACATACCTAGGGCTAAACTTTCTGCTCATGTCAGAATTGTGTTATTTCAAAAGTGGGCACTAAAGTAAATCCGCCTTAAATTTCGGCTATTTTCAGTTTCACTAAAAATGCATTTAAGGGCATTAACTTAACAATTATCTCAGAAACAACAGAAATATTTCCTTGATCCATGTGTTTTGCTATAAAATTCTTAAGGATAGAGATAATAAAAAATGAGTTTATATTTGGCTTAAAATCTCCCTGACATTGTAATCAAAGTATTGAAAAGTTCCCAAAATGGGCTATAAAAAAAGCATTGGGGGACCCCAAAAAGGGTAATATCTAGAACTCAGCCCAAATAAGAGCAAGGGAGCTGAAACTTTGGCATATTGCATAAGTCTCCATAGTAACTAAGTGTACCAAATTTGAGCCAAATCAGCCGACCCCTATTTCCAAGCCTGCCCCGGTCTCTCAGGCAGAAGCTCTTAATAGTGAACTTCTCTCCTTTTAAACTTTTATTCAAACATTTTGTGCTTTTGGTAATAAATTATTATTTTGGTAATCATTAGAACCCCAGTAACTCGAACTCGGATAACTCGAATTCCTCACTAACTTGCAATAAATTTTGTTTCCCTTGATCAAAATTTACCCAATTAACCTAATCAATTGACCCATAACTTGAATGCCGGCCAACTCTACCTGGTTTTCTCTTCCCTTCAGAGTTCCAGGTAGCAGGGTTCTAACTCCTATATAATTATTCTTGGCTGCTGGAGGGACAATAAACAAGAAAATGTTTTTCCAAAACAATTGTACAGAGTTAATTTGATGTGACTGTGGATAAATAACCTTTCTCTAAAATGAACCAGTTTTTTAGAAGTTCGCTGACGAGCCTTAGCGACAATTCATACTTGGCTGCGTGGGTAAATTAATCAAAAGAAATCACCATTCGGTTTAGGTATATACAATTAAAATATTATATTTGTTTTACTCTGGTAATCCTCAGGCCAGGTATGAATATTAATATATCAAAATGTATTGATCTATTGAGTAAACCTCTAGTTGTTTTAGACATAATATTCACTCACTGTATGGAAATGCTCCATTGTCAATGCAAATATATAATAACTGACATAACTTTGACATAATATTATTAACTAGAACAGAATATAAACATCACAAATCATTGATCTTATATTTGCCAAAAATGTCAATAAACCCTAAGTAAAAGCACCAATTTATGGCCAATGTAAAAAGGCGTGCAGATTTTTCCTGAGTCTCAAAATTTCATGTTGTAGATACTCGTAGATTTTCATTTTTTTTTTACATTACAAGTCAATCTTTCCTATTTCTTGGACAGTTAGAGACAGAACTATGGCCTCTCATAGGTTCTTGCAAATAGAACATCGTGGCAGTGCTCTAGAAGGCTGTTGCCTTCTTTCCCTTGATGTCTGATCTTGTACTGCAATAAAGAAATGAAGGTGCTGTCATAATTCATTATTATTTCATGAGTTCCTGTCATCCCTAAAATGCCTCCTACTAGTAGTTAGTGCTTTGTTTATATATCACCCGCCACAATTTTAACAAAACCTCACTTTACTTTCCTTTTATTGTGTAAGCCTGCATCCAACAGAACCAGAGCGGGGGGGGGGGGGTAGAGTTGGGGGTTTAACCATTTCTTAACCTCAGGTGTAAAAATGTAACGTGAAGTGAATGTCATGATTTGACTAAGAACTACTGAGATATTAGTTTACACATGCCACAGGGTCACAGAGATTGTTAATAACAATTATTGGTGAGAGAACTCGCCTTGGAATAGGGAAACCTGGAAAATTACCTGTATTCAAACGTGGTGCCGTGGGAGGTACATCCTTTGCAACCATTCTCATCCTCTCTGTCCGCTTCCTAATGGCCTCTTCTCTGGGTTGTTTCTCAAGCATGGTATTCATAGGATCTGGAATCATGTTCTTTAACTCAATGCATGCATCCTGGAGCTGTTGTTTGCTCAATGTCATAAAAAACGTGAAGAGTTCTCCCACATAGTCTAGACAGTAATTAAGACAAAAAAAAACATGTTTCCAGAGTGCATATTAAAAAATTAGTAACGAACTTCAGTAGCAGTAAATTAAATATCAAATCTAGAACATTAAACTTTACCCAAATAATAGTAAATAAATACCAAAGATGGGCTTGATCTTTTGAGTTCTCACAGTAGCTTCTCCATTTTTAAACTTTGGGTAGGTCACTTTCAAAGGGACACTTCCATCTTTGTTCACTTTCTCTTCTCTGTGTAAATTATAGTTGAAGTGAAGAGCAGCTAGTATGTGCCTACAAGAGAGAAAATAGGAAAGGTTGGGGCATAAGAATATATTCTGCACAGTATTATCTCAGCTGTGTAAACAACTTCTCAATGAAACAAGAATAGTTATTTTAACTGGGATTTTTCCCTACCAGCACACGCTCTAATTATTGGTCACTTTGAGGCCACATGAAATGGAAAAATAAAACTGTTTCCTGCTAAAGTCTCTGAACAGTGCCCTGTTTCCCCTTAATATTGACCGATAACCACAGTTGCAAATGAACAGAGCAATATATGCTGATATGTAAGTTTTCAATAAACTTTTGATTTGTTTTCAGATTGTGTCTCCTAATGTCTACGTTTGGCTACCATATATATAACAAATCACTTGATGACAATGTCCATCTGGAAACCGTTAACTTTGGGAAACATTGAGATTCTCGGTTTTAAAAATTATCTCATTCCCTCAGGACCAATCATTAAGTGTTTTTTATTGAATCTTATTGATCTTATTCCCCAAACATGTCATCGAAACCAATAGATCTAAATTGCATTATTGACCTAATGATTAGTGGTTATTACACTGTCTACTGGTGCACATTAGTTCAGCCTACCTGCAGTACATTCCAAGATAGGAATAAGCAATGATCTTTGGTGCAAACAAATTGAGAACAGAGTGAAACCCTTCAAGACAGTCAATTCCTTTTTTTAGGCTCTCAAGGCCTTTTTCGTCTTCTCATATACTATGTCCTCTAAAAATAACATTGCAAATTAAAGTGTAAGACTTTTAGTTTGGCCTCTTCTGTACCTAGATTTACATGTTTAAGCAGACCGTTTGGAGAACTCTGCTTTTTCTTAGAAATTATAAGTTGAATATCACATCACTCATGATGGACAGACAAGCTAATAAGGAATGCCTTTTGCAACTATGTAACATTTAAAAAGTTTTCAGCTTGTACAGTTTGTGCCTGCAAATAATCCATATTACACAACATAAGAGCTTACTCAAGCATACCCAAGTACACCCTGCAGTTGAAATTCTTACCGCCTGAATGCTTGTGGAAGGATCAACAATGGTTGTCGCTTCTGGTTCTTGGAGTGATCTGAGGCGAGCCTTCGCAGATCTAGCAATCTGTGAGAAACAGGAAAACAATTGCAATTTCGTAAACTTTGATGGTATGCGGACCAATTATGAATCACAGAAAGAAAAATTACATGAAATGTCTCGAGCAGGTGTGAGAATACTTTCTTACCATTCGCTGTTCCCTTCTCTTTTTAGCTGGAGGCTCGTCTTTTTCTCCTTCCCGTTTAGCGTGTATTGACGGGAAAACACAAAACCTCTGTGTTAACGGCTTTACGAAGTCATCTGGAGCAAAGTGTTCGGAACACAACAAGGAGGTCTTCCCCAGCACTCACATCTTCCTCATCTCTAACACGAAGTCGATCCACTTCTTTCGCCTTTTCTTTTTGATCGGACACTTGTTCCCGAAGAATGGAATCCTATGCATTGACATATTCCTATCTGGGTCCTTTATGTTGCTACAACGTGCTGCAACGCATCTCTCAGGCATTTTCGGTGACCTACATGTAACTAAAAGCACAGCAAAACCTCTCGGATCTGATACAAGTTCCTGAAGCTACGTCACCACTACATCACGGACCCTGTCCGACCGAGAGGAGACTAATACGAATGGTGGACCAAAATGGTGGCAAATTTCAAAGACTTTAAAAAATCTTTAAAAAATCACGTTTTGTTCAAATCGGAAAATTTTTTCGCAGAAATTCCTGTCTCAGTGTGTACTTTCAGATAAGAAAATAAAAATTTTTAGGTTATGGGCACTTTAAAAATCGTTTAAGAATTAAAGAACTAAAAAACTCTGCCTCTAAAAATCTTAATAGAGAGAGTACAACTTAACCAATAGCTTCGATGTGAAATTTTCCTATTCGACAACAAATCTAATATTTTTTGGATTTTTAATAATTTTACTTATTTTACCGATTTTTGACAGACAAAATTGGCAAATTTCAGACAAAAATCACTACTTGGTATACGGCCACAACATACCTACCGATAGAAAGAGCAAGGTGTCTTCCTCAAATAAATGCAATAAAATTCTTGGGCAATCCTGCAGGGAAAATGTTTGAACGCCAAACAAAAGCGACCCTTGAGGTCAAAACACGCCATTTTGTCATGACATTCGAAGGGTAAAAACGATACTCCCGGTTAAAAACATACCAATGCATTTTTCCGCATGGAACTCTTTCTATTTGCCGAGAAAATTTGTTATTAAACAGCTATATGCCTTGTTCCGTGCATTTTGTTAAGAAACGTTTGCTAAGAAGTGATATTTTGCATCTTGCAAAATCTATACCCTTCATAAGTTGTCGTGGTCGAAAGCCCATTGAAGAGGATGTCAATGGGGTTAACTGTTTAATGTATAAAGGCCCTTTTTTGCTATCGTAAGCGTATAAATTACAAATTATTTACTGACAAGCGTATAAAAGCATGCATGCATGTGATTTTAAGCGTATATGGAGCAAACTAAACACACAAAAGACCTAAAAGTAAGAAATTAATACCAAAAAATGAGGCTTTTCTAAGAATAACACGATTTAGGTTAATGAATGAAAAAAAGGCCTTTTTTGTGAATATTCACTTGCTTCCCGTCTTTCTGTGACATTTCATGGTATTTGCTGTGAGGGAAGAACACTGAGTATGTGACCGATTCAGCTACAGTGTGTGTCAAACTTGTAACCCCTTTGGACGGTACAGTTGAATTCGTAACACACCTCGGGGACTTGTTCCGTAACTTTGGAATTCATCTGCGAGGCGAGACCGGTGTGGAAGTCTACCTTTGTAGAAGCGCAAACCTGTCTACAGGGTGTTACAAGGTTCCTTCAAAGGTGTAGTCTCAGATGTACAATTGATCATGAAGATTGGTTCAGAAAGTCACAAATGGACCAGTGGGCACAGTAGCCAACAAGACCAGGTAATCTTGTGAGCTTGTGTTAAAAAGCATTACCCGCCTTCTAAAAGCATCAGAATTTATAAGCCCAGATGCTACAAACGCGATCAAGCCACAGTCTCTATTGACTTCGGCTGTGGAGAACCTTCACGCAACCACGAAGATGAAACACCTAGCACCAAGTTTGCTGGACTACTGCCAAGATTTGGGAAATGTAACGAGAATCCATTAAGGGAATAACAAACTGGCCTAATATATAGATTTAGCCAGGGCTAAAGGCAAAGCTCCCATTTATAAATTTAGTATTTAAATCAAGCAATAAACTTGTTATCCACAAATCAGTTAACTTAAGGGGAAATTGATATGACTTTTGAGGGAAAGGCTAAGTTATTTTAGAGCGAAACATCTTTAATCGAGTTGATAGCCATGTAAAACACTCAAAAATAGCATATCATCTTCGATCACATTCAAGAGCCGTAATGGCTCTTGATCACAGTGGATTATACCTGGAAAACAAATTCTTGGAAAACAAGTCAGGCCAAATTTTTTGTTTTCGACAAGTTTACTTTACAAAATCTTGCAAAACAAATCTGGGGATGTGTAAACCAACCTTTTATACTTTTTACACATCACATCTGAGGTGAAACAGTACTACCGTAAATCCTCTATTAAGCCCCCCAGGGGGCTTATTTTTTTCAAGCACTTTTGAGGGGGGGCTTAAAAGAGAGGGGGGCTTATTCAATTTAGCCAAATGCTTCACCTGTAGCAAAAATACCGTGGTATGAGACAGAGTAGACTTGCGCGTTGTACAGATAGCTAGAACGCAAAATTGAGAAAGTTAAGCATAAGAAGTTGGAGGTCATGCTGCCGAAGACCAAAAACAATATGAACTTCCAGCCTGAATAAATTATAACTGATCAGTCCACGTTAATCGTTAATTTTTTTGTGAAGAATAAGGATTGGGGGAGGGGGAGGGGGGCTTATTAACTTTCCTCCCCTGAAAAGGGGGGGCTTATTAGAGAGGGGGGGCTTAAAAGAGGATTTACGGTATTTATCATACAGACCTCGGACAGAATGCAGTCTTTCACAATTTTTCAAGGCAAATTGCACTCAGTGAATATTCAGGATGATCAATTGTGGGCTTTTAGCGAAACCGATAAAAAATTTTCCAAAATCACCTATACAGCCAGCCAGTTCTCACTTTTAACGAGCGCCAAATTTTTAGTGAACATTAACAGAGTTATGCTTCAACATAAATAATTTGTTTTTTTTTATTTAAGGTTTTATAATGATGGGTAATCTTGAAAAGCGTTTGATACGCGCGGCAAAAAGATAACTCCTGCAAGCGATGTTCATGAACGACTGAAAACAAACAGCACAGCGATTAAAATTGCAGGAGAGACTACTAACATTCACTAAAAGAAATATAATCCAGTTAAACATTTACAGAGACAACAATTTTCATTCACGAAGATAAGTATTGAAGCATTTTGAAAAATCCTGAGTCTTAAAGCTTAATAAGTTTATGCTTTAAGCTGGCCTCGAAGTGTTTGCTTTTCTCAAAGAGGAACTCGAGGCAAGAAAATCGCTAAGTTTTCTTTCTACAGCCAAATTTACAACTAAATATTGTTCGGAACGTTTTCTTTCTATTTGCTGTGAGAAAATTTATCTAAAGGGTTTTTAAAGTTCTGTAAGCTTATATCAAACCCTGCAAACCTGATATTAGGTTGGTTCATTGTCTCAAATTTTACAAGCGTGCATAAACTTGCCACATAAATTGTTCGACTACATGAAATTAGATATAAAAAACAAACTTCAAATGCAATCATTACTCAGGCTTACCATTCAAGATGCAGCTCCTGAAGCTATCAAGTAATGCAATAATCGCTTGAGAATTTTGAATCCTCTTTAATACACATCAAGCAAGGTGAAAAACGAAAACGAAATCGGATTTCCAACTTTGACAAGCGACGCATCTCTCAACCAAAAAACCAATGAACAAACTAGCCATGAATAACAGACTTGATAGCAGCTGTATTTCATTTTGTACATCCAGTGGAAGACAGTTAAAAACATCACAAGTTGAGACAAAACTCTGTCAGCTTCAGCTGTCAAACTAAACAAGTTTCAAGACGCTGCATAAATTTTCCGCATAAACTCACCTGTCAAATTTTGACCAATCAGAGCATAACATTTGGGTGTAGAGCGTGACCAACGCGTGACCTATGTAAGAAAAGGTCTTCCCGCCAGTATTTTTAATTAACTTGCTTAATTTTTGCATCCATGCTTAGTTTGAAATCAAACTCTTAATAGTGCTGGGCCATCATGATATAAACACAGCATATTTCATATCAATTTAAAAAAATAAACTTGAGCCTGCAATCATCTGAAAACCAGTAGCTTGTCAGCGGATAACTTCAAAAAAGTACTCGACCTCGATGGGTCGACACCTGAGCCTGCGATACGGTCAGGTGATACTGGTCAGCGGATACCTTGTTTTGACAGTTGTCAATTGATTGATGTGCAATCAGTTTCCTCCTGGGCTCCCAAAGTAGTTACAAAGTGTGAACGTAAACATTGGTTGTCCTGTGGTCCAGACAGACCGCGGGCGGGTGGTCAGTCGGTGCACTGTCACGTGATTACCAAATTTTCTTGGATGGGTAGATTTACTAAGCTACGGGGCTCCGCCCATGCGCGCGCAAAGCGCGCGCGTTGGAGCTCCGCTACCAAATGCTTCACCCACTGGAAATCATATTATCCATTCCATCCTTTCTGCTATTGCAAAATTAAATTCCAGTAGTGTCTATAGTGAAGACAAGGGAATAGGCAAGTGAACATGGGCAGTGTGTTTGACAGCTTACTGTTAGGCACAAACAACAAAATTTTCAGCTGGCACATTGGCCATCTCAGCCCGGGTGGGCTATAAACCTACCAATGTAGGAAGAGGAAGTCATCGAAGAGTATGACTTTGATTCCAATTTATGTTCGCCTCAACTAAGAATGAGGAGATGGAGTGTGATGTTGTGGTGCCTTCTACCTTGAAAATGCGAAATGGCAAAGATAAAAAGCAGTGGTTAGGCTGGATTTGTAAGACCTCTCGTAAGAAACTAATATTCAGGCTGCTTCGATAGGCTCGCGCGGTTTGAAGCGCAACACTCTTACTGCATGCGGGATAAAACTTATTTCTGGAAGTCTTGAAGATAAGTGATTTGTGAAAACCCTATAAACGGCCATATCCGTCTGCGGGACTCAAAATAATTTTGCAAATCAGGCTAGACGTTGACTAAACAGTTTTTTTTGCTGCTTACTAAGTGCCGATTTTTGAGCTGTTTACTGACTAAGTAGCATTTTTTTAGCTGTTAACGTAATACAGCTATACCACCATTGACACCCTCATTGAAACGTCATAGCTTTTTAGAACTCAAAATAATTAACTCAATAACATGGAATTGTAACTTTCTTAATATGATACTAAGAAACCCTATTTATACACCTACCATTTCTTTAAAGCCTATCAAAGATATGCAACAGCATACTGTCTTCCCCTCCTGTGCCAAATGCTTGTATATCACCGAACGGGAATGTCACGTTTGCGTGACACAGAACAGGAAGTGCTATGCACTTCAAACCGGAAGCTGACTGAACAATTTAAGTAGCAGGCCTTATAATTGTAAACAACAATCTTTAGAAAGGCTCTAACTTATCAGTAGTTAAAACATGAGAAAATAACCTGATCTGCCTGACAGAACACACTATGACAACCTTCCACTTCCGGTTTACGAAATAAACTGCAAAAGCCGTGGACGAAGACCCTGCATGATGGTTGCCATCGTTTGATCTCTAGAAAAAAAGATCTAATCAGCTAAAATATTGAGGAAATAAAACTGAGAAGTCCTAGGACTACTGCAACTTGTATCACTCGAGTATGCGACGCCGTCAGCAGCTGCAAGATTGGCAGGAAGCTTTGTCGCTAAGTTTGCTATATTGTTATCATCCACAAAGAGAACATCTTAAGCTCTTCCAGTGAGACAGCATTCGGTCTTAATCCTTCAACCTGAAACGGACAGCAGAGGCGTGCAAAGTGCTGCCCTTAATGTACATACTGTTGTACATATTTGGAATAGTATCACAGGATACCCATCCATTATGGAAATTAAGTCAATCTGGGACATCCATATTTGGAATCTATCAACATATGATACCCAAGCGATCAAAATGCAAGAAATTTTCTAGTGAAAGTTGTTGCGAATTTCCAAAGAAATCGTGTTCAAATATCAATTATTTATGAATCTAATTTTATAAAGTGAAAATATGCCAAAAATATGCTTACTTTGAGAGTGGCTCACTCTCCGAAAAGCTGCTCAGAATCGAAAAAAGGAGCACAAAACGTACAAGTTGCTTTAAAGTTACCAAGTAGAATCTGTCTAGGCCTAGATTTAAATTTAGCTGAAACTTTGTTTTTCTTTCGGTTGATTTTTACACTTAGCGTCAGTAACATCCATAACCCCAATTCCACACCCCGATTCCCTGCCCCACCCTACCTCCACAGACACACAAGCCGTGAGACACAGTCCCTCGTTAGCTTGGTTGCCAGGAGATTTAGCAGTAAGGCCATTCAACTACTCAGTCCCTAAAGGATAAATTTTCTTATCACCTTGCCAGATTTTCTGTTATTACACAATGAAATTGAAAGAATACTGTGCTGTAGAATGTTAGAAGGGAGTAGGTGGACATGCTCAAAATCTCACTAATTAGTTACAAGAGCACGATTTTACGCGTTCATCGATCAGTTTTCTTCGTTTTCCAGATCAGCATATCAAACGCAACATTGGCATGCCCAACGACACGGGCTACCCAACATAGTTTTATACGGGGAGTCACTGCCCCAAGAATGAACCCATTACCAATTTATACACCATTTTTGACTGAAAAGGTGTCCTCTTTCGTGTACTTTCCATTAAAAAATGGTGCCCCCTAAAAAGTCGCTTTTCTTTGCATCCCGCTTTGAATGCACTGTCCCTCTCTTTTTCCTATTTTTAAACTGCATGAATAGATGACAAAAAAAACCAAGATGTTTTCTCTGCATATATTGTTTTTTAATCCTTCCCTTTGGGTCTTTTTCTAAACCTTTCATATATACTTCTAATATTAAAATCCACTATCTTTCAACATATTCAATTTTTTAAGCAAAGACCAGCTTACAAAAAAGAAGGACCACATCCTAATAAAGGATCTACTCAGCAATAAATGAAAATATAAGAGAAAAAAACAAGGCTGATTTTAAAGTCGGGCATATATAATCTTTTAACCAATATTTCGGAACGCACGGCCTTCCTTCTTCAGGGTCTTACATATAATGAGACGTTACATTAAGTTATATGTAAGACCCTGAAGAAGGAAGGCCGTGCCATCCGAAATATTGGTTAAAAAATTATAATATTCCCAACTGTAAAATCAGCCTTGCTTTTTCTGTCTTATACCCTCCAAAAAACCTGAAACCTAAGCTTCCCCTTTCGGGTGGATCCAGTTGCCGTATAAGCTATTATCATAGCAAGTTACCCGGGCGCTCAGCTGGGGAAAACTTCCCAAAAGTCTTTGCTTCTCCTCGAGAAACTGATATTTTCTCTTATGTAATTCTGGGCGCTGAAAGGTGCTTATCTATGCATCCTTGAACTGGACAAAAAAGAGCTGGCTTTCGAGTGCTTTACGTTGGGCACACCCCCGGGGGCTCAGGGGGCATACCAATAATGCCGATCACTGGCTGTGCGTAAGTCTTTCAAATAAAGCCCAGTTTTGGAAGTTAGGAAGTATTGATCATCGAAACGATAAATTATATTTACCAATATTTTGGTCTGCAACACAAACCTTCAACGGGGGATAAAAAAGAACAAAAAATGAATACAGATGCAGTTCATCACGTTGATTTATACCACAGGGTTCTAATGCCATTTTATTTTTGTTTTCTTTGTTTCTTGTTTCCTGTCACTCTTCCTGCCGTAAGGACCAGTTTACTGTTTCAATTTTAAAATTTGGTCGGTACTAAAGATGTTACTGATCGACGTCTACTAAAGATCCCGCTGACCCTCAATAGTGTGTCATTGTGGTTTTGCCTTCACAAATGTCCGTGGTGCTGAGTTGCCTGGGGCAGGAATTTCATCACACAGTCTTATGTAGTTAATATTAAGTATTCCGCCAGGTTGTCTTCAATGTTTGTACGAATTACATAGGAAATTTATACCTCCTTCCCTCCAAACCAGGATGGCGAAATGGTGCATTTTGGCTTTTGCGCGGTTCATCCATGATTTGGGGCGGGGGGGTCTGGTTTGCTGTTTCATTCTTCATGATTCTGTCCAAGATTGTAGCTCAATGGGGTGTTCCTATAATCTGATGATCTTTTGGCCTAAAATAAGGATGCTGGGATCAGCAGAGCAGACCAGATATCCCAAAATAATAGATACTGGTAACGCATGTGGCATAATTTTCTGTTTCTCAAAAGTTTCATAAATAGTTAGTCGTACTTTGTTTTATCCTTTTGTTTATTTCTTCATCGCCTTGCCGTAAGGATCAGTTTGCCGTTTTATATTTTTCTACAAGTTTAATTGTACTGATCCAGGTCTACAACTGGGAGATCCGGCACCACTCATTGGTTTGTTGCTGTGGTTTTGGTGACATTTTAATATTTCAACCAGCCAACTGACATATCTTTTATACTTTTAGATTTTAGTTTTAGGAAGAAATTAGTGCATTTTGCAGCATAAATCGTACTTCTTTTCCGACACAGTGCTGCTGACATTCCCCCCTGCCGCTCTGGAGCATCACCCTACCCTAGGACAAAAGTGAATAACGCATTCACCTTCCGTAACTGATCAGTGATGTGAGGAGACCGCAATAGCCGGTTATATATTTCCAAAACATCTTCATTTCCTAAGAGATAAGTATCAACGTCGGTAAATCTGTTCTTTTAGGTGCATGAATCCAATTGGTAGTAAGTTCTGAACCTGATGTGATCCGAATGCTGTCAAACATTGACCGCCGGTTAAAATTAGGCTTTCGACTGCCAATGGGCGCATTGTAAGTGAAATAATTCGGCAAAAGGTGTGCAGATAAGTCGAGTCTAATCAATATTGCTCAAGAGCATAGAGCTTTTGGAGGAATCTGGCCAATACAGCATTTTTATTGATTTAACCGCCTTCGAATGTCATGACAAAATGGCGTGTTTTTACCTCAAGGGTCGCTTTTGTTTGGCGTTCAAAAATTTTACCTACAGGATTGCCCAAGAATTTTATTGCATTTATTTGAGGAAGACACCTTGCTCTTTTTATTGGTAGGAAAGTTATGGCTCAAAGCCGTATACCAAGTAGTTATTTTTGTGTCTGAAATTTGCCAATTTTATGTCTGTCAAATATCGGTAAAATAAGTAAAATTATTAAAAATCCGAAAAATATTAGATTTGCTGTTGAATAGGAAAATTTCACATCGAAACTTTTGGTTAAGTTGTGTCCTTTCTATGAAGATTTTCAGAGGCAGAGTTTTTTACTTCTTTAACTTTTAAACGATTTTTAAGTAATATATGGTCTTGAGCCCGTGAAAACTGATCTGAGAGCCTCTGAACCGACTCGGTCGCTGTACGCGTAAAATAAAAATCCAATCGAACTACAAGTTATTTTTCTAGAAATAGTTTACCTAGACCTATATTCTGACAAAGTTTGGGGATTTTCGATTTTTTCATTTTGCATACCGCCCAGGCGATATTTACGGACAGCCGCTCTTAAATATATTTCAGAGAGAAGACTGGCGAAGACCTCTGAAGACTCCTTTTGTGCCTTAATTTCTTCTCTCCACAGTTGAGCTTCAATTTCTCTTTGGTACATTTCGTCAGCTTGACGCTGGTACTCCACAAACGAGGCCATCGCCCTTTCAACTGCTCCAGTTTTTGAGGATTTCCTCGGTGTTCCTTGGTCATCCTTCAACTCACCAGATGGGCTTTTTTGCTTCTCATTAGAGGATACCTTTCTTTTGTCCTTTGCTTGGTCAGGCTGTTCACTAGCTGCAGCTGAAGAAGTTGTCAGTTCAACACCTTTTAGAAAGGACAGTAAAATAGAAGGAAACAAGGTTCAAAGCATATAACCACCAAAACGAAAACAACCATAAGCTGATGTAAACCTAACATACTCAACTAGGAAGCAAAAAGTATTACTCAAATGTTACACAGATTTTACCTATGACTAAAATTCTTCTTGCTTTACAGTCAATACCTTTGTCTTTGTGGTTTCACATAGTAACTTTTTTTAGTGTGTGAACTAAACAGTGGAAATATTACTTTTATACTTACCCAAGAGCCATGGCTCTTGACTTACTGTAATGTGTTCCTGTAAAATTAACAACGCCTCAAGGATGACAGTATGCGGACCGCCGAGGAAACTTGTTTTTCTCAGAAATTTGACCAATTTTATTTTCATAAGGTTACTATATATAAATTTTACATCTTCCTTGTATACATCTGAAAAGAAACCCACTCACATGCAATCAATGTCTTCTCTGTGTTTGTGAAAGGAATATTAAGACTTCTTGAAATAAATTGTAGGTTAGAAGCTTATAATTAAATTCATTACATATGTGCCGTTGTACCTTCAAGTGGGCTTTCTAGACCACAATTTGGGCATACATATTCATCATCATCTGAATACACATGAATGCATCCATTTTCTGATTCGTGAACACCAGCCGAAGCCAACGTTGCTTGGTGGCCACACTTCTGGCACTCACACTCAATTGCGGTACCACAACCATACTTCTTTCGCATTTCATCGACTAGAAATAAAAATAATGTATGACGAGTTACTCATCGGCTCTATATTAAAACCAGAAAAACGTGAGTACTATCATATCAAGTTATGAAACTCTCAGTTCAACTTACCGGTACCAACTGAGCTTTCTGTTGACTGTGTTTGACTCACACTAGCTTAATTTTGTTTCACGGGTTTTGTGGAGTCAATCTAGGTGATGGCACTCTAAGCTAGTTTAAAAATGTTTTTGCGGTGTTATCTTGCCCTTAAGCGTTAAACCTGACTGATTTTCAATGGTGACATAAGCCATGATATGAAAGTATTTCTAAGTAACAGCACTTTAAACCATCTGTCTAGTAAAAACGACGTAAGTGCAAGCTAGCTACATCGTCATTAAGGCTTTAGATTCAAACAATGTAAAAGATTTTTAGCATTTGCGTTTACTTTTTTTGCTCCCCAACTTTTTAATTACATGGAACGTGAAATTGTCAGACTACGTATCGTTATTAACACATAACTACTAGAGGGACACTTCATGTATTGTTAAATAAAGTTGTTTGTTTAGAACATGCGACGAGTGCATTCAATCAGTGAGTTATATATAAAGGTTGGAAATTTGTGTCTGTGTCGTTAAGTCATTATAGGACACTAGTTCTGGCATCACTGTTGACACATGTTATTACTAAGAAGTCGTATAAAATGGACTGCGCTTTGTGAGGCGAACGCGCCGATTGCACGACCAAATGACACCGTACAGGTAAGCACGGGATTCGTTATTCCCCATATCCAGATGACCGATGTTTTTAGTTTTTTTTTCATATGAAACTCCTTGTTAACAAAAGGTCTCTTCATATTTCCATTGGTCACGCCAACTGTAGATCTCGGTCAAAGTATTCTTAAAAATTGTAGTTTTTCCTTTCGGTATCTTTTTGTTTGAAGATTCATGACAAGTTACCTCCGGAATTCGAAAATTACACGTTAAACACATATCTTTTTCATTGTTTTGTTGTCGATCGCTGAAAAAAATCCACGGACTTTGGCGATTACTTTTGGCAAGTTGAGTGTTGTTTAGAAGGCACACAAGGGGTAAAAATATATCAGATAGGGAAAACTGGGGCATAGCTTCCTAGGGCATACCGGTATCGCTTAGTTACCACCAGATTTAAAAAATGTATAACATTCCGCGCGTTTCGGTACCAATGTCATCAATATTGATCAAGATTTTTCCACAGACCCATGGCCCATAAGTTTTACTTGGTCGCGTGTTTGCTGCTGTTGGTTCTCTCTTTAATACCGGGCAGCAAAGCAACTGACAATGCGGATGGGGGACCGGCAAGTTGGTGAGTTATCTGTCGTGAGTTACTGCAGCGAGTTAGCGAGTGGTGAGTTGCAAGATATGGAATTTTCCAAATCTTGCCGGCAAGATCTGGAATTTTCCAAATTTGGAATTTTCTCAATCTTGCCTGCAAGATCTATTAATTTTTCAAATTTTGATGATATTCCAAATTTTGTATGCAAGATTTCGAAAAGTAAAAATCTTGCAGGCAAGATTTTTACTTTTCGAAGTCTTGCTGAGCACACGTAAATCTGGTAATTTTCAAGATATTTATCGCGATGTCAAATTGTGTAAGAGCTGAACTGAGAGCTGCTTTGTCTAGCACGAAGTTTGTCTACCTCTACCAAACCCAACTTGAATCGAAAAACTGACCGTTTAACCACTTAAAATGGATCAAGACTTTTCAGAGGTACGTATCTCTTGCATAATTTGTTTCCAGGGTTTCTGTCGTGAGTCTTCTTGTGCTTTCAGCGCAAAAACATTTATCTTATAGTTCTTATAATCTTGCAGGCACAAATAACAAAGACCTCAAATATGATAAAGGTAAGTTGTGCAGAGAATGCATTATTAAATGAGACGCAAGTGCTGGGAAAGCTTTTGAGTTTCTTTTACTTATACTATTTTGGGAAGAAAAGACTTCGAAGCACTAATTTTCAGCAAGATAATGAAATTGCTCTTGTCACGAGAGGAAATGGCTTTGCTGGAAATGCCTTTTATTGAAACACGTCGAGTCACACAATGAGGAATTACAAAATCAAAGTTAGGGAAGTGAAACAAAAGAACTGTGTTATTCATCCCTGAACCTCAAGCTGATTTCTTATGTTGTATTCCCCTAAGCCTCGGAACCAAGTAAGAATTGTAACATATCGAAATTGGTCTATTATTATTTTTACTATTATTATTATTATTATTATTATTATTAATATACTGTAGATAGCTGGGGATCGCTGGAACGAACGATCAGGGCATCTTATCCCCATAAAACTGGTTTGCTTCTCGTCCATTTGCCCGCAACATTTTCCTTTTTTCAAAAAAAGCAAAAGAAATATATTCCCATATTTACTTTTTTATGAAAACTAGGTAGAAAGGAATTTCGAAAAAAAAAGGCGCCACGTTTGCTTTTCTCCCAAGCATTGCACAGGAATCCCAACTCGACAGGACGAATCCGTCTTGCTCTTTCCCATTTTTCACTGTACTCACTTTTGCAGCATAGAGTGCAAAAACTGCAACTTCAATATTTCCATTTTAATTTATGTTAACAAATACGTTGCCATGATTATGTCTACCAGGCAGAGTCCTTTCATCGACCTTACTGATATGTATTCAAAGTACGTTGAATCTAGAAAAAAGGGGTTTTCAATAATATAACTCTTTCTTCATAGAATGTTTCAACATCTGTTTTATCCTTTAGTCAAAGGGTTTTCCAGTTGGTGTTATGAGGCACTACAAGAGAAGTCTGAGAGCGCGGTTGGGTATCTCATTTCGAACCCATTCTGTAGAGGGTGCAGCATCTGTGATTAGGGAGGCCAAGGACACCATTGCAGACGCGAAAATGCCTCAGGATCCGATTTGCCTGATAACCTCTACTGGTGGAGAGCTCCCAGTCGACTTCACTGTGTTGCAACACTGCCTGAGGTTGAGCTTAACACAACCGTCTAAAATAAAACAGGCGCATAAACTGTTTATAATTAACGAAGAAGAGTTAAAAGGTAAGGGCTAGTTTTCCTTTTCAATTACTTTTATTCTTTCACTTTAGCCGTTCTTTCCTTTCTTTACATGTATTCATGCATCGGCACTCTTTTTCTTTATTTTCCCCAGCATTCAAAGAACAAGACAAGCAGGTGAGTCTCTTTGAACTTGCATGTACTCTAGATATTCGAAGATGTTCTCTTCCAACCTCATCCCCAGGAGCTATAATAATAATAATCATCATCATCATCATGATAATAATACTAAATATTAATTTATATAGCACCTATACTTTTCAGTCCTAAGCGTTAAGCCCGGCCACATTTGTATTTACGTAACAGCTTTTATAAAATCTCTTGACCAGTCAATACACCAACAATACCCAGCAGCGTTATTTTCCCTCCAACATTGCAGCAACAGGCACAAGACACTAACACGTCTAATATGACGGGACAGGAATCAACAGTGCTGCCCCAGCTAAGGAATGTTGAGCAAACCTTGCCACAAGAAGCAGATCTGTCGATGTTTCGCGTTTCAGATCAACCACCGCTGGTTTTGCTTCAAGTAAGATATGTTTAAAACTTGTTGTGGATATTAGATGTAGGTTAATTTGTGTCTTCCCACTGCAAGAACAAAAACATACTGAATGCAGTACCTTTTCAGTGCTAAGCGCTAAGCCCGGCCACATTTGTATTTACGGTAACAGCTTTTTAAAAATCTCTTGACCAGTTAATACACCAACAATACCCAGCAGCGTTATTTTCCCTCCACCTTTGCACCAACAGGCAGAAGACACTAATATGTCTAATATAACGGGACAGGAATCAACAGTGCTGCCCCAGCTAATGAATGCTGAGCAAACCTTGCCCCAAGAAGCAAATCTGTCGACGTTTCCCGTTTCAGATCAACCACCGCTGGTTTTGCTTCAAGTAAGATATTTTTCAAACATGTTGTGGCTATTAGATGAAGAACAAAAACATACTGAATCCGGTACATGTTAAATTTAAGCCCAGTTTCCATATGATCTGGAGGCGTGTGTGGCCTAGCAGTTAACACCTCGAACCCTGGATGTGGAGGTCCGGGGTTCAAGGCCCACCCGTCGCGTCGTTTCCTTAGACAATGAACTTTACTCCACTTTGTATCTCTTCACTCAGCTGTATAAATGGGTACCGGCGACATTCTGCTCGGAGGTAACCCTACGATGGACTAGCATCCCGTCCGGGGGGGGGGGGGGGGTATCAATACTCCTATGCATGGCCTTTCGCTCGTGTGCGCCTTTACCTTACCTTCCATATGATCGCTCGTTGGTCATAGCTATCAAAGCAACCATATGGAAACCGGGCTTGACATTGAACTGAAGTCTATCTCAGCGGTCGTTGTCGTTTCGATCGCTACGATCGCTGGAGAGTAGTGTCTGTATGATCGCTACGATCGCGGAAGCGATCATATGGAAACTGATCTCTACATACTAGTCTTACGTATGTACACTTTTACAGGAGGACAAGAACTTTGAAGATGTGCTTGAAACAACAGTAGTTGTAGATGACGAGGTAGGGGTCCACAATTTTTAGTTGCTAAAAAAACTGTTATGCTGCGTCGGCGGGGGGGGGGGGGGGGGGCGAGGGGTGTGATATACGAGACAACTTGTTTTTATCAAACGAGTTGATAAAAGTAAATTTATCAGTGATGCCGTATTTTCCGGTGGAAAATAAGTAAATATTAACTCGTTTGATAAAAACCGATATTCTTGTTGAACAATTTTTGCTTGTTCGATCGGTGAATCACTCTGAAGATCTGAAGAATGCCAATTTGAATTTGTTCAATTCACTTTCCTGTTTTAATATTTGATTTAGGTTTCACTACACCCCAGACGACAGTCAAGGCACCTCAGTGCCGACAGTATGCCACCAATTGGGAGAAACCGGACTACTGGAGAAGCTGTAAGACAGTATAAATTGCCTACCAGTTTCAAAATCTTTTTTTTTTCGCTTTTGATCAGCCACAAGCATTAAACACGTGTGCATCTTCTCTTTAAGTAATAAATATAAATGATCACAATTAAAGAGAACACACCATATCCAGAAAAAAAGAATGTCAGGCAAAATGTAAAATAATGTACCCACTGAGTTCTAACTCGAGTGTAACGCTCTAAGCGGCCATCAAACTAAACGATTGTAAACGATAAAACGTAAAATTCAAAAGGCTATATACCGAGACGTGAAGCGTCAAGGCTTTTTCCACCAGCCCTGACGGAATAATTGTAGATGACAACCTGCCTTCCAATTATCGTGCCGTAAATCTGTCTACACCAAGACAAATCAATCTTGTCAAACACGTCTTTGATAAAGGGACTGTTCAAATGTTTGCGGTAACGCCTCCCAGGCTAACAAGGCCGTGAACTTCAATCTATAAAAAAGACTTCCACTGTAGAATAGTTATTAACGGCAGTGAAAAAGGTAAAATCATATCGCTCCCCTACTGAAGAAAGGAGGATGGATTACCGTTATACAACAAATAGACCTCTGTTTTGCCAACTTAGACGCTATGTATGAATGGCTATGTTCCTGTGTAGCCCTTGAAAAACATTAAGAAAAAAATTCAGCACAAAGAATACAACCCGACAAATTCTTAGTTTCGTGTCACTCAGTATTACTTGGGATAGTTTTAATTACAATTTGAAATTGAGGAAGTCTGTCAGGGAGTTAAACGTTTACCGAGGGAGTTATTTGAAAACATAATACCGTTACATTTTGATTGATATGTATACAATTTTGTACTTTCGATGTTTCTTTTTTCTATTTTTAATTCATTCGAAATTCATTATTCTAGATTTTACTGATTAACATTTTTCAACTTTAATTCAAGTTTTAGCCTTTTAATATTCTCGTCATCGATTCGAAAATGCCCTCTCGGGAAGTCCGTCTACATGTTTTTCTCGCTAAAATGTCTTTTTCGTAAACTTGCGTGAAACTAGACACCATTTTCACTCCCTTCCCAACAGTGAATATCCAAGGATGTTCCCGAGTTATAGAAGCAAATCAAAACGTACAAAAATTGCAATCCACTGATTCCATTAATACTACTGAATTACATATATTTAGGCGACCTGAACTTACAGTATGTAATTTTTTAATATATAGTAACAATATGTAATACATGTTTCCCCACAAAGGATCCAGGCTGGACGTTTCGGAATATTACACTTGCCAGAATATTACACAACAGGGAAACAGTTCTGGAAATGGTAAGAATTACGTCTTGACGCTGACTTAACTTTTACATCGTAAAAAGTCACCTTTATTACCGTCATCGCCACAATAACGTTGTTAAATTGTTGTGGAAGGGAACAATCTTGTATTCAAACTTTCTATGTGACATCCTTCCCATTTTTTTTCTCGTATTTCGAGTACAACATGCTGTGTTTTGATTTCCTGTTTCGAAAATGCTCTGTGAACACTCAACTACAGCAATCACAACATTTGATCAATAAAAACGAATCAAATAATAACATTATTCTCTTTTAGACCCAGAATTCAGTTCTTAATGGAAGGAGAATGGCGGTGTTACAGGATCTGGAAAACACAGGTATCACTCAAGTGAATCTCCAGAGAACTAACATTGTTCAAGAAGTGATTGACTTCCATTCAAAGAAAGAAAATTTGGCGAAGGGTGCCCAATTCCAGTTTGTCGGTGAAAGAGGATTGGACCTAGATGGCGTCAAAAGAGACGTATTTACTCTTTTTTGGAGACAGGCCCGCACCCGTTTTCTCAAAGGAAACGACAACTCCTTTATTCCTCGGATCACTGGCCTATCTAGGGAACAATATGTTCTTCTTGGCCGCATCATTTCGTATGGGTACGTCACAGCTGGCATTTTTCCTGCCTTTTTAAACAAAGCTTTTATGCAAGTGTTGTTGTGTGGCGAGGATTCTCTAACAGACCATCATTTAATTGATGCTTTCCTCGACTACCTAACGGTATATGAGCCTCAGCGCTTATTGAGGCTCATGAGTGCGACCAATTTGTCAGCTGAAGATGGAGACTTTCTTGTCGATGTTGCTGACAGAGGAGGAGTTACTTTGACCCCTAGAGTTGAAAACGTTAGAAATATAATTATTGAAGTGTCTAGGGCCATTCTTGTCAACGCGCCGATGCACTCTATGGCAAAAATGAAGGAAGGGATGCTTGAAGTAGAAAGTAGCAACCATGTTTGGGGTGGCATCACGGCCAGCGAGTTGTATCAGCTATACAGCGAGCTTCTCCCTACACCAGAGAAAATCGCATCCATGCTGAGTGTAAATTGTGCCGATCGGGAGGAGGAACGCGTCTTCTTGTTTTTGAGGCGATACGTTAGGTCACTAGATCAAGTCGACGCCGTAACATTCCTTAGATGGATAACGGGGAGCGAAACTCTTACAGTCAACACGATCAAAGTAGAGTTTCACAAGTCCAGTGAGGAAGAGCCTTACCCGCGGGCACATGTTTGTGGTGCAATTCTCGACATCTCATCCAGAGGGTACAACACATATCACAAGTTTCAAGAAATAATGAATTCGGTAATTGGCAGCGAGGAAGCGTTCAAATTTGCGTCCGTGTAAATGTTGAATTTTTAAGCAGGTATCTATGACGGAAGAGTGTTTGCTTAGTTGACAATGAGGCAGATGCTATGGTATATCAATTATTAGTAAAATCCAACTGATGGTCTATTACCAATGCTGCGTTCTTATTGGTTGAGCTACTACTAGGCTACATGTTATAGCCCACTAGTAGCGAAAAGCGCCGACTTTGAAAACCAAAATAGTGGCGGCTGAATCGCTTTTTGCTAACTAAAGTTGTTTTGTCTCAATATGTTTGACCAACTAGTTGGATTTTACTAAAACAATTATTCCTCTCACCCTCGTGGTCTTATGAGTCAATTGACTTAAGTGACATCTAACTCGATATTTCGAGATACGAGAAGAAGAAGAAGAAGAAGCGCAGAAGTGAAAGATAATATGAGCTTTTTGCCTAGCAACGTCAAATAACGCGAATAACCAAATATTGCGATGGTGTTAAAGCCACTTTCGCCAGAACGGACCTTCCTCGTCACTTAAGCCAAGAGAAGCTCAAGAGAACCCAATGTGTGATGGATAGACGTAGCTGATTTCCAAGGACTAACTTTGTCCTATGCAAGGTACTTAAGATGGCTAATAACGGAAGCTGCATCATCAAGTCAAACCTACAATGCAACTGACTTGTGATAGTTGTATGTTTAATTTTACACTATTTACAATTTATAATTTACCGTTTCAGCTCTCAAGTTTATCGTAAGCACGTTGCATAACACCAAAAGTTGTTCCGTGAAAGTCGACCTTAGGGGTTCGGGTTACTTTTCCTTAGTACTTTGGTCCTTATTGCATGAAATTTGTGAACTGTCCCATGATTTTCAGGAGAAAATTTGAAATAATTAGTAAAAGGAACGTTGTCCGTACGCTACATATATAGCATTACATATGTCTACACTACACAAACTACTTCTGATTATTGCTAATATTTTCTTATTATTATTGGTATAGGAGCCAACATCATCACAAAATGTGATGAAGAGAAACTAACTGTTACCAGACTTTTCGTGGAAAAGTAAATCTCCTACGATTCAAATGCAAACCTATCAATGATTACTATAGGAAAAGATTGTTTTAGTTAAGTAAGGATAAGAACGTGTCAGCCAGGATTACTAACATAAAAAAGCTTATTGTTTTAATATTTCAAAATTAAGCTCTTGCATTTGTATCAACAAATAACAACCTGGACCTGTATCTCCCTTTCTTTTTGTCTTTTTTTTTGTTGTTGTTGCACTAGGAGGATTAATTACTCAATTATTATCTCTGGGAAACTGATAACATATAAATTTACAATACTTTTTGATGGTTCAATCTTGCCAAAAGCGCGACATGTTTGACGATGTCGTCAATAACTTTCAAATTAGTCAAGTTTTCTCATAGTGTATAGGGCAACTTAAGCAAAAACGACGCTGGCGGGAACGCCCACAAACATAAGTTTTGAATAAACACAATCACACACTTTTCACTTCGTTTCACAGTCGCAAGAGAATAGAGGATGTTAGCATCGACAACGAGTACGAGTTCTAGAACGAGATCAGCAATTTTGCGTACTGCGCATCCGTTCTGCGCATCTCCACGTTTTCAAGTCGTCCTGTCAAATTGCACTACGACGACTTCTCACCAAAAAGTCGAAGTGTTCAGAACGACTGGGAAGAGCTGGTTTTCAAAGGTAAATTCTGATCGTTTAATGCAGTTTCTTTTCATTTCTAGCCTCTCTTTATCATCTTGAACATTCCTTATATTATGTTTTATGCAAAAAAAATGCTTTTGAAGTCGAGGAAAAGCAACCGAACGCGATATTTCCTACACAGAGTAAATTTGCATTTACCCAGGAAAGTTTCATGTCTGTCCACAGGCCTCACAGGCTCACGAAATAACCCCGAAAATTGCCAACATTTGGTCAAAAATATCCCAACGGTCGAAGATATCAATAAAGAATACTTACTTCTTTATCCCGTGTGGTTGTTGTGTTGAATTTGATGGGTTTTAGCGTGTTTTAAGACCGAAGATTCAGGTCGAATCTTCCATACTTTCCATGCTCAAATACAGGATAATCTGTGCTGTTTACATCATATAAAGCACAAAATTCTTCTGCGTCCAAAAAACCTTCCAATATGTAACTGAGTAACAAGCAGTCTTGAACGTTTTTAGAGTCATTCTTTGTTTTCGAAATTGTTGTGGAAGCGCTACGTCGACTCGAATATTTTCTATAAACTCGAACTTGGTGTCATCTCTAACATAGAAAGCTGAGAAAACGACTTCGAGTACGAGTACGGCTAGAGGTCGTTCTCGTACTCGTTGTTGATGCTAACATCCTCTAATGACTCTGACAGGACCACACGACGCGGCTATATGTAAGTTAGGTGGCCAAAACCCAAAGTTTTGGGGTGGTGACATTAAAATAAGTCTTGTACTGGAAACTTTAATGGCAGGCGTCTTTCTGTGAGAATAGCTATGTCATTCTCGTCCAGGAAACTGTTAACAGAAACGTGGATTTCGCTGGGAGGCACTCGCAAATTGGAAAATGAGGGCTTCCGTGAGAGGCAATGGGGGTGCGCACATAAGTAGAAATTCCTTTCGATAGCTGCCCTACGTCCTCGAGGGATCCATAAACCGGACACTTTAACATGTAGCACTCCTGGTAGCATTTGAATGTGTGTGCTTGACGCACATTTTGCTGTGCTATGTCCAACCATTTTATCCACATACCAAATTTGAGATTTGCAGTCCCTTGGGTCACATTGAAAAATGGCGTGTATTTCTACCTCAGAAAAGCCTGGAGAAATCAAAGTATTTGTAGCAATGGAAGTGATGGGAAATGATGATGGCATCGGGTAGTGTGGAGAGTGCGGCTGAAGCGGACTATGCAAAACAGGAGCACCTTGAATCCTTGAGTAAAGGTATGGAGAGAAAGACATTGCAGTGGGCAAGGTTGCTGCGGTATTCAAATTCCTACTCGCACCATATATGGACGGTGAAGAATATGTGGCGCATGTTGTGGGAGGTGTTGAATTGGTTGCTGTCGGTTGTGGTAGCATTCGGCTACTAAAACGCCCATCCTGCGATAACTGAGAAGGGGCGGATACTGAAGCGTTTGCGTTGGTTGGCTCTGTGGGAGCCTTTTTCAAGATGCGTTTCAACTCTTGGGAGTTAAGAAAGACCTGGTGAATCGAATCGTCGTCTTCGGAAAGTCCAATAACGTTAACGTAAGTCCATATCAAATGCTTGCATATCTGATCTGAATTGTTTGGTTGGTACATGTAATATGGACAGGTGCAGGAGGGGAAGTTGTTAACTGTCACCAAGTATGTATCCTGGAGTCCCCTCACACTACAGTATATGCCTTGACCATCTTTTTTATAGTCCGTCACAGCAAAGCGTTCTGTTAGTGCTCTGTTGAGACTTTCATTAAAACGTTTACTGCGTTTAGCCCTACGTCGTTTGGAACGATTGTTAACGATGTCAGACTGTTGACTCTCTTCTTCTGAACTAGATGAGTAAAGGTGAATTTCCTCGGCGCGCACCCGCACATGCTGTATACTAACGCGAAGACGTTTCGCTGAAGACCTCCGTTTGTCGGGCCTATGCGTGCTATCGGATTCAACAGTAAAGGATTGTGCTGCAGACTTGAGATTTTTAGCTATTTCTTGGATAGTACTTGCGTATTCTTTTGCTCGTTGCTTTTGTTCTTCAAATTCTCTTGCATCCCTGGTTGCCTCGTCGGGTCCTCTCAATGGTGCCATACCACCAGAGCCGATTTCCTGCATTTGCACTTCGGTCAGTATGGCGTCCACAATATCATGATAAGCTGCATCAACTAAACTGAGGTTGATTGAAGAAGAGTGAGACCATGAAGAGTGGAAGGCCTCGGACCAGTTTGTTCTGGGTGCACCGTGCACAGGTTTGAATGCATTAAAAACATTAGCCCGACGTTTGTGCCACCACTCAAACCAGTTAAGTAGAAGCTGTTCGCGTTGTTTTTTCTTCTTTATAAATCGTGTTAATTTTTGGTGGATCTCAGAATATTTCACTTCAGTTGATGCTTCCTGCAGTTCTAAACTAAGTAGTTTGAATTTTTCTTGTTCCTTTGTCGTAGGTAATTTTAATGAAAATCGATTTACAGATTGTCGATAGTGAAAAACACACGATACAATTCTGTTACGCACATCGCCAAAGACACGGAAAAGACCTTCCCAGTTTGACCCTGCCTCGTCTGCGCACCAACCCAAGGGATTGAATTTGTACGAGGGGTCCCCCTTGTACTCAGCGATGACTTCGTCGAATAGGGTCCAAAATATCTGAATAGCTTCTGAGTCTTCCACATTTACTTCCATGCTTGTGAGCCGGATAATTTTCCGAAGAAGTGGATGGTAAACGTAGCAGCCTAAAGTGACAAAGCCTCTGCATCTTTTGTGATTTCCATCGAAAAAACAATATTCCTTAGCCATAAAATGATCACATTCTTTGTCCATATCAATAGCTATCTTTGCGGCAATTTTACTCATTTTGAAAACGTGAGTCTTTGCTGTTTTGTTGGCACTTAGTGTGGCGTCACCTATATCAAAAATATAGTATTGATCTGTTTTCTGAGTTTCTAGCTTTAGTCTTTTTAAGGCGTCTAAACTATGACCAAAGGGACGGATTGATTGACTTTGAAGTCTTTTCACTGATGAAATTTTTTTGGTGTCGATCATGGCCCTAGCTGTCGACTTCACTTCTTCGATTGTTTTCCCACTATACAGTTGATCTAAGATCGCTTCCCTCTGTATTCGTTTTGGTGGCAAATCTAAGCGCTTCTCAACGTTCTCTTTGACTTGTTCATCTCTTTGCGAAAAAGAAGGAACAGGGTGACATGTATGTACTCCTGTATGTTTAACTAAAACGTAATGATCTTGGAATTCCCAGACTTTAACAGCGGGACATTCGAGAAAAAGAGCTGGCATTTTACAAATCCTACAAACTGCACAATTTTCAGAAAGTGAATCAAAATTCACGGTATTGTTTTTCCCAAACTCTTTGCGAAACATGCATTCACTCGAGGTGCATTCGTAACTCCCTTTGCATTTTGCGATTTTCCTGGAGCCCTTCGGAAGTTCTTTTGTGTTTGATGTGATAGCTTTTTTCCAAGGTCTGCCATCCCTTGAACTTGCAAGCCTATCGTTCTTCGAATACGGCAACTGATATATGCAATTTCCATCAATATCGTAGGGTAAGGCATCTACATTCTTTACGAGCACTCCATCCCATACAGAGTATTTTATCCTTTTCATGCGGCGCTGCTGTTTGTCTTCCCTCTCAGTTAGGTTCTTTGCTGTAGTCTCTTGGCTTCGTACTTTCCCGCAGCTGTGATCCATTTGACAAGGTGGACTTTGTACGCTCGAGTGGGAACTTGTTTCTCCAATATCACCAGATTTGCTGGTAATATCTTCATTTTGTCTGGCTTCATTATTGGTCGCTTGACGGCTCGCCATACAATATTCCCCTTCATCGTCGGTCTCTTCTACAAAGAGTTGCACAGGAGGTGAATAAGAACTGCCTTTGGCCATGTGCAGTGGCGTTACAGGTTGCCGGTCTTGCAGGGCTGCTTCCCTGTCATGGCTGCCGACGTTTTTTCGAGACGAAAAGAGCCTGAATTTGTCGTCAACAATCGGATCGTAGTGTTGGCCTATCTTTGAAATAAAAATTTCCCTTACAGCAACAACACTTGGTCTGGTTGGATGAACTGCTTTTATTTGGACATCTTCATCGTGACCAACGGCATGAACAACATAGCAGGAAGTTGACATAGAGTTAGCCAGAGCGTACAGAAGAAGATCAACTATATCGGTGTCAAATTTTTGGTTTAACTTGTAGTCGATAAGATCTTGTTTCCAGTCGCCTGTGATGTAACTTTTATAGTGGTCGTGGTGTTTTTCGATCTCAGTCCTCAGCACGTCTATGAGTCCAACCACGCCTCCCTCTACTAACTCTCCCTGGTCGGCAAGGCACTTTAAAAGAGATAGAGAGAGAGTATTAGAACTCTTTCAACTATGTGAGATCTGAAATCTGAACCCTTAAAATCTTGCAACAAGTTTACGTAATGTTCGGAAAATACCTGATTTTGATTCTTGAATGTTGTGTTTTCTAAAGCTAAGGCAGAAATGTGGATAAGGAATTTCTTTTTTCTTTGCACTTGACATGTTCGGAAATAAATAGATGCCAAGAGCATGACTACAAGAACGTATTCTGCAGGTGGTCTATCGTAATGGTAGTCCTTAGGTTTACCATAAAACAATCCGAATGGCCCAAAATCTTTCTGGTGTAATATTAAGATAAGCTGTTAGAAGTGGAATAAAAGAGGACGACGTTAGTTTTGGACTGGATAAACTTTACTAGCTCCTGATCTGCTGGCCTAATATATTAATACCTTGATCCAAGAGGAACAAATGCAGTGACCATCACGAGCAACAGAAATTCTTGCCTTGCACCAGTTGGCTATGAAGTCGTCAATCCTTTGTTGGGCGCCATTTTCAAAGTAGGATTTGATTGATAATTCTTTTGCACATTCCCAGCACTCCACTAGAGGATTGCCATGCCTGAGGACGAACGAAAATTTACCTGTCAGTTCTAACCTTCAACTCCCCTGGGAACTCACCCAGGCATTTCAACGTTTGGGTTTCGAGGTGTTCAAATTTACTCCAGAGGCCAAAGTGCCTGTCAAATGCCTCTTTATAGGAACATTAAGCACCCCCAGGAAGGAACATTGGTCAAACAGTTGTCTCAATTTGAATATAAAAATAAAATAATGCTATTAATTAATAAATACTGTCTATAAAAAATCAATTACCCTCTCCCCTCGAGGAGATTCTCTTGGATAATGAAACAGTTCAAATACTACAAACAAAGCCTTCAACCTAAACATAACAGGGCCAAGACTCCAAACAGATAGGAGGCAAACCATTTGGCTATCTATTTGCAGGTGTTACTGAGGAGTTAAACTCGGGGCGACGTGTCTCCCGAAAACATTTTCAGGTATCCGTTATCGCGAAATCTGAACTTGGGCCCGCGGATTGAAAGTCCAATTTCCTCATCGCTTTCTAATCGCCCAATTAATGGATATAATTCTCCACATTTTTTTAATATTATAGGACAGATATGGAAATGACGCTGCTGGGGGTCTGTTTAGGTGCACTGGCAGGCTTAACCAAAAATTCCATTTTTTAACCAAGGACCAGCTTACAAAAAAGAAGGACCGGATCCTAATAAAGGATCTAATCAGCAATAAGTGAAAATATAAGACGAAAAAGCAAGGCTGATTTTACAGTCGGGAATATCTTATCTTCTAACCAATATTTCGGAAGGCACGGCCTTCCTTCTTCAGACCCTTAAGAAGGAAAGCCGTGCCTTCAGAAATATTGGTTAGAAGATAATATATTCCCGATTGTAAAATCAGCCTTTCTTTTTTGTCTTATATTAACAAAAAAATGGCGACCGACAAGACGTTAAATGACTTCATTTTACTTGTATTCTGTTCCTCAGTTTTAGCTGGAAGAAAAGTACGATTTTTTCTATACATCGCACCTTTTGACCTGGCAGAGCACACTTCTTTGGCCCCACGAGAGGGGCGTTAGAAGCTTTTTGTTAAACAATCTTGGTTTTGGGTTGGGGATATTTGTAAAGGTCGTTGTGCAAATGACATGGGATTCCCCGGGTTCACCCCCCCCCCCCCCCCGGATGGCCACTGATAAGTAGATAATTCTTTCGTAGCTCATATCAACTAGTAAGTCACGCCGCATTTTTGGCTCCTATATCTATGTCATATCCGATGTCTATCTCCTATATCATGTATCTCAAAGATAGACGGACTACGTCTAAAATAAACAGGAATCTTCTTTTGGAAAATTAAGAACACCGTGAGGCCGGTTGCATCCACATCCGAGGGTTAATTCATGTATGTCACAGCATGAAGAATAATCTTCTGTGGGGGCGGGAGTCACATAGCAAGGTTTTGAGAACTGTTTCCAAGCAGCAAAAAACTGTATGGTTGTATCTTGTTATAAAAGGGAAACAGTATTGAAAAAGCGACGTATTAATGAGGCAATGAGCTATTGCAATAACAGGGTATCATTTTGGTGTCTTCTTAGAACGGTTATTACCGTCCCAAGGCTATTAGACCACCTATCATCATCATGACATCGTCTAAATATTCAGATGTCACACAACTGCAAAGAAGATATATTTTTCGGTGTCCTATTCAAAAATAGGATACCAATAAGTATCGTATCGCTTGTTATGTGTAAGCGTGGAGATTTCAGTAAATGCTATTTTTTTTTTACCTGTAACACTCTCCACGCTGGCTCTCATCTAGATCAGAATTTGCCATAAAGACATTATCCCCTGTAAGAATGAAAATAACGTTACTACCATGCAATGTGTAAGAAGCCGAGAATTTATTGATTTGGTTGCCAATTCGTCATAACAAGTTATTTTTTTATGCATTTATTAAATAAGTTTGTAAGACCGCATGTCTTTCTCTCGACTGCAAAACGATTCTGCTACATTTCGCTGGGACTTCAATATGCGTTAACTCTTCTTCGTGGTTTGGATGTCACTTTGATTATTCAGCCTTCCCTGTAAGAATTACAATATCATGTACAAAAGAAAAGAGTGTTACTCACCTCTAACACCACGTAGCACCGCCTGGGCGTAGGTACGTTTACCGTTGTTCATGTCGACGCGATCAGACAAAATGGAAGTTATACCCGCCTGGATTCACAAATTGCCACGTACAGCAAATGAGAAAACTGCAAGATTTGGAAAATTCCATATCTTGCAACTCACACTAGTTAACTCACCACCATTAACTCACCACTACTAACTTACCACCTTGTTAAACTCTGCGGATGGTACGGGAAGCAACGGTTCCTTCATTCCGACACGAAATGAACAAGAAAGTGTGCCTATTAATATTATCATACTTCTGTGAACCCTTTATCTCCAATTGAAGGCTTGGCTCAGGTACTGAGGCCTAGGATGTGAATTGATGCAAAAGTACTATACCAGCCCTGAAAATATTGTCAGGTTAGACATTTAGACATTTATTTATTTGCCACACACACGATTACAATAATTACAAAAAAGTATACCAAAAAAAGAAATGTAGGAAGAAATGGCGAGGAGGCCTAAAGGAAACTATAAAGCTTATATTAATTAGGCCTCCTCAGTTACAATTTTTAGAAGATGGCACAAAAATTACGGTGATGGATACAAAATAATATCAGGTGGAAAATTAAACTAATAAATGTTACGGAATTTTACAAGTAATGTTGAATACAGTATGTGGTCCTTGGTCCGCGTGTAAAAGTCATAAACTTGAATATCTTACCTCAATCAAAACGTAACGAGCTGAAAGACTCCCTGAAGATAGCTTTTATGTTCCTCTCGATAATCCTGAAGTTTCAAGTTCTAGACATAAATATTTTGCTTGGAATTCGTAAAAAGGCTACCGTTTTCGATGGTCCTTGGTCCGCGGCTCATGTAAGCAACACGAAAAGTACGTAAGAATGCGATGTTTTTCCAACGAAAACGCAATTTTCACAGTATTTCATGTATTTTTGTTATTCTTGATACGATTGACTATAGTTTTGTGGCAAGTTTGTGTTAGTATTAAATGTTAATCTGCTTTTCTTTTCAGACAACAGTCTGAACAGTCTCCCACACAAAGTTTAAATTTTGTCTCTCTTATTTATTTTTACTAAAACATTTTTTTTTTTCCAAACTTTGGGCAGGAGGAGAGATACACTGAGTAGTCTGGGAATTAATGTGGTGTTTATTATTTAAACGATCGTTATTTTTAACACCGATCTTTCAGCCATGTTATTGACTGCAGACTGAACTCTTTTCAACACAACTAGCTGCTGGTCGTCTTTCACATTGATAATAAAAGAGCAGGGAATAACAGCTCCTCCTCCAGGTGACTGCTGTGCTGGCCACAGCGAAAAGCTCTGACATGGGTCTCCCGTCTGTTTACTAAAGAAGAAGATTTTTTTTTCTGAAAAGAGGGTTATTTAATACAGTATTTAATATTTTGCAAGAGAGAAAGGGCTACCTCATTCTCTTTTGGTTTTGGTATTAGCATAAGAATTATTATTTTTCATAAATCACCGAGGGAGTCCTAACCCTTCACTCAGGTAACTGGCACTTAGCTTTTAGGTTTAATGAATTGTGACCCCTTGATCTAATTACTTTTCAGATGACAAGTCATGTAAAATAGGGTTTGATCAATTCCAGGGGGGTACTCTAGGAATTTCTGGGCGGGGATGTGCCGCTGGGACCCTGGAACCCTTAACCTATACCAGAGCTAGTTCAGCTGAATTTTGCTACCCTATAATACTCCTAAAATCCCCCTTATCCTAGAGTAGCTGTGTCCCTAGTCTAGATAAAATCTTCAACCGACTGATCAGTTTCCTGAAAAATGATACCCTATTCTAGACCCAAACGCTCTGATTTATATACCCTGTCCTAGAGTAAACTGCTTGAAAACCATACCCTTCACAGCGGCACATACCTATATAGCCCATATATGGCAGTACCCCCCCCCCCGGAGATCAATTAAGGATACACTGAGGATATGGGATGTATTACTATATCATGTGAAATTAATTCAAGTTGGATGGGTGAGGTAAATATCGCGTCCGCAAGCCCGCCCTTCGTCCTTTCTTACCAGTCAATTGAATCAATGTGAGAAGAACTCAGAAGCTCCCAAAAGCATGATGACAGCCCCTGTGGGACCCGTCCAATAGGTAAGCCAGCCATGGTTTCTACTCTTTCTCCCCTTTTGGCATCTGTCACAACGCTCCACATATTGCGTGGTATTAACTCCAACTCTGGAACCCAGACCAAGCACGCATTTTTGTCGTGCTTGTTGCCATACTCCTTGGTGACTTGGAGTTCTAATAGAGGTGGAGGGCGGATTTGAAATATGTGATAGCCCTTGATGACAGCATTGGAAACGACCACTTTGATCATTTTGGATTGATGGCTAGAAATGAAAGAAAACTTTTCTGTAGGCAGAGCACTACTATGGAATATCACATATGGGAATCTAAGGTTTTCCTTTATGAAATAGAATTTAACTGACTACTCTCAACATTTTCTTAACATTGTTGACCTTTAATGTCAATGGGTTGAGGCCATTTAATACAGTACTTGTCAAGTTATCCAAGCCAATAAACGAATGTGACACATGCTGAACTTTCAGTTTAAAAATTAATTATATTTACATGTTCAATATACCGTAAATCCTCTATTAAGCCCCCCCTCTCAAATAAACCCCCCCTTTTCAGAGGAGGAAAGTTAATAAGCCCCCCCCCCTCTCCCAAGCGTTATTCTTCAGAAAAGAAATAACGATTAACGTGGACTGGTCAGTTATGATTTATTCAGGCTGGAAGTTTATATTGTTTTTGGTTTTCGGCGGCATGACCTCCAACTTCTTATGCTTAACTTTCTCAATTTTGCGCTCTAGCTCTCTGTACAACGCGTAAGTCTACTCTGTCTCATACCACGGTATTTCTGCTACAGGTGATTCATTTTGCTAAATTAAATAAGCCCCCCCTAAAAAGTGCTTGAAAATAAAAGCCTCCCGGGGGGCTTAATAGAGGATTTACGGTAATAAAGTAAGCAAAATTTGGCGGGAAGGATCGCGGTAGGCCTTGTATGTAACGTATTTTCTTAACTAGAAACAGAGGAAATGGCTGTTTAAACAAATAATCGCAGGTCTTACATACTCTCTATACTTCAATAACAGTTATTTTTCAACCGATGATTTTCAAGGAAAAGAGAATAGCACTGGAACAATCGATTTTAAAATTTTTCACCTGTAGAGAGTTCATACAACTAACTCTTACAGTCAACAACAATCGTGGCAAAAAAATTGCCTGTCGTTTTCAATGGGTGTTTTATCGACTCCAATTGGTATGCAGTCAATGCATCCACATTTCGCATTGGTCACACATAACCCATGGCAAATTTTCGTCATTGGAAGGAGAATACTCTTGCCAGCAGACTTTGCAGCTGTTGTCGTTTTGTTGGGGTAGTGATCTTCTCCATTCCCTTCCGCTAGTCGCACGCTTTCTTCGTTTGCCTGCACTCCTTTCCTTTTCAGTAGACTTCTGATTTTTCTTTTGTTTTCTTTCTTGCACTTCTCTCTTTTTCGCTTCTTGATTCCTTCTTTTAGCTTCCTTCTTCTCTTCCCTCTCTCTTAATTTCTTCTGCTTTGCGGCAAGTTCCCTCGCTTTCTTTAATTTTGCATTAAGCAAAATTTTCATGGAAGCTTCACCGTTTAAATAGTTGGGGAGCGTTTTTTTCGGATTTTTGCGACTCGCATTGTTGTTGTCGGGCGCAGAGGGTAGATGATTATTTCCTCAAGCACTGTGGAAACTGAATAAGAAGAAAATGAAGCTGTACATGGGCGTGGGGTAGAAGTTAAAGGCGTTTGCTGCTGTATAGTTGATTCGTTTACTGAATTGTTTTTCCATGCAGCAGTGAGCAAGGTCTTCCAAGTCTGGTATGTCGGACTGCCGTCTAAGTTGTAGCCCTCATCCAACCTGCGCTTGTATTTCACCTTCACTGGAGTTTTTAAAACAGACTCTAATGCATCAAACGCATCAGAATAGGCACTTTGACTTAGACGATATGATCGGTGGGATACATTTTGCGTTGAGCCTACAAGCAGACTTGGTTCAGAAAATGAAGACTCCGAGGCTGTAGTCATAGGAGTACGCGTTGTGCTTACAAGCGTACTTTGTCCAGACTCTTCAGGGAGGGACAACTCACAAGTCTCCGATAAAGGATTACTTGTTGAGCTTAAAGGCTCACTTTCTTGGGGTAGTGGAGACTCGCAGGCCTGAGACAAAAGAGAGGGCGTTTCGCATTGAGACGTACTCTGCTCAGGGGGAGACAATGTACTCATGGTGGAAGTTACGGAGGAAGTACGCGTCGGTTCAGGCATTCTAGATTCGCAGGCAGAGTCAGAAGGAAGCGTATTTTGGTCACTGTGCGAATATACCAGGGATGATCTAACTTGGTCATCGGTAATCTGATCTCTACAAATAGGATAAATACCGGACTTTCTAAAGGCTTCTTTAAGAGTGGATGGACGCATCACGTCGTCCCAGGTAGATTTGAAGACACTACAGAAATTCTTTTTTGTAATGTCCGTACCCGGATGTTTCTGGGAGAAGCGCCTCACATGTTTGTACCAGGTCTGTTTCATTGCTCCAAAGAGACCAACGTCCGCGGGTTGCACAAGGTGGGTGGCATTCTTTAACAGGGCGAAAATATGCACTTGATTTTCCTTGGCTAGTTCAAACGTCTGGAGATCAATATGGGCGTCTGCACTGTCAACCAGGAGGACCACTGGCCTGGCGGGTGGAATATTTGGTATAAAGTGGTTGGCAAGCCACATGTAAAATGTACTGGCATCCATGTATCCCTTTTCAGTGATGGAGAATGCGCTTCCAGCTACTCCATCCTCCACTGGATTGTAGGTAGTGGGGACGCGCTTTCCAGCGAAGAGATAGTAAGGGGGTATCCACTGGCCCGCAGCACTGAAGCAAGGTAGAACCGTTACGTGCTCCTTCATACCTGTTATTACACGGTATGGCTGATCTTTGGGTTCCGATGGTCCAAGTACTTTTCCTGCCTTTCCTTGTAAGTCAAACCCGGTTTCATCACAATTCCAAATTTGGCCTGGACGGGTGTCAAGTCTAGTCTCTATCATAAACTGTTTATACTCTGCAAACCAGTTGTCTACGTGTGCAGCCGAGATTTTTGCGCGCTTTTTGTCTAACGGTCGAGCATTTCTCAATCTCACTTTCGGGTTTCTCTTAATGAACCCTCTATACCACTTGCGACCGGGGCGGCTCACTTTGAATGGTGTTTTTCGTTTGTCCTTCTGAATAAACTTTTGTACGGAGTCGAGAAATTCATCAACAGAAAGGCCAAAACCACGCTTTGATCTCTCCACCAACCAATCAGCCAGTTTACTTTCTTCAGCAACCGTTAGTATAGGGTTTTTCCCCTTGCCTGCTTGTTGATATCTTCCTTTCAATCTATCTCGCAACGTTGATTCAGGCATACCCCACCGTTTTGCTGCCCTTGGCACTGGCATACCGTCTTCCACATCCTTCATTGCACTTTCATATGTTTGTCGAGTTTGCTCCCGATCTTTAGCGGTCTTAACTGGTTTGGACATAATGAGCCTAAAAAGTGTAGAAAGGTTCTCAGTGTTGTTTCACTAACACTGGAACATTTTAGCATCGTCTGTGTCCCTCTATAAACCCCCTATACCTTGTACCTAGCCTTCATCCCACCCAACCCCACTCCGACTTTATGCACTTTTTTATGCAACAAATGCCTCATCTTTAGATCATAGTAAGAAGCCAACAAAATTTTAATGATTATCTTGTTCTGTTATGTTTTGATGTTATCGTCGTTGCTCAATTCTGCGACGCGCGGGATGCAAAGCTAATGTACTGGCTTTCAAAACTGTCACGCAATTTGTCACGGCAATATTATCGCTTCAGTCTTTTCATATTTTCCCTCCCTTTTGTTTACCCTAGAACTGAAATAAACCTCTACCTAAATATCAACAGAAGTATAAAATTTTTACCTTATTGACAGTTAATACTCAGCGCTCAACGACGTTAAAAATATAAACACAGCGCTTTTTCAACCTACGAAAAATAAAAATTTTGGAGAATATATTCAGCGCAGTCAAAAATAATTACTAAAAACACAGTAAAAACTATGTATGTATTCCAGATATTAAGAGAAGAGGACTTATAAACATGTATAAAGAAGTTTTTTACAATTTTTTGAAAACAAAGCCTTTCTTCATTCACTCATGCAAAGGTTTCAGTTTATTTTGCGAAATGTAATTCAGCCAAGGTCACAGGCCGCGGACCAAGGACCACTACCCGAAATTTGGTGATATTTTTCAAGGGTTGATTAAACAAAAAATTCAAAGACTACATCAAATGTGCTTTCAACGACGGAAATAGTGTTCCCTGAAGACCTCTTCTGCAAAAAGGTACGTCTTCCCGTTGTGTTATAATTATTGACAAGTTGTGTAAACATGACTATGTAATTTACGGCGCCGTAAAAGTACAAACTTCAAGAAAAGCAAATTCACCTACCTGTAAACAAACTTGAACTGCGCGCCTTTGACAACAGCATGAAAGCCGAAACCTCGTCATATGAAAGGAAACTAATCGATAAATCATCGGACACATTCATTTTTTTCGTATTTTATTTCACGACGAAGTATTTCATCATGTTCGGAAAAGACGCGGACCAAGGGCATCGTGGACTTCCGCGGACCAAGGACCACATACTGTATTAAAAAGCATTTTCGTAAGATTTCAGTTGGAGTATACTAATAATTATTACAAATAAATGCCTTGAGTGCTCTTTTAAAGGAAGAAGGTGAGGAAGCGTTGATGATATTGGTGTTTAAGGTGTTGTAAAATTTAGGTCCTTGATAAAAAACGGGAAATTGTTTGGTTCGAGTACGACAGAAAGGCAGACGAAATTTACACGAGTTTCTTGTATTATACAAATGAATTTGACTTTGTAAGGTAAATTTACAATGAAATTTTAAAGGTAGAGTATGGTTTTGATAGGAGTACATGAATAAGCCTAGTTGTAGTAAGTATATGTCATGAAATTTTAAGATACCAAGATTTTGAAAGACTGGACCAGTATGTGCATCGAAAGTGGTTTTAGCTATAGTTCTGATCACTCGTTTCTGTAAAATCTCAAGACGAATAAGGTTAGTTCTGTAGGTAGAGGCCCAAACTAAGTTGCAATAAAAAAAGTATGGATAGACTAGAGAAAAATATAGTGTTCGTAAGGTTTTCGTAGATGAATAGAAACTGGATTTACGAATAATTCCTATACATTTAGAAACTTTATTGGCGACATGCGAGATTTCTGATTTCCAACCTAAATTTTCATCCATAATTACTCCCAAGAAAACTGTTTCTTTTACTTCATCAATTTTTTGGCTATTAATTAAAAGTTAAATAGTTTGATTTGTATGCTTTTGGCATGGTTTAAATACAATGAATTTGGTTTTTTTCAAGTTTAATGAAAGCCTGTTAGCTCTAAACCATAATGACAACTTATTTAGCTCAGCGTTCAGTATATTAGCCAGGCAGTCTTTATCCTTGTAAGACACAAAAACGTTTGTATCATCGGCAAATAATATCAGCTGTAATATTGTTGACGTGTTGATTATATCGTTGATGTAGAGCAGAAAAAACAAAGGCCCTAGTATTGAACCTCGGGGAACGCCACACATGATATTAGCACAAGACGAAACATAACCATTGTATTCTACAAATTGAAGTCTGTTGGAAAAATAGTTCTTAATCCATTTCAGAGCCAAGCCACGTATGCCATAGCGTTCAAGTTTATCAAATAAGATGGAATGATTGACTGTATCGAAAGCTTTCGAGAGATCTAAAAAAACACCAACCGCTAATTCACCACGATCAATAGCAGATGAAATTTTTTCATGTAAATCAATCAAGGCAAGCGTCGTAGAGTGGTTTTTCCTGAAGCCGAACTGGTTATCACAGAGAATATGTAAATTAGTTAAATAATCATACAAGCGATTATAGATGATTCTCTCTAGAAATTTTGAAAAGCTTGGTAGAACAGAGACAGGCCTATAGTTGGTGAATAATGATTGGTCATCAGCTTTAAACAGTGGTACCACACGAGCTATTTTCATTTGATCTGGTACAATGCCATGAATGATCGATAAATTCATAATGTGAGCCAGAGGTCCCGAAATGATTTGAATAGATTCCTTAATTATAGACATTGGAATATTATCGTATCCAGCTGCTTTCCCAGAAGCAAAGGATTGAGCAATGGTAATAATTTCATCCTCTGTTGTTGGACTAAAAAAGATTGATTCTCGAAATGATCCAGATAGAAAATCTTTATGTGAACAAGGAGGAGGCTGTATCTTCTTTGCGAGGTTGGGACCAATACTTGAGAAGTAGCTGCAGAACCTATTTGCTACTTCCACTGGATCAGAAATCTCCTGACCATCTGACTTGAATATAGTATTTAATTGAGGCCTTGACTTTTTCCTATTTAAGACTTTGTTTAAAACTTTCCAGGTCACATGTGTATTTGATTTAGCATCTTCCAATTTCTTTTCATAATACCGACGCTTAGCTAAACGCAAGGTGTGATTCAATTTGTTCTTGTATCTTTTGTAAAGTGAAGAATTGTCGATTGTTGGAACTTGAAGATATTTTTTATAAAGTTTATTCTTTGTTTTAATGGATTTAAGAAGAGCTTTTGTTAACCTCTGTTTTTTAAAGCACCTCAGCTTTCTAGTCACCTTCTTGAGAGGGAAGCAATCGTTATAAATCTTTGTATACATTTCATGAAAACGTTTGTACGCAATATCTGGCTCATCACAAGTTTTAATTGAAGACCAATCAACAACTTCTAGTTTTTCAACAAATGTAAGAATATTATTCGGATTCTTATCTCTAATAAAGAAGGGGTCTTGTCGACATTGATTTGCTGACCTGTTAACATTATCTGAATGAACTGAGAAGATGGGTAGATGATCTGAAATGTCAGTAAATAATAAGCCGCTTCTCGAACGTTCAAAAAAGTTGTTCGCAAAAATATTATCTATTAACGTGGCAGTATGCGAAGTAATTCTCGAGGGACGTGTAATCAAAGGAAAAAACATATTAGAGTACATTCCATCTAGGAATTGGCCTGTGAGGTGATGATTTTGGTCGTTAATTACATTGATATTAAAGTCCCCCATTAGGAAGCATATTTTATTTTCTCTAGAGATCTTACCTAACAACTCATTGTTTGTAGACAAGAAATCGTTGAGTCTGTGATTTGGCGGTCTGTAAACAATACCAACAATTATATTTTTTTCTCAAGGTCTTATTAATTCAATGAACAGCGATTCTACAATATCAGCATTATGGAGGGACAAATCTTCTCAAAGCTTGAACTCCAACTCGTTTGAAATATAAAGACCTATCCCACCTCCAGTTCTATTTTGCCTATACTTGTGAAGAAATTTGAAACCACTAATATCGACCGAATGAGAAGAATCGTTTAGCCAGGTCTCAGAAATTCCGATTACAGAAAATTTTATGTTTAAGCATGATAGATAGTCAGTCAGCTTTACTAAATTATGAGGAAGACTACGAATATTAAGATGTAGGAAAGAAAAATCGGCATCAGAATAATTTTCGCGTCTGAGCATTTCGTTAAATTGATTTTCAATAAAATAGTCGCAGGGTGTCTCATCTGCATTAAAATTAGTGTGAGGATCAAGACTGCCAGACTGTGTCAAAGAAGCGTTTGAGTTTGAAAAAATTGGATTGTAATGTAAGCTAGAAAATCTATCAAGATCAAAGTGAACAGGACCATTCTGTAGTTCATATAGCGCTAGAGAAAAGCTAGAATCGTCTAAATGATTAAAGGGCAGTACATCTGAGAGCGAGTATTGTGACACAGACATTTTAACTTAGCAGTAAAGTAACTAATAAACTTATCTGATTTAACGTCTGTCCTTTACAATCAACTTGTCCAATACAAAGTACGCTACTTTTCCGTTCCGCTTTGCTTCCTCCAGCTTGGGTCTCTGCTCTTCACGTTTATCTAGGGTCTCCTTAGCAAGATCTTCATTTACATATAAACCGACAGGTTTAATTCTTCTTGTCATCTTCAATATTTGCTCCTTTTGCGTTTTGAGTCAATAATTTCCTTTAATATTAACTTTCCGGGGTCTACATTTTATTTCTTTCAGCTTTCTCATTTGTACATTATGGCAAGGAAAATAAAAACGCAGAAATCAGTTATGAGTCTGCCACAGCCGCCGACGTGAAAATAATTTTTGAAGAACCTGGTGTTAGAGATATTGGTGTTAACAGCCGTATTCTAAACGTCTCTTCAAAAAGATTTCAGTACTGCAAACGGCTTATAGACGTGCGAGCAAGGCAGGAGGAAAATCACTGGCAACGTTGTTGAATGGATGAAAAACCAGACCGAAATATCAATTCGAAATTTACTATAATGAAGTTGAAGTGCAGAAGGTGAAGACACAGTGTGAAATCCTTCGAGGTCAAATATAGAACCATAGTCACGCCACTCATCTGTATCTTTGCTTAAACCTTTGCAGTGAATTTTGATTCTTTTCTTCTCTTTATCGACCTCGTGAATTTCAATTTCATACAGTTGGTTGTCCTTTGTCATTTTATTTTTGTTCATAGCTTTAAACACTGGTAATACTGGTCAACAAACTTTGCTCCGCTATTTCAAATTTAGCAATGCTGCCTTGAACTGTGCATATGCAGTGAACAAGAGTCATTAGATGCTGCATGTATGATCACTGAATATCAAATGTTCATCAATTTATGACAAGCGTTTCATATGATTATTGATTGAATCACA
Source organism: Porites divaricata (assembly GCA_038088405.1). Lineage (NCBI taxonomy): Eukaryota > Metazoa > Cnidaria > Anthozoa > Scleractinia > Poritidae > Porites > Porites divaricata. Next base: position 13,898,451 of record JBBMOI010000004.1, on the reverse strand, counting down.
ATCGCACACAGCAACTGTTATTTGCAGCGCTTCATCAACGCTGCCCAACGCTGCATAAAAGCTGTTTATCGACCATATAGCTTCATGTGGCTATTTTTTCGCATCTTTACGGCAGCACTCCTGCAGCGTTAATGCAGTCACAAAAATGCACTGCTGCAGCGAACGGAAAACAGCGTTCGTGCAACCTTTCTGCAGCACTTGTTGCAGCGCTAATAAGTCGCTAAAGCAGAGCTGTTTTAACGTCTTCTGTATCGTATGGGTAGTCAAAGTTGATCATTGATTATTGTCACTTTTCTCGTCTTTTCAGGAAGACCATGTGACAAAAAACTGGATAAAAGCGGCAATGTGGTCGCAGTTTCGTCAGGTTTCAGTGAGAACTTTCTTTTTTTTATGTTCTACTTTCGCAGGGCAAAAGAAACCAAATGATGATGCCGGCACCAGCCACCCTCAAGCTTCTAAAAAAAGAAAGTGGAAACTTCAAGCATGGATGCTGTTTTTAAGGCCTCAAATGGCCTACCGTCTGCCACCATGATAGAATGGCTCGCGGAGTCGATGGACTTGACAAAGAGCCAGGTAATAAAAATTATACAGTCTTGACATTTGCACGTTGTTTTCCTCGTCTAATATCCATCCTGCTTTTATTAGGTGGGTCTTTTCCCCAGTGTGACGTTTCAGCAACCAAACAGCTTGAAAAGAATTCTGGAATTTTAATGTTGCTTGACAAGCCTCACACTTAAAAAGGTTTACGCCGGTTTCGCTACTTGTCTAGTTCGCTGCGTTCCAGTTCCCTACATGTTCGCTACAAACATGCCGAGTTCGCTGCCTCTGTTAATTCACTGTTTTAAATTCTCTTGTAACCATAAGCCACAAGCAATATCTCTAATTTATACTCCCAAATTCAGCGTTAACCTGTTGCCGTAAAAAGATAAAACTTTTGAAAGCTAATAGTATTTACTTCGGCAATCAAGGAACGGCTTAATAAAAAAACTTCGTTCCATTTATTACTTTTAGATCGGTGACCAATCGGTAGCTTCTAGACGTTCGTAATAAGAATGATCAGCGATAGGATTAAGAGGAAGAGATCTGAGAATATATTGACCCGGTTGTGTTGCAAATCAACGCATGGATGCACGATTGCCGTTTTTAGGAGTCAGTTTAATAACTGATCATATGCAAATTGCCTACTAGTTAGTCGAGCGTGCTTTGAGCAACGCGAGACTCTTAAAATGCAGTTGTTTTTTTTTCGGACCTAGTTTGTAGGCCCCGCGTTCCTAGCGAAGACCGTGGAAACTGGGGATAAGAATCGTGACGACTTTCATTGTATGGAAATGAGACTCATGATGGGCATGTGGTTTATTTTGGGGGATGACTGGAATAAAGTGCAATGTTTATCACGTTTAAAAGGTTTTCTTCCATGTAAGAAATCAGAGTTTATCTTTTTCGTTAAAACAGGTTACATTTCATGCTTATATGACATAGTAAGCCGATAAAATCGTAAGTGCAAAACAGACATAAGAAAAAGTAAAACTGTAAACACGTGCTCTCTCTGATCTTATGGTAATTTGGTTCTGACCTCGTGCGAAAAAACGTGACAGAAAGAATCTTTTTGTAAACACGTGTTCCGGGTCATGGTAGCGCAGAATGTGGGGATGAAAATCGACACGATGCTTTCAATCTCTGTGAACACTTCGAGAAACAACGTACCATTGTCCGAATGTTATGTTTTGAGACGAAAAATTTGCAAAGATTAATGGATTATACGGTGATCTCGCTTACAAATCCACACACCATTCGTGGTAGACCCACACTAAAAGATGTCGAGCGTTTTCAGAATAGGTCGTTCCACGAATTCGTTTGAAAGCGTTGATAACTTTGAAAGAAGTGAATACATCAGATGTTGAAACAAGGAAGAATGTTCATAAGCAGAACTTCGATGATGAGGTAAAAAACAACAAGCAAATCGTCGCTAATTTACCTCTCCCGTTCAACGGAGAGGAAATGTACGAGCAGACGGTGATTTAAATAAAAGAAGGATGTACGATTTAAAAACGTCGTGCTACTGCTGTGCTAAGCTGGCTCGACTGTAGCTCGACTGCAGCACCGCACTAGCACGACTTGGTTTCAGACGTAGAATTTAATTCAGTCGAATAGAACGGCTGTTGCCGAAAACAAAACACAATAATAAAGAAACGATTCAGGAAACTTTAAAATGTATTCTAATGGGTTTGTAATTTATGAATTGAGTTCGGCACGGCGGTAGCACGACGTTTGAAACCAAGTCAAGTTACTGCCGTGTAGCACGGCAAGGTTTGCCGTGCTACACGGCAGTAGCACGACTTGGTTTCAAACGTCACACTACTGCCGGCCGCGCTAAAGTCGAATTTAATTCGATCAATTGAGTTCGGCACGGCAGTAGCACGACATTTGAAACGGGCCTAAGTGAGCTATTTTGTGCCCCACAAGTTCAGTACAATAATTAGCGTACACTTTATTTTAGACAATGATTCAAATGAGGCACCATACACAGGATCCAGAGGAGATGTGTTTATTAGAATATCAAAAGCCGTCGAAAACCTCTGAAAAAATGGGTTATTTTTCGCGTTACAGTTTCGTTACACTTTCTATAAACCGACTATAACCTGTACACGGCAACAGATGATGACGGAAATGACGTAGTAAAGTAAATGTGTTCAAGATTAGAGCAATAAAAGGAGATGGTAAACCAACACGACTTTTATCTCATGCCAAAATGCTGCTCGTTTCAATAAAGTTTTTTTCGTTCGCTGAGTAGATTATGCTCTGGAACGTTCTACATTTTCACTGAGTAAATGTGCTTTTACCTGCATATTTCACACTGAGATCATGACACACATATCGATTTACTGTGGTTATTAGCAGGAAGGAGCGTTGCGTGACGACTAAAAAACGACTGTGTAGCATTCTCTTTTGAAGCGTGATCGTGAAGCTTTTTATTACGCCTAAATAAGGGTTCCAATTTTCTCCAAAGTGCCTTCTAGATCTGAATAACTAAGCGATTTTCGTCAGTCCATGAATGAAATGTTTTTGTGCAATGCTGTATCACGTTAAGCCCAACTCATAGTTTTGTTTGGAGAATCTTGAACTATTATGGGTAGTGATTTACAGGTCGTGTGTATACTGTTGCAATAAAACGTAATACTGAGTAGAGCGGAGGTACAAGGCAACTGTGATATCATGACGACTGAGCCATTCTTCGGTGGTCCCAACAATCCTACCTCTTGCGTCTTTGCCTGTGCGTTTTACGACTCAGTAATAGGAAGCCTTTACACAAGCGAAACCCCCTTAAGACATCGAAGACTGTTGACATGTGCACAACAAATCTCCAGTCTTGGAAGATCTTAACTTCATGATCACTTAAAACTCTGTTGCCTTCGCTTAGATCTCTAAGATCTTTAAAACTCCCTCCACAGCTGATGTTTTGATTCTCGAATTAGCAGCGGTCTGTTGCTTTTGCGTTTTCGGTCTCATTCACTTCCGTCACCGAGAAATGCGGTGCACAACGAACTAAGTCACGTGGTACATGTATCCTCCCTTATCCATTTTTTACTCGCCACTACGCGCTTCGGGAGCCCTTCAGGCGACGGTCTTCCGTCACCCTTCGGACGACCTACTGTGTACCAACGAGGATATAGCTTGCGGTTATTGATTTTCAAAATACCGAACAACAAAGTCGATCTGGATTAGTTACAAAGCAAAGAAATCCTTTACAGTAGATTCATAAAGATCCCATTGGGCTAATTAATCGCGCTAAGCGACAGCTATAAACATTTTTCGAGGTGAGACTTTAAATAAGTAATTCATTTATTCACATGCAACTCCTCTGGACCCTGTGCAGTAGGTCGAAAGCATAATTCAACTTTTTCACTTGCTGTAGCCCAAGCTTTTTTGACCCCTAAAAGAGACTATGTTACTGAAAACACAGACAATACACATTTTCATATTTTTGCATGTGCAACCCTAAGCGAGATCTTCACAGCTAAATATAATAGCGCTGCTTTGTCTAATTATTAACATAACCAACTCCATCTTTCAGACCTGCAATTTATTTAAGGCTGTCTTATAAAGGAACATCAAGTACAGCATGTATTTTTTTCAGCTTTAATAAATTGCAGACTATTTGAATGATCTGTTTAGAAAATCCTCTTAACAGATGGAATGGGAAAATGTCAATTAATAAATCCTTTGATCACACTGTCTTCTGCTTTCCTCTTGCCAAACCATCCTTCCCTACAGAGGAGCAAAGGTTGGAACAATTATCAAAAAAATAAAACAAAGACAAGAGATTACACCTGAAACCCCTCTTTACTGTTACTTTAACACCCAGGGAGAAGGTTGTGGTACTTCTATACAGGTATGTGCCATGGAGTAAGTACCCTACTTGGCTTCGTTCTCTGATGCTTTGGTAGCTGGGTTCCTTTGTAAAATTATACTAGCTCACTATCACTACATAAACCTCAGGGGTGTCAAAATGTTTTAAAGTATGCGGCCGAATCTGGAGGCTGTGACAATAATTACTGAGGGGCCACAAGGCCCCTGAAGCTAGGGGGGAATAGAATTGCTGGCAACATACAGTCAAGTAGCTGATGGAGCTCCAGCAGTCACCAGCTTGTTTTGAAACCACAGAAACCTCTGTTTAAAACTGAAGATACATCAATGGGATCAAGATATGAACTTGAGCCTACAGCTACTGAATATTAAAAAAAAAAACCCACTCTTTTCAGGCAAATCAAGTCATTTGAAGATTAAAATAGGCATGGAAACACTCTATGACACAAAAAAGATGTTTACAATAATATTATCTAGATTCACCCAATATTTGCTAGACCTTCACTTGCTGGAGGGTGTGTTAAACAACTTGGACATTGCATTGAAAGCCTGTTGTCAAGGATACAACTAAGAAGAGATGGTCAACATACCTAGACTGTATTTTTCAGTAGATACTGGAAAAGAATCAAGAAAGCATTGTGAATCTTGTGAATCTAAGAATTAAAGAATTGGAGCCAAATACAGGATCAAAGGACAGTAAAAAAAAAGGACTGTGGATATTTTTTTGGAAAAAGGAAATAAATACAGCTTAAATGTCTGAGGACTGATTTGCACATTTAAATTCATACATGTAATTTATTGATAATATTTTGATCTTTCTTTTTTTTAGAACAATAATAATATCATTGTTGAATCAAATAACGTACGAGAATAAAATTTCAGTATTTCCTTTAACACTAGAAGAAAAACTGTTGTATACATAATAACTATACACAGCTGTATATCATTATTATTGTGGTTCAATTTTATCCCTGGATAATTTTATCTTCCTTTGTGTCATACTCATTGTCATACATTTTCATACCCCAAAACACAGGAAAAATTTAAATTGAAGTATAAAGCAAAAGCACAACAAATAAATGCAATTAGCCAGTCTTCCACTCTGGAGTGGACGGAATTATGTCTAAACAAATTTGATAGATGACTGGTGATAAGCTACAGCTAAAAATGTAGCTTGTTCATGCCATCCTCATTTCTTATCAACAATGTCAAATTAATATATTGTTACAGATGACTAGCTCTTCATTGGAGGAAACAACCACAAGGAATCGAACTACATATTAATATCAAAATGAAAAAGAAGATGACAGAAAATAATGTCCATGTATGGCCAAAAGAAATAAATGATCACTAGCTCACTCAAAGCGATCACTGGGTGACTGTTTCTCCTGAAAAGTTTGAACTCTCTGTTGGATACTCCCTTTTGCCTCACTAGCTACAGGTACATACCCCTCCCCCTTTAGGTTTGTTACACTTGCAAGCTTAGAAAAAAAATGAAGGGCACAAACTTTCTTGATTTCTCTCAGATAATAACAATTTGGACTACTTTTGGGCTTAAGACTTGTTCTAAACATAAATCTTCAAAGGCAAATTAAATGCTAAAAAGCCAACACTAACCTTCCAGAAGCACGTAATTAACATGTGACTGTTTCGAAATCAGTTGAGTAGAGCTTTCAGCAACTTTACGTCGACTGGCAAAGCCTTCCACCTGTTAACACTTTAAACTGTGACCATAGGCTTTTTCTCCACGGTATTTCGCTATTTTGATTGATGACTTCGGTGAATCAGAAGCTGCAAAATCCAAAATCTTGAGCGACGCTCGATTTGACACAGAGAAAGACTCACGATTACATTGCTCAAACCGTACAGTCGAGAAGAGCTTTGAGCAACTTTACATCGAGTGATAAAGCCTTCCAGCACTCAACACTTTAAACTGTGACCATCAACCTTTTCTCCATTCTATTCCACTCAGGACAGGATATTTTGTTTGACAATTTCGGTAAATCAGAAGGTACAACAACCAACACCTTGAGCGGACACTCGTTTTGAAACGGCGAAAAACTCGCCACGACAGGACAATTGGGTAGAGCTTTCAGCAACTTTACGTCGAATGATAAAGCCTTCAAGCAGTTGACACTTTAAACTGTGACCATCTGCGTTTTTCCCATTCCATTCCTCTCAAGATAGGCAATTTTGATTGATGACTTCGATGAATCAGAAGCCGCAAAAGCCAAACTTTTGAGTGACGCTCGATGACAAACAGCGAAAGACTCGCCATAATATTCCTCAAAATCACACAGTTTGAGGGGAGGTTTCTGAAACTTTACGAACCGAGATAATAACCTTCCAGCGGTGAACACTTTAAGCTGTGGCCATCGGCGTTTTCCCCATTCTATTCCGCTCAGGAGATTATATTTTGCTTGATGACTTCTCTACATCAGAGGCCGCAAAAGCCGCAAAACGTTAACGACACTCGTTTTGAAACATCGCAAGACTCGCCATGACATTCCCCGCAGCTGCATGATATTTATTGTTAAAATAATACTAAATCTTCTTTGTTTGGTCATGACATTTGCTGGAAGGCCAGCTATATCCCTTTTCAACTCACTCGGGATTCAAGATACTTAATTCCATTAGCCTGTGGGTTAAAATAACGAAGAAACCAAATAGCATCGGAGTCCATCTTGGTGCTTCGCGCAAAAACAGAGCAGAAACTCTGCAACCGGATGTGATGTCATACAGCGGTGGATCATAGGTATACAAAAGAAGTACTAGGCACTATTGGAGTCGTGGGCCCCCCCCCCCCCCCCCGATTGTAATGTATAACATCATTCACAGCAGTTATCACCTATTTAGTTAATGAAAGAGACCAAGAAATCACGATTAAGGTGAATTTAATTTGATCCTGTTCGTGTGTATAAAAACTCAAACATCCATAGAAAACGCATCCGATCACTGATCACCAAACCTTAATTATCGACTGCAAAAGCTTTAAAATTTGGGCAGCACTAAAACATGGAATCCGGAATCCGGAAACGGAAACGGAACGGAATACGGAATCAAATATCAATGATAGAAAATTAAAGAATTTCACACTGCATAATTTAGTACAATCCAAAAAGAATTTGTTTTAGTTTTCTTGGCAGTTCCCTTAAATATATTCTTGTTATTGTGTCTTGATAAGGTTTGCCGTAGTGTGAGTTATTGCACTGCAAGGCCGATGAAAGTAATTTTACGATTAATTTTTATTCATGAGTCTATGGGTTGGATAATACAGTTAAATATTGCCTTTGTAGCTAGATGTCAAGAATAGTAGTAATTGGCCTCAGACCACACCATGTTTGGCAATAAGTTCAACTTTTTCGCCAAGCTGAATACTGATCGATGGAATACTGGTGTACCAGTAATTGAGTTTACGTTGACGTCCGTATTTTTGTTGAAGAGGCTTATTAAACATGGTGCATTATTTTGATGTAATCAGTTACGGAATCAAGAAAATGCATTCACAAATTCTCTCTTCCCTCTGAACTCCTCAATGCCATGGTTCTCTTGAGTAAGTTGTCTTGATAAATAACGCTAACGCTGTTGAAGACAACCCAGAAAAGACACTTAGGAAAAACTTGACGGCGACGCTTTTCAGTTATTGACGCCTCTGTCAATTTAAACGAAGTCTGTCTCCATATAACTTACCTTTTTCTTGAGGAACTAGTTTTTGTCATTGCCGTTTTTCTCCTCGCTTTGCTGTCCCATGAGTATTTGCATTCTTTCCCGGAAGTGGTATCAAGAGTCTTTTCACCGGAATCGACTCCTCTATTGATACAGCAGTCTCCTCAACTGAGCTAATTTACTCATCTATGTCATTTTTTTTATCTGTTGAGTTATTTTATTGTCATTGCTAACATTTTTTTTCAAATCAATCGCCTGGAACTTTCTTTCACGGATTCCGTATTCCGTGTTTTAGTGCTGCCCTTAAAATTTCAAAAATGTCCGACAATTGCATCACGTGTACTAGTTATACATCCCCTGAATTTCACTTAGCTTTCCACTGCGGGAGCACTAGTTATACATGCTCTGAATTTTACTTAGTTTTTGACTGCGGGACCCACAGATTTATGCCATGAAAAAAATGGCGGGTATTCTAGAATCGCTCCTGTACTTTCATAACGGCGCCGCATAGCTTTTATTGTGTTACGATCGAATCGAGTTTGCTCAGTTTGTTTATGGATCGAAACGACTCTACATTTACTAATTGACAACGCTTTCACATCAAGCCAGACTCTAGACTCTAGTTTGGATCGAAACGACTTGGATCGCAACGGCTATGATCGAACCAAACTCAACTAAAACATGGCGCCCACTTCAGGTTGAGCAAGGCAGACTTATTTAAAACAAGATGTTCGTTCTACAAGATCGTGGAATTAGGACAGAATAAAGTAAGTAGCGAACTCGGCATGTTAGTAGCGAACATGTAGCGAACTCGAACGTAGCGAACTAGGCAAGTAGCAAAACCGGCTGTTACCCTTAAAAAGCTACTTTCAAAATTATTTTGCAACGGAATCGCAAAGTATCCCAAGGAATTTAGTTGTTCTTGAATGGCAGTGATACTCGTGTGAGGTGCGCAGTATGTGGGAGAAAAGCTAAATGATAAAGGGACGAGAAGGTGAAGTAACAGTGATCAACATCATTCACCCTCTGATCATTGAAAACGGATGAACTCGCCTGGCTTTCCATTTACTTGACTGAGTTAGCACATGGCCTGCACTGCACATGCTAGGAGCGGCTCTCTGATGATGCCGATTGTTTGTTATGCTACCCGTGTAGCTCGTGGTCATCTTTTATCAAAAAGAGGTGTGACATTTTGCAGAAAAGTGTAAAAAGGAGACAGTTCTTGACTAGTGCTACTACTACTACTGCGGTTATTTACTTTTTTATTTTCTCGACAGGTTACCATTTGGTTTCAGAACCATCACAGGCTGGCAAAAGAGGGAAAGTATGTACCCGGACAGTACAGTCAGCCTGAGTCACAGTGAACACTGCAGTGAATAAACATAACGAATGGTTTTAAAATTTTATTTCGTGTCATTGCTCTGTTCATATGAAAAAATCATAACCCATTTTAATACAGTATCGGAAGTGGTTTATTTAAGTAGCAATAATATGCACTTTTTGACTGTGTGGGAGGGCCTGATGGGAGAATAAAGTGGAGAATAATTGGCACAAAAATACTATCTAAAATAAAGGCGAATGTCTCTTGCTATGATTCCTGGGAACGGGAATCACTTCTGCACTGCTTCGTTACTGTTTGCTGTGCTTCCCACTTTTGTCGCCGGCCTGGAATAACTTTTTGCTACGCTGTAAATCACTCTTGGGAATTCCACACAGAAGATCAAGGTGGACGTGAAAGAAGAAGAAAAAAATAACAATAAGCTTAATCGTGTTTGAACGACGACTGCATCCCAGGTCAGTTGAATCTTTGCAATGAACTCGAAGCTAAATCGATCAAGTTTGTACTAACGAGGTACGTTAATTGTCTTAATCGTTTGTGCTGTTTTTCACAGAGCCACATTGATGAACAATTCTCAGACTTTGCTACTGAGGTTTAAAAATAATATATGATCTGCCTACACTCTCGCGATACCTGAAGATACGGAGACATGAATTTAGTGCCAATCAATGAAGATCGATGAAGTGTGATTATCAATTGGCCAATGCCAATCGATGCTAATCAACAGTAATTAATCGATTGTCATCGATTGTCATCGATTGATTTTCCGATCATCGATTTTCATCGATTGTTCAGGTCCTGCGTTATACAGAAGCAGGCTAGAAGCTCAATGATATGCCGAATGGAAGAAAAAAGTACTTTCAGGTGAGTACGTACGGCTGCAGTTTTGGTCATTTTAATTACACAACAATTTTTCTTGCTTTTTGGTTTAAGCTTTAATGCATGCACGAACCTTGAGCAGATGCGGCTTTATAAATTCAATGGTGGTGTTTGCTATGGCGAAGTCCTCATATATGTAATTGTTGCCAACTTTGCCTTAGCCATGGTTAAACCATTCAAAGTAACAGACAAAAGTGTTCTTGAGGGAGATGAGGAGCCAGAGAGTCATACTATTTTAAAAAAATATACACAGCAACGAGGTTTTAAAGAAACACTTGCCACGCACATTAAGCTAGTAGATCTAAGTGATGCATTCCACAAGCGTTTCAGGTGGGCAACTTAAATACGGCAATCAGATTTTATACAAGACATTGTGATATATAAATAAATATGCGCACGCAAGGGGAAAAAATTGATACCTCCATAAATCATCAAGTCTTGTAATGTACTACACCAGTTCACCCTACAAGGTACGCTTCCACTAACTTAACAGATGAAACAACTGTCCTGTCCCATTTTTAGTGCGCTGCCTAAAGATTACAACATCTGGGCAACTACAAGCTTCCACCTATTCTGTAAGGAAAAATAGAATTAAAAGTAAACATTTGACCATGCTTTTCTATGGTTCCGAGCTTGCAAAGGAGGTCATTTGAAAAAAGAAACCGTGGTAGCAAGAACGGAAACAGTGGTTTTGGCTTTCAATTGAACCTGAAGTAAACAGGAGTTCTTTCACAGAAGGTGAAATCCTAACTTGCGGAGTTAAATATATTATACAATGGTTATATCCACATTACATGTTTAAATTTATAGTCATTCACAGAAGAGAACCTAAGATCAGACAGAGTGCTTTCAGTCAACCTGAAGCGAAATTACAGTTACTTGTGAGTAATTTTATTAAAAGCTATTTAAAAAAATTAAAACGTGATTAAGAAACTTTCACCATCTTAGCCCCAGTATCCAAATAAGAATTCCCCAAATGATCTCCACGTACTAGTTGAGAGAATTTGGTGGAAGTTGAAACCCTTCTCCTTGTGGTGATTATTTTCTTGTCATAACCTTTTCCCTGAATGAATGAAGTAATCATGTTGTTAGGGTATACTGGTTTTTGGTCACTCTTAGGACTTGAAGGGTCAGTTATTTAAACCAGGTCTTACTTAGAACACAGTTTAAGAAATCCTTGGACCTTCAGATCTCTTTCTTAGTGGGTTCATTTAATAAGATAAATGCTTTTCTAGTCTACACAAATGGTGTTTAGATAAGAGCATTGGACAAACACTGAAAGTGATTTAGAACCGTACCGGCAAGTTGGTGAGTTACCTGCAGTCACGAGTTACTGCGGTGAGTTAGCGAGTGGTGAGTTACAAACATTGAAAATTCAAGATCTTGCCGGCAGGATTTTGAATTTTCCAAATCTTGCTAGCGAGTTTTTGAATTTTACAATCTTGCTGACGAGAATTTTTCAAATCTTGCAATTTACTCATTTCCTGTAAATGTGACAGTCTGTGAATTCAGGCACTGCTATATGGGTTTGAGGTGAGTAACACTGGTTATTTTTGTACATGATGTTGTAATGCTTACAGGGAAAGCTGAATAACCAAAGTGACATCCAAACCACGAAGAGGTGGTCACAGTCCCAGCGAAATGTACAAGAATCGTCTTTCAGTCGAGAAAGACATGCAGTTTTTATTTAATAAATGCATAAGAAATATAACTTTTTATAACGAATTAATTGGCAACCAAATCATGAAATACTAGGCATGTTGTGTGCATGCCAGTAATGTTATTTTCGATCTTACCTGAGATCATGTCTTTATGAGAACTGCTAGCTGAAAATGTACGTCCACTGAAGTCCCACAAACCAGTACAAGCAAAGTGGGTTTCCTCGTGGTTGGAACGTAGTGCATTGGCGGTGTTGTTCTGGTTGTTGTTCGAATTTGATTACCTATAATTTGTGGTAAATATTATGCGAGAATGTTTGGAAAGGCTCATTGCAGCCGCAAATGGCCTCTCCAATTAAACAGCTGAGTCTACAGGGCCAGCAGTGTTCGCCCAACACACCACAGCAGGAGCATCAGCTAAAACTCCGGTGAGACCAACGACCCCAATTACTTTTTGCAAAGGAGGTTATTTGAAACTCTAGTGGAAGGCCATACTATGTTCCGAAAAACATGTTCACTCGGATATTTGTTTGCTTGGGAAACACTGAACAAGATGTAATGATAGACCTCAGCAAGAATCCGATTGAGCATGGCCGTCTTGGGGGAGGCCAAGATAGACTTTAATAAAGACAGGAACGTACTTAATGTCCATGGAGATGTTTCAGAGACCTTTCTTGCACTTTGTGAAGGGAGAGGGTATGAGATCCTAAAAAAAAGGGGGGGGAACGCCAGACAGTTGATGCAAATCCCCTTCCCCCCCAAGGAAGGGCTTCACAGTCCAGTTTCTGAAGACTGTCTTGGGACAGGCCAAAGCCTTCCCTTGACCAATCCAGAGGAATCCTGTGGTAGACATCAAGAAAGCTTCCATGAGATTTTCATTTTTACTTTTTACTAATTAACATACCATGCTACCAAGAGGCCAAGGACGTGTCCCCCTTTAAAGGTCTGAAGGATGCCACCTGGGCATGGGCATTCCTTCCTTATGTTTTTTATGGTATAATTTGTGACAGTGACTGGCAAGGGTCTCATCCACTCTATAGGTGCTCATCTGTCCTTTATTTTTATAATAAATGTAGGAGGCACACCAGTGGACTCCAAAGGTGAACTGCTGCAACTTCAATGTCTCTATTGCAATAACAGATTTTCGTCAGCATCAAAGCACATGTTGTGGTGGTACTTCTGGACTTGCAGGTCCATAAAGGGTAGGATTTTTGCGTATACAATAAGTATTTTCAGGCAGTATAAATGTTTTTTTAAGTGTAAGTCTTCCACTAATTATAATGATTCATGATATATATTTTTGGGGTCAGGCAACCAGATCAGAAGGGGCCAGAAGCTTTCAGCCTTGGGACTACATGTACACCCATGGATGATAGTATGTTCAGTTGTTGACATGCAAGGTGGTTTGACTTGATTTGCTTTTGTTTGGTTGGAAAGCGTATGTACCGGTAATATATGAATAAATAAAAGATACCGGGTTAATAAAATAATTAAGAAAACAAGAAGGGCTTAGTTTATGGTACCACTGATAAACAAAAGAGAGAGGGGAGTCTGAGAGACTTCAGAAATGGCTCAGAATGTGATCTAGGGTCGGGAAAAGTCATTATTCTGACGACTCGTTTTTGCAAAGTAGTTACTGGTTTTAGGTAGGTTGGATATGTGTGTAACTTTTGAAATGCTCTTTTGTTAGTTTGTCTTATAATACAACGCAATAGTAGAAATTATATGCTATCCCGCTATCATTGGAGTTCCTATCACAAGATGTTTTGCTACTGCTAGACTGCTATTTTTTTGCTACCTTTGGTACGAGTCGTCGACCAAATTCGAACCTACGTCTACGTTTGTTACGTCGACTACGTTTGCTATTACTTCGTCTACTACGTGCATTACTACTCGCTACTACTGCTATCTGTTACGTCGTAACTAGGCTACGAACATTGTTATTAGATTGAATTGTTGCACATGCAAGTGCTATTTTTATGAACTCTAAGAATCTGTCATTAAATCTGCTATAATATTCTATTACGTGGAGTTCGAATCATCTATCTCCTCGCACCGTGCTACCCATTTTTGTTGAGATTTGGATTATTCGTGACCCCCAGAATTTCAGCAATTACAATGTGAGACCCCAAACTTCTATACCACAAGTAAGAAAGGGGGAAATTAAGGAATAGTAAAGGATAATACCGGTAAGCAGTGTTCTCCTTATCAGGCGGTAACCGGTAAAATTTACCGCCTGAAGCAACAGTTCTTACCGCCTTCAACCGCTTGAAGGTTTACTAAAACTATATAAGTTGTTTGAAATTAAAATACGTAAGTTGCTATCCGCTCTGCATAAGTAAATGAATGAAAATATGGAAAAATAAAAAGTATACACAGCTTTTGTCTCTGAGTACTTTATTTAATTGCTGACTGGTACTTCGAAGCACTGGACTAGCGATCTTTTTCGCGGGCTTCTCTTCATTCCTTCGTGCAAGTGCACAGACGCGTGCATTTGTCATTTCTCATCTGTTGTTCGCCGTTCACGATGAAGTGACAGCAGTCCATGCTGTCATTTTTATCCAGAGAAAGCAAGAAAACGCGTGACGAAGCAGGTAACAGTACCATAATAACAAGCTTTTTGTGTAAACCTTTCGAAGTTTCCACATGATTAGTTTTCAGTTGTAGTTTCCTGGAAAGTGCGACTTCCACGAATTGAATTACTTGTTGACCACAGCGACAAAGGCTGCCTTTATTCGTAAAATTCTTCGTCTTGAAGTGTTCAAAATACTTTTCCGTCAATTGGATAACAGGACACTCAAAAATAGCAGCCTTCGTTGACTCAAAAGTTTAGATTAAAAGTAAGAAATTTGAGACTGCAAACTGTGAAGACACATTTGCAAGACATTTGCATCGATCGGAAGCAGCGAGACCGCTGACTTTAAAACAATTCTTCATGTAGGCCACCCCAACGTTATCGACTCGCTTTTCTTTACATGGGCCGCACATTATGGAAAGAGAACTTTTAAGACACAATAAGAGCACTGGAATAAAATATTTTAATGTTGTCTCAAGAGTTAATCTATAAATTTAAAGGGAAAAGGTATACATTGGGCTAGACTTTCCTTGATATGTGATGTATCTTTTAGAAAACAACACAGTCCATAATGACCATCAAGGTGTACAAATTGAAGTTGAAGTAGAACCATCAGCAATACCCGCCCCAGTAGTTGCACCCTCGCTGATTGATAAGCCAATACCAGGTACAGTGGCAAATTCAGCAAAACTGTCGTCAGATGCACCTTCGTTAACTGATGAGCCAATGACCTTGGGACCAAGATCAATAGATGCCAGTCCAAAAATCCGTACTATTCCTGAACAGCAGCACCTGCGAATCCTGGAGGAAG
The DNA here is from genome assembly GCA_038088405.1 of Porites divaricata. Taxonomy (NCBI): domain Eukaryota; kingdom Metazoa; phylum Cnidaria; class Anthozoa; order Scleractinia; family Poritidae; genus Porites; species Porites divaricata. Next base: position 13,883,158 of record JBBMOI010000004.1, on the reverse strand, counting down.
CTTTTGGGAGTGGCCTTCACCATGGATTACACAATCATGTCCTTTGTGCCAAAAATGGTTGCAAGTCCCTGTCCTCTAGTGAAAAAAGCAGGCAGTTACCATTGAGGCCTCATGTCTTCAAACACGAATGGGTTGATGACGATGCTGCATTTTGTTGCAAAAGTGGTGTATGGTGGTTGGCCTTGGAAGAGGGCAAGGGTATGTTCTGTTGTCTCTGTAAAAAGCATAACAAAACAGGGAAAGATGTGAAATATGCTTCTGCAGCCGGTACACGATACAGAAAGGTTGCAGTGTTAGAGCATGGCAACTCAGAAGAGCACAAGCAATCAGTAGGAAAAGAACTTCTTCAGCGGGCATCATGGTTACAGAAGGAGATAAACAAGAAAGCTGAAGTTGCTGATGAAGTTTTGGTGCAAGCATTTGCAGCATTTTATTTCGCTGCCAAACAAGAAATTTCCAACATGAAGGTCTTGCCACTGATTGAATTTTTAACTCGGTATGGGATACAGGACATGAAGTACTTTACCCATAGGTCTGAGAGGTGTAGGCAAGAGATCTTTCTGGCAATTGGCCAAGTACTTAAAAATCAAGTAGTGAAAGCCGCTGCAAATGGTCGTTATTTTTCTCTTCTTTCCGATGAAGTAAGTGACATTGCCGTAACAGAACAATTGGTCACTTTTGTTCAATACGTATCTGGTGCTCAAGTTCAAACAAAGTTTCTATCTGTTCAAAATCTTCTTGAAAACCACAGTAGTGCAAACTCTGATGCCATTGTGGACATGCTGAGCCAAGAGATTGACAATGACAAGCTACAGTGGGGATCACTCGCAGGTCTGGCATCTGATGGTGCTTCGGTATTCACTGGCAGGAAGAATGGAGTTGGAGTGAAGCTGAGAAAGAAACAAGAGGAACGCATAGATGAGGGGAAAACCTCAATAATGCAGCAACTATGGTGCGTTTGTCATCGGCTAGCTCTCGCTTGTTCCAATGCTAATGACTCTGTCAATTACATATCTGTGGTTGAGAAAAATTTGCGGCAGCTGTGGTCTTTGTTTGAAAATTCAAACAAAAAGACAGCATTGTATGCTAAGGTGCAGATGAACTTAAACGGGATAATGGTGAATGAGAGAACTAGGAAAGTAGTAACACGCAAGATCCAGAAGGCATGCCGTACGAGATGGCTTTCACTGGGGAAAGCAGTGAAGAGTTTGAAAGAAGATTACCCAGCAGTTCTTACAACTTTGAAAGCACTTGATGAAGATCATCACGATGCTGCTGCTAAGGGTTTATTTATGCGACTCAACACTTTCAAGTTCATTGGAGCGATCTACATTTTAAACCAGGTCATCCCAATCCTTGACACAGTCTCCAAGTCCTTTCAAAAGGGATCTGTAACCTTCTCGCACATTGCACCAACTGTTGCTTATGCAAAAATGAAACTTGAGCAAGAAGCCCTAAGTCACCAAGCCATCTATGACGCTGTTCAAGATCTCAAACCCAATGGGCGTCTTACTCTCCAAGGAGTAACAGTAGAGGTGACACGGAATGGCTTGGTTGAAGTCGACAACCTACTGCATAAGTATGTTCAAGCACTTATCCAACATCTTGACGAGCGCTTCAAAGACAGCCTCCCACTGTTCTCTCTATTCACAGTATTTGACCCTGTGTTGTTACCTTGTCCTGATTCAGTTGCCTTCTTAGATTATGGGAAGGATGAAATAGCAAAAATTGGGAAGATCTATGCCCCAGAAAAAGTCTCAGAGGCGGTGGCAGAGTTTGAGCTCTTCAAATTCCACATGGCAAGGTTTAATATTCCAGCTCCCGAGAAGCTGATAGGGGAAACTCAAACTGAATTTGTGTTAAAGAAACTACTTCAAATGGACACTCTTTTCCCTCTTCTTGCCTCATTTGCTGAAGCAATCCTTTGCTTACCAATAACAAATGCTTGGCCCGAGCGTGGTGCTAGTTCCGTAAAGAGAATAAAAACAAAGCTCAGATCGCGTCTTTCTAATAAGATGTTGGGAAGCCTTCTCCACATTTCTATCAATGGCCCAGAGGTGTGTACAGAGGAGTGTGATCAGCTCATTAGGGCAGCCGTTGATCTATGGCTCAACCAGAAGAAGAGGAGGAAAAGAACCCCTGAATCTCTCTTGGCAAGCAGGAAGGTGTTTGTGGACACTGGAACCCAGTTCGACCTTGACATAGTCACTGATTTGCAGGTAAACGAAACAGCCATTTGATTTTATTGCAAGTCGTTGTTTGTATTTGTAAAGTAATAGACTAAAAACAATGATGACAACACAGACACATGGCAATTACATCTCAGTTCAATATTTCCCTTACTGCTGCAGTTTAGCTAAACCCGTGTCATCTAGAAGTAAAGTTGTTCCTATTAAACTTCAGCTAATCAGATAATCCCTGTTTTTTGTAGGTGCAAGTAGAAAGAGAAGACCCTGTAAGTGCCACAGAAACTGAGTCTCAAGTTGATCAAGAACTGACCCCAGCTGTACGTGAGTGTGTTGTCGGTGAAACTGCAAACGAGAACGGAAATGCTCAAGACGTCAATGAAATCCTGTCACTAATGAACATTTCTTCTGATGACATCGAAGGAGCCGTTTCCGATGAAGCTTATGAGTCTGACTTTTCTGATGAGGATGATTACGAGTTATAGTTATACCATTATTCTTGACAAAACTGAAACGAAGTTAGCCTTAAAATGAGGAACAGCTGCATGTATTGTTGCTACATATACTGTTTTTTTCCTGTTCTTTTAAGCATGTAACTGTTACTTTTGGTGAAACAGTCATTTTCAAGGGCTGTTACACAAAAACGCTATGTTATTTTAAAAGTAATTTCCTATTATAATTCTGTGATAAGATTGCAGACTGAGAACCAACATAATTTAGTTCTGCAGCCGAGAGATTCAATGGATGAACACAAAGAGACTGCCTATTTTCATATAAGATGTCTTATAGCCCAGAATAATAAAAAGCTCTTTAAAAAGTGAATTTCACATTTCTTGCAAGTTTTAACCTCTGATGACAGATCTGAAGCTGGATAACTTGCAATGGACGATTCCACCTAAAATAGGTCTTAAACATTATAATAAGAGAATGATGTTTCCAATTTTCCCTGTGAGAGTGAGGTTATGTCCCTCACGCCACTTCCTACCTCCCCCCCCCTCCCCCAAGGAGTGCATTTTTTTGCCTTACCGGTCAGGAATTTTCCCTTACTGGCTGAGCTAAAACTTAGGGAGAACACTGGGTAAGTATATCGACATTAACATAGTACCTTAATTTGGAGAATATGTCTACAGTTTTAGATAGTTTTTAGCAGAGTGATTATGATCGGTCCTTAGAGGAAATGGTAAATCAAATCCCAAAAAATCAATTCTTCTCACTGTGCCAGGGAAATATTTTGTGCACTTTAAGCAACCTTTGCATGATGCATGTCCTGTAAAACCACATACGTTTCTGGCAACTGGTATATCACATCCAACACAGAAACAACAGCATCTGCCTCATCCCCAGTCGCTCGCGATCACTGGGGGATATTTGAGTTAATTATTAAGGAAAGCAGGGACAAAGGGAGTGATGGGAAGGGGAGAAAAAGCGAAGCGACTGGCAAATCCTGATTCCAAGATGGCGGAACAAGTAATGGCGGATTTTCCGGAAATGTTTAGACCGGTCCACAAGGCTGTAAAAAAGAAAAAAGTCATCTGCCCGGAACACCATTGCTACAAGGACATGGCATTTTTTGAAGAAAGAGGCTTAGGTCATCATTATCGATCTATTCACAAGAAAGATGCAAATGCTAAGGTACTCACGATGGCACGATTAAAAACCCAAGAGATGTACGGCAGCGAAATGATACAGTTTATTTCTTCTATCTCTGAATGGAAATCGAAGGTGTGTAATAACTTATGTATGAATTTCTGGCCTTTGTTGTGCTAATAAGTAATCAGTGATCCATGATTGCTTTCCTGTGGACTGATGGAAAATTTAAGCGCATGTAAGCTCAATATAATATAAACGCCGAGGAAGGAAAAAAAGGACTTCAGGCACATTTAAAAAAATGGTAGTTTACGTTTGTGTGTTATGTAACCTGCTGCCTAGTTCTTCTGATTGATAGCCATTTTTCGAACTTCAGGTCTCAGACAGTAAACGTTTTGAAGTTGGTAGTGACCACTTCTGGCTAAAAATCTTTGCCAAGGATGCTGAGGAAGCTGCCAAGCTATATGGACAGTATCTTCTGTGTTCAGGTCGCCTAAAATCATATGCAGAACATAGCAAACCGTGCAAGGTCGAAGTCAGAACTGTGGAATTTGAGGCACATTTCAATGCATGGTCTACCAACAAATCCATTGAGAGTAATGTACAAGGAACGGTTATTATACTCGAGTGCTACTTTATAAAAAGGGTATGTTCCGAACTCATGCGTTATATTTTTACCATAAAATTATCTCCTCCTAGTTGAGGTCACACTTGGCATAATAATCAAAAGATGGTTTATATTCCTTTTGTTTACCATTTGTAACATGTCATTAAAGTCATGAAAAAATTGGAAGTCCTTAAAACTTCCTTTACTTTTCACATAGGTTAAAAAAAATAATGTGCAAATAGGACTAATTCATCTCTCTGTCTTTTTTTTTAGAATCTAACAACTGTGCCAGCTCCAGGACAAGACTTCACAATACCACCCATGCTGCAAAGCAAGTGTAGCTCTGTTTCTCAAGTCCATTAAAACACTACAACCCAAGACTTGAAGCAGATATAATACCATCATTCTAGTTTACATTTGTGTATATTGCTCTTTATTATATCAAATTTGCGTGTCGTAAAAGGTTAATCAACTTCACAGAGTTTCGGCCATTTGAGTTGATGGCTAAAATATGGTTATCCTATCCCTGAATTTCTTCAAAAGTACACCAGTTCCAGAGCTAAAACTAAGCAGGCAGTTTACACAGATATCCTAGTTACTGTCTGTAAAAATCTCTGCGGGGCGGGCTCTTCTGTTTGCAAAGGCAATTAACGAACAAACGCCAAATTTCAGTTTTTGTATATTTCATCGCAGTTGACGATCTATCTACTCGCCAACAAAATTTCTAAAACACTGAAACTACCTTCAGCATCAAAGAATATTATGTACTGAGTCATTTTATGATCAAAAAATTATTACTGGCTTTCAGTTTTCTAAACAATATCGATCAAAATAAGGCTTACTTTACGGCTTCCTCCACTTCACTGCTTGTAGCGTAGCATTTATATTCAACGAACACTCGGTTTCTCGAATCATTCTCATGCGTCCGGTTGTGCTGTTTTCCATTGTAAACCATTGTAAGTCTAATCAGTCACTTACAGCAAGTTATAAAGTGATACAGAAGTCATACACAAGTCCTTGGCAAGCCAAGCCACATCAGTCTTGTAAACACCAGGGGCACCCAACGACAATTTTCGGAAAATATCTGTTCGGAAGACGATTTGAGATCTAGAATTTTCGGAACATTTGTTGTAAAATTTCTTGCCTCTCCTAGGATTTTCGAACATCTAACAAATGGTATAATTGCTATTTTTAACGGATTTTTACCCTAAAAAGGTCACCTAGAATTTTCGGGAGCCTTTTTTCTGGCTGGAATTTTTGAAAAGGTAAGTTTTGAACCCTATAAGACCCTATAATTTTCGGATCACTAGACTTTCAGCTAGGAAATCCGAACAGATGAAAACTTTTTAGGGGATAAAAATATGCCTATATCTACCGTTTAAACACTAAAATACGTTTAACAATGCTATGTTTAAGTGGTTTTGAACTATATTCTCGTTGGGTGCCCCTGAAACATGCACGATTCCACTTTGCATTTACGCAGTATTTCTTTTTTAGATGCCATCAGTCACTCCAGAGAAAGTTACACCTCGTTAGGTTTTAGTCATTAATCCAAAAATAGGAATTGCAAACGTATTTGATAAAATCCAAAACTTCAAGTCGAAAACTGAGCTTAGAAAGCTGACAAGACACTCGTTGACATCACTCTGAACATGCAACCTCTCCTGGTCAGCGGTTTTAATCAATGCAACATAAACAATTTCCGGTAGAAATAAGATCCTTTTCCCTTCGCCCCCTGGAGATAATGGGAAAAAGGACCGCCTGATCGAAGGTTACATACCTACCTTGCTCAAAGAGTGAAACCAAGTTATGCTTTCTTAGTGAAAGTGATCGTGATGTTTCTACCTATCTGCAAACTTACGGGCTCAGCAAATGTTGGAAAGGTATTACCGATGAAGTTGACTTCCTACTCTGACGTGCAGGTAATAAAGTTCATTTTATTTTCTTCACTCTTCTGTAAAGTACTAGGGGGGAAAACAAAAATTTGGAACAAGGAAATTTAAGAAACATAGACTAGAAGTTATTTGAGAGACTGTAATTTCTCAGCTTGTGTATTGCTAGCAACACTAATTTTGTCTCCACTCTTCGTTAGAGGTTCCATCTGCCAGTAGATGGCTATTCCTTTTTAGTCATTATTTGGGTTGTAAATAGTTCACAAAGCCTTTTGCAAAATGACACTTTACTTGGACGGCGTGTCTTCTTGCGGTACATGTTGTTTGGACACTTTGCAGGTACATTCTCACCTTTTCCTTGCTTTCCTTCATTTGAATGCTGACCCTACGACTTTCTCTGAAGTTAGGATATGTAGCTAAGCCTGCACAGAGTTTCTATTGGACCACGGTTGCATAAATTCCTCCCCCCGCCTCAACCCTTTTTTACGCTGGCCATGCATGCGAAATATAGCTAGAATAAGAGTATAAGAGAATGTATAAGAGCAATATAATTTCAGTGCAATGTTTACTCAGATTCGGATAATTTAACATCAGTTGTAATAAAATCATTCGCCTACTGAATATTGATTTTCAAGGGCCAGGAAAAAGTGAGCTGCCTTGCTTTAGCTAAACAAAATTCCACAGTAAACTAGCTTGCAAGTGTATGTATGTACGAATCCAAAAGCCGACTTCTGTAAAAAAAAAAGCTTTCTTCTATATTTAAATATCTCAAGTTCATGTTCCCAACATTCTGGTGTTCCAGACTTTCTAATTACTGTATTTCAAAGTACAAGTTATGAATTTGTGTTGGTACAACATGTTTCAAATCCTATGGTGAGCGGCCATAGGAGTTACTTGATGGTTTCCCCCCCTAGTATTTAACAGAAGAATGCAGAAAATAAAATGAACTTACCTGCACGGCAGATGGTAGGAAGTCAGTATGCAACTCCATCGGTAATATCTTTTCGAAATTTGCTAAGCCCGGAAGTTTGTAGATAGGTAGAAAAATTACGATTACATTCATGGAAAAGGAAAAATTTCGTTTGACCCTCCAAGTAAGATGCAACCTTCGATCAGGCGATACTTTTTCCCCATCATCTCTGGGAAGTGAGGGGAAAAGAATGTTACCGGAAATGACCGGAAATTCCCGGAAATTGTTTATGTTGCGCGATTAACACCGCTGACCAGGACAGGTTGCATGTTCACGGGAATGTCAAAGAGTGCAACATGTTCTCGAGACTGAAATTATGATAATCATATAATATCAACTGGCTTTGAATATATTATAATCATAATTACATGACCCAAAAGGATCCTAGGATCCTGGGAACGAGGTTATACATTGAATCCAATATGGCGGACAAAGAGAGCGGTAAGCAGAAAGGCATCACTTTGTGCCCTTATTTGTTTTACATTTATTTTGTTTTACACTTTCTGTGGACATTTTTCTTATTTATTCGGTTTGACTTTACTAAGTATCAGATTGAAGTCGACGTCGCATAGTTTAAGTAGAAGATTGTGGAGTTTGCTTTCGTGTTATTGCGCGAGTAAGGAAAGATATTTTGTTATGAATTTAGCATTCAATCGCTTCCCTTTAGTTGATGGCTTAGCTACATATTTTGTCGTACTTAAAGGGAAGTACCTTATTTAGCCTCCGCGTTCATGGTATCCTCCATGCAGCCGCAAATAAGATCAGATACTTAGGGAAATCAAGCAAAATTGCGAGCCCAAGTGAGATAGATTCGAACTTAAGACTCTTTGAGTTCTAGATCAGACTGAGCTTCTTATACACTCGACTACACTTGGCTTTCTAATATCACTTGCATTTCTAGGTTTGCCAATGACATCTTTCATTGAGTCCTCTTTACCCGCAAGGTTTGTCAGAAGCATTCACACTGTGATTTAGGCTCATCCTCAGTGTAAGAATCTGTTAAACTCACTGGTGACGTAAAACAAAGAAGTCAACACAATAAAACCTAGAAAAACAAAAGGTACAAAACAAAGAAAAAGTTCACAGGTACTTACACCGAGGTACACCCCTGGTTTACGTCGTCAGTCAAGCATATGCACCTGAGGGAAGACCCACGGGCCAACCAGCGAAATATGTCGAGGGAATACAAGGGGATAGATTGGATTCTCTGCCCTTGGGGAGGGGAAAATTCACAACATTGCTTTAATTTCTAAGCGAAGAGGGTGGGGGAATTGTATATTTTGTAACATTACGGACGGTAATCGTGGGGATCTCATGGGATTTATCGCAAAAAGGGTTTCATACAAGGAGCAGCATTGTGTCTGTTAAGAACTAACTCTTGAAGAGAAAACTTTGAACAAAGCAAATGAGACCTTCAATGAGGCTGTTTGAAATTAAGTTCACTGACAGAATTGAGGCTGTTCGCAACAAAACAAAACAAACTAAAGAGATTTTACAGGTTACTACCCACAATAGTATACCTACAATCTGGCCACACCAAATCTCAAAAAGATTCTTATGAAGCACTGGGACATCATTCAACAGCAGCCTAAGCTGAAACATAATTTTTAACCAGCCACCAATTGTCTCCTACAGGAAGGAAAAATCTGTCAAAGATATTCCAGTCTGCGTGAAAATTCCCTCCATCTCACAACAATCAAAAAATCAAGGAAGCAGTTAAAAGCCAACTAGAACTTCGCAATTTGCATACGATCACCTCAACTGACTCCTAAAAACAGCAATCATGCATGCATTTTTTTATTGCAAAACAATCAGGTCAATATACTTTCAGATCTCTTAAACCTATTACTCATTATTCTGGTTACGAATGCAGAAGCTGAGGACACGCAGATTTGAGTAAAAAATTCATATGTAAATGAAATACAGTGAATAACTGTAATTTTTGAGCCTCATGAGGTATTTTATTTTAGGTCATTTTAAATAGTCTGTGGAAAAACTATCAATCTCTCCTAACTTTGCTGAATCTGTCTTCAGGTGTTCTTTCATTGTAGTGATTTTTGTTTGATAAAGATATTATATTGCTTCTCCAAGCCTAACAGGAATGGGTAAAATTTTATCCCCAAATATCAAAAAAATGTCCCCACAGTCATGTGAATCCCAATCATATGAAGTGGATATCAGGGGGATTTTTCATTGAGAAGCACTTGACTCAGGGAACTTTTTCTTATTAAATTCCCCCACCCCTTGGGGAAATCCTCAACTTTGCTCCACCCAATCTACAATCCCCCTGGTTGGTGTGGGGGTCTACCCCAGATGCATGCCAGTGACATGTGCATAATTGCTAAAGGCATTTTGTACCAAACAACTACCCTGGGTTTGTTAATGGAGACGATAAATGTGTTTGATTTTTCTGCTCATCGTTGTTGGTAGTTTTTGGTTGAAAACTTGGAAATGTACTGTAGAAAAAGCACAATAATGTTTAATAAAGAAGTATAAATGGTGGTGAACTATCACTTAGTGACTTATTTTGGTGGGATTTTGCTATCTGAACGGTGACATTTTGTTAGGAAAAATGACTTTCCTCAAGGGATGCGTGAATTCATGCTTTTATAGCAAAACTCAAGGACAGATACAATTCAGTACCATGCTATGTCAAGCGGTCAGTAATCAAAGTCTCATGCAAATGATTGTAGAAAAAGAATTTACATAAAACCTCTGTTAAGCAGCAAAATCCATAAAGCAGCAGCTCCCACCCGTTGACCATCCCAACAAGAGTTCTCCTATTGTTGTCTCCTTTATCAAGCAGACATAGTCAGTCTGGCTTCATTTTAAGAATATGATGAAGGAAAATGCAGTCCAAAATAGAAGGTGATGGCTGATTGTGGACCAGTAATACTGCCCCTGTCGCGTTTTTGTTTGTTTTTTAAAGATGTTTCTTCTAAAGATTATTCTAATTATACGTATAACCTCCATTGAGCAGCCAACCTCCACTAAGTGGCCACTTACCAGCACCCCAAGGGTGGCTGCTTAATGGAGGTTTAACTGTATTCATCTGATGATCTTCTTTGCAATAGACTGAGTGACTTTGTGTCTTTGCAGAGAATTCAAGAGCTAGAGTGTATAAGAGAGGATATAAGGCAAGTGTCTATATTGATTAATTTGCATTGTCAGTGTAGAAAATTAAGTCGCAGTCTATTAGGAAATTACATAAGTTTAATTTCTAGTGGACATTAACTTGTACTAGAAAAATTTCAAGCATATTGTATCCTTTTTTTTACACTTTTTGAGGGCTATTTTTTAAAAAAATGTAATAAGTTATCTGAAATAACTCCAAAGAAAAGGTTCTCATAAGAGCGCGAGAAAACAAACTTCAAAAGCTTTAACTTTCACCGAATACGTATGACATTTTCTCAATTCCTGTGAACTTTGAAACTTATTTTCTCCAGCTCCCATCAAAATTTGTTTTTGGTGTTATTAAAGATGTCTAATGATAATGGTAATGATAATGATAATGATAATGAATTTGTATAGCGCTAGAACTATAGTAGAATATTCAAAAGCGCTTTACATTAAGTTAAAATAAATGAATAAATAGAAATCCCTAAAAATGTAAAAATCTCTAAGAACTACAATAATAACAATGATAGCGGAGCTCCTCGCGCGCGCAAAGCGCGCGCATGGGCACAGCCCCATAACTAAAGTAATCTACCCATCCCAGAAAATTTGGTAATCACGTGACCGAGCAACCGACCGACCGTCCGTCCGCACCACAGGGAAACCAATGTTCAATCTCACACTTTCTAGCTAGTTTGGGAGCCCAGGGAGCCTAGGAGAAAACTATCAATGTTGTGATCAATTGACAGCTGTCAAGACAAGGTATCCGCTGACCAGTATCACCTGACCGTATCGCGGGCTCAGGTGTCGACTCATCCAGGGCGAGTATTTTTTTGAGGTTATCCACTGACAAGTTACTAGTTTTCAGATGATCGCAGGCTCAAATTTTTTTTTTAAAAATTCATATGAAATATGCTGTGTTTATGTCATTATGGCCCAGCACTATTAACATTTTGATTTCAAACTGACCTCGGAAGCCAAAATTCAGCCAGTTATTTAAAAATGCAAGAAGGGGAAACGGTTTTCACTTTTCTCAGGATAGTCACGCTTTGGTCATGCTCCACATCCAATTTTTATGCCCTGATTGGTCAAAATTTGACAGGTGAGTTCATGCGGAAAATTCATACAACATCTTGAAACTTGTTTGCTTCAACAGCTGACGGAAGCCGACAGAGTTTTGTGTCAACTTGTGATGTTTTTAATAACTGTCTTTTTTCACTGGATGTACAAGATGAAATACAGCTGCTACCAAGAGTCTTCTGTTAACGTTATTCATGGCTGGTTTGTTTATTGAATTTTTGGTTGAGAAATGCGCTGCTTGTCAAAGTGGGAAATCTGATTTCGGATGGCATCGTTTTTGTTTTTCACCTTGCTGGATGCGTAAGCGATTCAGGCCTTACTTGATAGCTTTCAGGAGCTGCATCTCGAAATATGGTAAGCCTGAGTTATCATTGTATTTATATCTGTTTTCGTGAAGTCGAGCGCAGTTTATGAGGCTAGTTTATGCACGTTTGTATTTAGATTTGAGACACTGATCTGACCTAGTATGAGGTTTGACATAAGCTTACAGAACTTTGAAAAGCCTTTAGTCGATATTTCACCGCACATAACAAGAAAAACCGTTCCGAAGAATATTTAGATATTATTTTGGCTGTAGAAAGAAAACTTTGAGCGATTTACTTGTCGCGAGTTCATCTTTGAAAACAGCAAACACCGGGAAGCCGGCGGCTTAAAATTAAACTTAATTTTTAAGCTTAAAGACTCTAGGATTCTTATAGACACTGAAATTCTTGTTTTCGTGAATGAAACTTGTTGTCTCTGTAAATGTTCTACCGAATTATATTTCTGATCTTTTATTTATTGTTAGCAGAGGTCCCAGAGCTCCTATATTTCCTATATTTCCTATAATGTTCATAGGATCCTATAAAGAGCCTATATTTCAGTAAATCCTCCTATATTTCCTATATTTTACTTAAATTTTTTAACATGAAAAAGCTTGTTTTATGAATAATTTGATATTCATGTGACATATAATTTTTAATGAATCAACTTATTGTGGGATCCCTGTGTTCCAACTTGAGAGGCCTGGTTTCACAGCTAGCATCGTGTGCACATGGTCCGGTGCAATGGAAGATTGTGCAAGCAACTTCTACATTTATCTTGATTTAAGACAGATTTGTGCCGAACATTTTGAAGAATTGCCAGTACAGATAAGAAAAGAAGAGATTCTAACAATCCATGATTTAAGATATGTGGTTGTAAAAGAACTTGTGAAGCATTTTGCCGAGGAATTTCACCCTTCGTTTTTAGTCAACCCTAAAATCAGGCCGGCTCTGGCTGAACCAGAGCTAATTGGGTCATTGTTTTACGACTGTTTGGAACTAAATCTCAAAAACAGAGAAGAATTGATTAACCTTTCACAGCTGAGCGCATTTTGCACGATATTTCCACGTTTTGGAACTGATGTCTTTGGTGAAGTCAAATATCCTCAAGTTTTTAAAGTAGTTAAGTCAGCACTAATTCTAGCACATGGAAATGCTGATGTGGAAAGAGGTTTTTCGGAAAGTGGAAAAAGTGTAACTAAAGAGAGGATAAGGTTGAGTGAGTCATCTATCAATGGTATTCGTTCGACTTCTGATGGGATGAAGGCCTTTGATAATAATCCCAGTGCTGTGCCTATCACCAAGGAGCTCTTGAAGCTTGGACGATTTGCTCATTCAAATTATGTTAAAAGACTTGAGGAAGAGAGAAAGGAGAAAGAAAAGAGAGAACAAAGAGCTGCTTTGTTAGAGAAAGAGAAGAAGGAACTAGAAAAGCAAACAAAGCAACGAGAAAATTTACAAAAAAAGGGTAAAGATCTAGAGAAAAAAGAGACTGAACAACAACAAGAAATCGAAATTGGCAATAAGATCTTGGAGGAAGCCAATCAAAAATTGAAAGAGGCTTTGAAGAATAAAGATTTTAAAGAGGCTGCTGTAGCTCAAGCAATGCTTGAAAGTGGAAGAAAGAAAATTGATGATGCAAATAAACTTATCATGACTACAAGAGAAAGGCAGAAAAACATTTTGAAAAGAAAAGATGGACTACTTAAAAAACTCTTGACTGCAAGTAGTTCACCAACTAAAAAGAGAAAGATTTAAGAGCTGGAATATTACAAAAGCTGAATGCCATCATCAAAGTTATGGCAGATCTAAAAAGAGAGAAAGTTCATCTACTTTTTAAGTCTAAACATTCAGTGTTATTGCAAAAGTTGTGACACACTATATTTTTATTAAGTTGTTAAATCTGTAGTTCAGTTAAAGACTCTACATCCTTGTTACCTATTGAGCGCGTTGACATTGTAAGAGCAATTTTCACAACAGTTTTGGTAAAATAAATGAATAGTTTGTAAAATGTTATGAATTGTGTATTTTTTTTTCACTATTTACTTAATTTGAGCTATATAACCTCCTATAAAGTTCCTATATTTTTGCTAAAAAATCCTATATTTTCCTATATTTAGTACTTAAAAGTCCTATATTTCCTATCAAATTAGCTCAAAAAGTGGCTGGGATGCCTGTGTTAGTTGTCTTTTGCAATTTTCATCGCTTTGCCGTTATTTGTTTACAGTCGTTCATAAACATCGCTTGCAGGAGTACTCAACGTACCGCGCATATTACACATCGCCGTGACGGTCATAAAACTGTCAATAAAAAATAAACACAATAAATTCTTTATTATGTTGAAGCGTAACTCTGTTAAAATTTCTTTGCAAACTTGGTAGGTGATTTTCGAATTTTTTTGAATGGTTTCGCTAAAAGCCCACGCGTGCTTCGATGGTCCTGAATATTGAATGAATGGATTAGTATGTGTAATCAAATGGTGACGAGTGAAATTATTCCCTAATTTCACGAGTATACCATTTGATTACCTATTAATATCATGGGTGGCGAATTACGCTAGCAATCGAGGATTTTTGACTTGTTTATCCTGGATCGTATTGATCGATCGTGAACTCCACTCTCTCAAACGTTTAGAGCTGAAATTTGGCTTAAGTTTTCGGAATTTTTCGACAACATACCTCTAAGAATCCTTCTTGATGTGCTCTTTCGTGTGTTCAGGTCTTCTAAAGCGTCTTTTTATGCCCTGACATCTTCCTTCATGACATTTTAAAACTTCGTCGCCATCTTGCAACGGAGACGTACGGCAGGTTGCCATGGCAATTTTGTAATTTCACATGTGAAATTACAATTAACGCTGAAATTTCGCGCCAAAATTAAGGAGTAGTTCATCACCTATGATATTAGTCTTGAAAAATTGTGAAACTGACTGCTAATTGTCTGAGGTCAGGCGGTCTGTATGATAAAAACAGCGCCTCATAGTACTCTTTCACCTCAGATGTGATGCATAAAAAGTATAAAAGGTTGATTTGCACGCACCCAGATTTGTTGGCAAGATTTTCTAAAGTAAACTTGTCGAACGTAAAAATTCTGCCTGATTTTTTTTCCAAGAATTTGTTTTCCACGCCTAATCTACCGTGATCAAGAGCCATTATTGCTCTAAAATGTGACCGAAGATGATTGCCAGTGCTATTTTTTGGGTGTACATATGAGGCTATCAAACTCGATGCAAGATTTGTTTCACTCTAAAATCACTTAGCCTGTCCCTCAAAAGTCACACGAATGTGCCCTTAATTTAACTGATTTGTGGATTACAAGTTTATTGTTTGTTTTAAATTATAAATTTATGGAGCTTCGCGTTTAGCCCTGGCTAAATCTATATATTATGTTATGCTATAGTAAAATTTGAAAATTCCAAGCTAATTAAAATTAAACTTTAGAACTATTCCAACAAATTAAAAGCTTTCTTAAAAAGAAATGTTTTAAGTTGCTTTTTAAAAATGGCGATGCTGCTACTTGTTCTTGTAGTTAATGGCAACGAGTTCCATAAAACAGGTGCAGCATGAGCAAAGGCCCGATCCCCAAGTGTAGAGCAGTTGACTTTTGGAATGACCAGAAGAGATTGTGCAGATGAACGAAGAGCATAATTAGTAGCTGGTTTCAAGGATAAAAGATCTTTAATGTAGGATGGGCTTTGGTTGTGTAATGCCTTGTAAACAAAAAGAAGCAATTTGAACTGAACTCTAAACGTTACTGGAAGCCAATGTAAGTCGATAAGAGCGGGTGTGATATGATCAAATTTCGCCATCCGAAAAATCACTTTAGCCGCAGCATTCTGGACTTTAATTTCTGTAAACGATCAAGCTGATATTTAGGTAGACCAAACAAAAGTGCATTACAGTAATCAAGGTGCGAAGATACAAAGGCATGGATCAGTGTCTTAGTGGATTGCGCGGTAAGGAATTTTCTGATCTGTCTTAAGTTGTGTAGTCCGCGAAAAGCCTTGCTGCCTATGTGAACATTCATACGCATATGAGCATCAAACCAGGACCCAAGGTTCCGGACACTTTCTAAAGCCCTTGAAAAGTGTAAAAGTGTAAAAGTGTAAAAGTAGCCCGTGAATAGTGTAACAAAAGTATGCAATATGGCCCAAAATATTCTGGTACAAGGTTTTTGAAAATTAACATTGCTCAATTACCGGATGGATTCCATCTTAATTAATTGTGCATTGAGTACCAGCTTGTCATACTTCCTTTTTTTCTTATTGTTCAAGTTAATTAAAAAAATATCAATGTTTGACAGTATTGCTTTGACTGTGGACAACACCAACCAATATCAAGGCAAGTCTGTTGCAATAAGGACTGTAAATCCCAATTTCCAAAGAGGAAAAAAGACATGGATGCCCTTAAGAACATGGGGAAAACAAGCATTACCCAACAAAGACACCTAATGGAGAAACGTGTAAGTAATAATTATTGAATCAAGGCTGAATATTAATATTGGATTGTTCGTTTTATGAATGGATAATTGAATCAACAAACTCAATCATTTTGCCATTAATGAATTCATTAGTTCTATAGCGACAGGAGCTATTGACCTGCTTTGACTGTAACGTACCTCAAGTTATACCAGTTTAAGGTGTTTCTTATAGGAAGAAATACATAGTAAGCCCAATAAATTGAATAAGTTCACCCTGCATGCAGGATCATGTACTTCTTTTTTGTAGTGGTAACTGTGTTGGCCATAAGTTCAGATAGGAGATAGTCTATCAATTCACTTCTGCTATTTGTGTGTCAACTTGACCATTATTTGGTGAAGAATTTTCTATGGTCATGATTGTCTTCAAACTTGAAGGTAGAAAACTAGAGAGTTTACTGCAGTTATAGGGAGAAATCTTTGGTAGGGTTGTGAGTTATTTACATTTTCTGTAAAAATATGGTTTGAAAATTTGGTTATATCTCCGACATTAATTTTTTTGTATACCTTCAAGAGAATCAATAACAGTTTCTTAAAATAATATTCATCCATTCTTTGTTAAAGAGAAAAAAGTTATAGAAAAAAGATTGGTTAAATCTTTCCTCCTGAAAAGCATAATAATGGCAAAACAATACCAATACACTCTATATAAATAGTTTCAGATCACCTTCATTTTTTTGTTGTAAATGAAATACAGTAAATCCTCTATTAAGCCTCCAGGGTATCAGTTCTCCTAGAATACAAAGTGAAAAGCTCAATTAAGTACAAGAAGTTTTAGGTCATGCAGCCATAGATCAGAATCAAATCTGATATTCCAGTTGGTAAATAAACCATCTCGGATCAGTCCACAAAAGTTTTACAGTTGTGGTTGATTAATACAGTCTATCATTTAGTGAAGAATGAATAGAGAAGGGGGGTGGCTTAATAGAGAGGGGGACTTATTAACTTTCTTTCCCTGAAAAGGGGAGGGGGGGGGGCTTATTTGAGATGGGGGAGCTTAATAGAGGATTTATGGTAATGCAATAATATTAATTATGAGCTTACATTCATTTCCCACTACAGGCTGATATACTTCATTTGCATCACAGCTGTGATGTGGTGATTATGATGCACCATAAATACGCAAGTGGGGATACAGTATCATTATATGGCACTGACGGTGCTGGTGTTTCCTTTATAGGAAACAAAATGGACACCCAGACCTCAGAGGCAGGTCAAATGGCTTTGAAGCTATTCAGAAAGTCTATGGAAGGTATTCTCAATGACTAAAATCAGGTCACATGTACTCTTCAAACTCTGAAACTTTGAAATTGTAACCAGTGATCTCAAGTGTAAAATAAAGTCATGCAGTGTAAAACAAACAATGAGCCCAAAAACAGCAATCACAATTCGTTAGATATGGTCTGGATCAACAAATTCGGAAACTTAATGGGAAAAATATATCATGGATCTCTAATTCTAAGAAGCTTTAGTGTAGCACCGAACTCGGCCAAGTACGATGCAAACGGATGTTTCAAGGTTCTGTTACACATCTTTTGAATTTGCAACATCCTGTCAGAAAATCATAGTTTTGTACATGCGCAGTAATGGGAGACTGTTCCTTTAAATCTTCTACTCAATTGTATTTTTGTCAACTTATCCATCCTGTACTCATAACTGATACTGAGAACAATATTCTTTGTGTAAATTCTCTTTAACATATAGATTACAAAGCAAGGAAGCAATCTGTTTCTCCCTCGCACGTGCCCAGCCAGAGTGCTCATTCTTCAGGATCCCATTGTCCTGCAGAATCATTATTGTCCAGCAAGCAGAGTGAACCACAATCTAAAACTGTGTCTGCCGACTTCCCTTCATACAGCACCCAGCCAGCAACCAGTTTATATTTTCAGTGTGAATCAGGTTGGTAATGAAGCTCATAAAAATAATTATCAAAAGTATATGCCATTTATGTCTGTGCAGTGAGGGGCAAATCAGTTAACAGAAGAGTACAAATGTGAGCATGTGAAGTTCATCATGTTGTGGCAATAATAAGTCGGTTGATATTGAATTAATGTTGCCATGTTTTTTTGTAGAAAAATATTGGCTAGTGTAACTGATACTGAGAACAATGTTCTTTCTTTAAATTCTCTTTAACATATGGATTACGAAGCAAGGAAGCAATCTGTTTCTCCCTCACTCATGCCCACAGAGAGTGCTCATTCGCCAGGATCTCATTGTCCAGCAGAATCATTATTGTCCAGCAAGCAGAGTGAACAACAATCTAAAACTGTGTCTGCCGACTCCCCTTCTTCATACAACACCCAGCCAGCAACCAGTTTATCTTTTCCGTGTGAGTCAGGTTGGTAATGGAGCTCATAACAATAATTATCACAAGTATAGGCCATATATGTCTGTACAGTGAGGTGCAAATCAGTTAACAGAAAAGTACAAATAATGTAAAGTTCATCATGTTGCCCAAATTTGTCAGTGGCAATAGTAAGTCAGTTGATATTGAATTAATGTTACCATGTTTTTCTTGTAGAAAATATGGTGGTGTATCTCAACAATGGTTCGATTGTCGCAGGAGGCCAAGTGCAACCAGATAGACAGACAATACATGGTTGCAGAATACCACCAGGTCATGTGTGCGTCATGGTGACTACCACACATCCGAACCAAACAGCTCCTCTTATACTTGGGGATAAATCAGAAAATTCTTTGTTAGAAAGGGGGAAGTTTTTTGCATTACCAACAAAATTTCTTAAGACTGTAAAGCTTACCAGTAATCCTAAAAAGTCATTGATGTTAACACCATATGTTGAACATGATCATTACCAGCTTTAACTTCATGTTTACTTGTTTTGTAACATTTGAACAATTGCTGAGTTATCCCTGTCATACTCTAAGTATTCACTCAAGGTTAAAACTTATAACAGATTCTTTTTAAACCAGCATCAAAACATTCTTCAAGTGTTATCAGTAAATAATTTGATAGTTAACCCCATATGTTTCTAGCAAATGAAAAGAACACATGTTTTTCCAATGCAAAACATATTTGAATCAACACTGTGATTGCTTGCTTTGAACTGCTTTTTTATTGTTTTTAACAGTATATCTTAAGTTAAGAGCTTGGGCCTTTTTGACAACTGACACAAGATCATGAGGTTATTTCTGTAGTCTATAAGAGTATAGGCTATGGAAAATTGCATTGAAAATTGTAAAAATTGGAACAACCATCATTTTCATGTTATGTTGATTGCTCGACATCAAGTACCTTTTCAAACAATAAATATGGCATTGTTGAAGTTGTTTAATATTAACGTTTCGTAGGCAGGAATGTTGCCTTTATTTTTGGTCTTCCTATTTGTTCATATTGCCTAAACCTGGCATTGTAAACTGCAAAAGGCAGCAAATCCCTCCCGTTCTTGTATTGTAAAGATCTGATTCAAATTCAGGAAAAAAGTGCACTTATTTTTTTCCCCTTTTACTTAGTTTTAGAATATTGAACATCAAAATAACCCACTCAAGGGAAAACAAATTTTTGGTTGCAAAATTTGTTACTTAAACGCAAAATGCAAAACAGGCAAAAAAACTTTAAGGGACATGCAAAATGACCCCACTCAAAAAAGAATTAGCCTTACTTAAAAGCATGGTAATTTGTAAATGGTTTGTAATGAACAACTGTGTAGTTATGCAAAATCAAACTTAGAAGTAACTGATCATGAAACATACCAACAAATTTTTACATCATATTTTCACCCTTCAGTTCTGTATGTCTTGGCTGTTAAAGGGGCATTTGAAGTATTACTTAACGAAAAGTGGAAACAATTTGCATGAAGCTAATTGACTTAGAATTAATGATGCTTTAGGTTTGAAAGAAAATGCTCTGTTTAAAAGTTATAAAACTTTTCCACATGCTCAGTAGTACTGTAGGCAGAAGAACAACAGTTTCAAAACATAATGCTTATAATTGTTGGTCAAATCCTTGAAGAAATGTTGAAAACGTTTGTAAGTAATTTCCTGTTGAAAAATCACAGGATATATTTATATTCACTTATGCTTTAATCTATGCAAGTTATTTGATGAAAAGTTTAAGATTGCAGTGATGATAAAAATAAAGGGAGTTTTTCATTATTTTTTTAGTGTGAAATCTAACAAATATGTGACAGCACCAATAACGATAGCTCAACACAGTCTTAACTTTAAAACCCTTTATACATTGGTTTGATAATGTTTTTCATTTTTTTAATGAGAAAGTTCTGTTCAACGTGTCACTTCCAATTCATGGTAAATTTCTTGGTCTAACAAACAAATCATTGTTTTCAATTAATCCAATCATGTGAAAAGGGCTGAGTGTCACCAAATGGACAATATTAATGCTCACAATACATGCTGAAATGCACCTGTCTCCAACATTACATCTGGTAGTCTGAAGAAACAGATTAGTATGATGTTTATCTCAATTCAGAAACTTCACTGTCTACATCAGTCACACTACTAAGAATGTAATAATATTATTACTATCACTTCAGTAGTGCAAATTATTATAAGAAATTGTAAAAATATTAAACTTTTAAAGATATCAACATGGCCATGGAACTTTCCAACTCTAATTAGCAGATCAAAGTCATCACTCAAACCCATCTTAACCAAGAACATTGTAACATGTAAGTTACAAGGTAGAAAGATATGACCTTTCATGGGAGTACTGTGGATAGGATTGTTGTCTGCAGGAGGCTTGATACTCATCATTGCATCTTTCACAACGGTAAAAGTCCAAACATTTGTGAGATCCACGATGTTTTTCACCTTCACATTTCATGCAATGAAATGTTGTTGGGCATGTGCCCTTACAATACAAATAATATTCTTCAGGTAATACAGGACATGTACACTGTCCCTGTTCAGTAAAATTACAGGCCAGGCAGTTGTTTATCATGGCATTGTCAGGATATGGATAGAATCGTAACATCCGATAATAGCTTGTTAAATATTGCTGATTGATGTATATATCTTTTAAGGTCAATAAAGTTGTTTTTGGGAAGAAAACTCTACACAGCTGTGAACGAAAAAATGCTGGCAAACTGTAATGTTTCTTCATAAAAGCAAGAAGGAAACGTATACCCTCTGGACTTGAATTGTGCACCAAATATCGTAACTTCTCATTTGAGCATGATACCAAATAAGTGTTATTATTTACCACACTACTGTCCCTTGAGCTCTCCTCTTCCCTTTCAATTCCATGTGCACTAGTGTCTTCTTCCTCTGCCACTTTTTTAACTCTGCCATAGCCATCTTTCCCTGCATTTTCATCCATACATTCAACTTCCTTTCCACTTTCATCCTCACTGTCTACCTTCCCTTCACTTCCATCCATGTCTGTTTCTCTTACTTTTCCAGAAACAATAATTACTTCTTTTTCCCATGAACTTTCATCCATAACATCAGGAATTTCCCGCCATTGCAATGTGTGCAGAAGGTGAAAAAAGCGGGAAAATGGAAGAAGTTTCGTGATTATAGTCCTTGCAAGAACCTGCAAGTTACTTTTTTTTAGCTGAAGGTAGGTAGTGTTTCAGATCATTAATAGCTTGTATTAAAAAATCATGTTTTCTCATCGCTTGTTCCTTATGTTATTTTGTACTTCTTTTTAATGTTTTAGGAAGTATTATGGCCGAAAGAGAGAACTTACAGGATCCAGTAGACGTAAGGAATAATTTTACATTAAACGCAATACAAAACGAAAGCTTAAAACAAAAAGCGTTTTAAGTTTGGGAACTATAAAAAACCTCTTTTTTCCGAGTTTTTTGTTTGTCAAACAGGTAGTTATTTTTGGTCTTTTATTTTTAGAATTCGAGCGATGAGGATAGTGTCAGTGGGACATGTAAGTACCATTAAAAGCGCATTCGTTTTGGTCTTAAATGCTATTGGTACTATGTCTATTTTTCAGTGAACTCTACAATTATATCCCACCTTAAAATATTCCCATAACCACCTTTCGAAAGTCCTTGAGGAATAAACTGGAAAATAAGAAAGTTCCACTTGAGATGAGAGCTTTTTCTTTATTTTGTCACTTCTATAATCATGCTAGTCGACAACATGGAACAAGATCCGCCGGAACAAGATCCGCCACCACACCGTCCGCTACCAAGTGGGTATTTAAATTCAATCACATTATCTAGTTTGGAAGAATAAATGCCTTACTGTTACTTTAGTTATAACGTGTAGTTTTCCGTAAATACTTCGCTCTGGTACGCATTAACGCATTTTTAGATTCATCCACAACATAATTCCCTGTAACAACACAGAGCTAGAACTTAAAATAATGCTTCAAAAACAAAGCTCTTATGATACATTTCGCTATATTTGACAGAAATGACTGCAGAAAGGAAAAGAAGTAAGTAAACTCTGTGTTATATACAATGTAGGTGTGTTCCTGGTCGAATCATTAAATTAATCAGTATTGCATTAAATACAGGGAAAGGAGATTACGCATACAGAAAGATATACTTTCGCAAATACTAGGAATTCTCTTTTATCAAAAAATACAACAAACAAACGCCTATCTTAAATACCGTGGTATTTTGCTTTTATTTCTTATTTCTAAAGTCTTTAAAGTATGGTATATATATCAACAAACTATAAAGTTCACTACCAATATCAGCCAAAAAAAGAAAAAAAAACTTTAGTAACAGTATATCAACTAATTTCTGAATTTTTAACAGGATGCTATAAATGTGATGGCCGTGGCCATACCTCCTACATATGCCCTTCTCCCGAATTTTTTGGTAAGTTATAACATCAAAAATAAATGGGTAAATCTCTGGAACATAGTCCCAAATGAGAAGGTAACAAGTGACAACCCTATAGATGGGTGGGGGTACCACTGGGAAGTCTCAATAGTGGGGATTCGGCACCCATTTCTCCAAATCCTTACCCTATTTCAGACCAAAAACTGTCAATTCCTACACTCATTTTGAGAGCTGGGCC
Organism: Porites divaricata; assembly: GCA_038088405.1. Lineage (NCBI taxonomy): Eukaryota > Metazoa > Cnidaria > Anthozoa > Scleractinia > Poritidae > Porites > Porites divaricata. Next base: position 13,859,981 of record JBBMOI010000004.1, on the reverse strand, counting down.
CAGTTGTTCAAATGCCGGTTAGCACTAACCCAGGTTTCTTTTTCCTTTTATCAAAAGCACCCTCCCGCATTATTCCTTCTATTCTTTTTAGAGTATCCAGTCATCAAATTGTAGGCAAATTGAATTAAACTAAATGTACTTTCAAGCTCTCATGCACATCTGAGTTTAAGCTTCCCTGGGTTATCTTAACCCAGCTTTGAACAACCCAGCCCTGGCCTTAATCCATACACATTTCAGGCCTACAGGTAAAAAAAAACCACAAGTTTACATGGGCAGAAAATAATGTTACTATTGCTTGGATTAGAATGCCAATTAACAAAAATTCTTAAAAGGCTCTTCGAGTCCGCTTATTACTCTTTCTTTGGAAGTGAAATGGCAAAAACAAATGTATACTCTCCCATGCAGTAGCTCCCTCGAATGACACTGGCCTTTTTAAAAATAATGCCTTGAAATAATTCATGGCATTATTGTAAAAAGGCCAAAGTCTATACTGGTTTTCAGACCTAGATGGTGCAAAACCCATGCCCTTTAGGGCAGAACATACCTATATGGCTTTAATAAGGGAGTATCTCTCTTCCCTCCCCAGGGTGATAAGGTACTAGTATGATCTAAATATTCAATATGACTTCATATCCTTGAGAATGACAGGGTTAAATTATTGGACATTATGTAACAAAAATGAAACTTTAGAATAAATGCAATAATGGCCACAGTAGTGAATATTAAATTTTGGGGTTCATTTTCAAATCAGTCTTTGTAGCCTCATTCTTAAGTGAACAATTGAAATGAAGCCATATAAATAATTATAAATCCAGCAGCCATTTTTGTGTAGCTATCAATACCCATTGAAATTATTATTCTACTTCCCAAGACACAAGATTAGAGTGTTTTTCTTGTGGGGGGTATGGACACAAACACTTTAAGTGCAGAAAGAAAAGGAAAACAAAAAACAGAAGGGCCAAACCCAAGAAGACAGAAGGTATGATAATTATTTACCGGTATATATGTACTTGAAACTTTATAAATTATAATCTTATAAACAATGACAAAAGTTCCATTTTAAACCACAGGTGCTACTTTCACTACTACCTGCCTTAATTGCATGATTTAAATACATGATTTAGAGCTCATGTTAAGGCCTCTATGAAAACTCAAAAGGGTGCGATCATGCAAAAATAGACCAAAATACACTTACTTTGCACTGTATTTATAAACAAAAAGTCCTCTTTGTAAGTCACCATTCTATTGTTATTTGAAGGAATTTCATATGTATTGTTCTTAATGGAATCAGACTTGCAGAGTATATAGTGCCCTTATATGTTGAAAATAACTATTATCATTGCGGTGTACTGCACTTTGGCAGTTTACCTTACAGCTTTAGTGTTTTGCTTCGTAGGGTAATTTTCTGCATAAGCTGCATGGCACTTTGGATATTAAAGGTTCAGAGCAATATTGTACAGCCTATGATTATTTTTTATATGTAGCACAGCCTAGTCTTATATGATAATTAATGAACCCACTGTGAATGTAATCTGACAAAAAGTCCTCGGCCTTCTCTATCTTTGTTTGCTTAACATGATTAACTGAACAAACACAAATGTAGATCCCAAAACAAGAAAACTTCCTTTTTTTGTCCTGTAGGAAATTCAACCAAAGTGGAAAATACAGATGGAAGACGGAAAGACAGAAGTGGTAAATACACTTTTAACATTTATAACCATTAATTTCTTTTAATTAACTTTTTTTTGAAAAGAACTCTTAAAAAGACATTTTTTGTTTTTTCTACATTGTTATCATAAATTTAGTTAATTCAGCATTTTTTGGTTTAAAAATAAGTAACTAATTTCTTTTTCTTTGCCTTTTAGAGAACTTAAATTTCAGTAACATTGATCAATAAAACTTGGAAGAACAAAACATTTTATCGGCATGTTAAGTATTAAGTGGGGAGGAAAAGGGAGGACAACAAACAACTGTGCAGGTCAGCCTTGAACGACAAGGGGGAATTCCAAGGGAGAATTACAAAAGTTGATACAAAGTAAAAGGGTTGAACAACACCAGCCATACAAAAAATCTTATGAGCAAATTAGATGGAAGAAACAAAGTAAATAGATATTGCAGCACCAGGGACTCACCTACAGGTACGCAAACAACAATTGAGACTGAGTAGCTTTAATACAGCGGTAAACGTACTCAAGAAAGCAGGACAATTTCAGAACATCGCTTGACTAAAACCTGAGTACTTGCTTCTGCCAGTTGAAACTTTATTGACTTTAAAGAAATCCAAATGGGTCTGTATGGTAAACATGAGCCTGCTATTTTCTCACTTATTCAAGTCCTAGGATTTCAAGGTAATGATTGTTTCCGGTTACTGTGATCTTAAAATGATGGTACCGAAAAAATAGTTTCCCATGCACATGTCGTGATATATTCACACTGAGGAATCAACATACACAAATATAGTATTTTTCCACTCGGATTCTTAACTAGTACAGCAATTCTTCATGACTGATCAGCTTGTGTATAAATGAAATTTTAAAAACACTTGACAGTTTTTTTATCGTCCTCCATCTTGAATCGTTCCCACAGTGCTTTTGCATGTTATTGATGACACACGCATGAAAGATGTTTTACAGTTAGCAGTAGCTATTGTTATGGGTTCCAGTGCCACGAAAAAAATATGTGACTCCAAAAGTTTAAAAACGATAAGAATGAAGCCTTTTTAGTGTGACAATTTGACAGTTGAAACTGATGTTGAGTTCCAAATCACTTAAATAAAAGACAAGATCTGTAGCAAACATTTCGAGTATAATTACTTCCTTAGTTGAATCCAAGAGGAGTCTGGAGTTTTTGGCATTTGAGTGCGCACACATTTAACACTTAAATTGATCTTCTGACATTTTAATAGACATTTAACTTTTTGCAAATAATTAGTACACACTGATGTTCCTTAATTTTAAAGGATGTGTAACAGCATGTTTCCACAAAACAGATAATGTTATAGTACAAAAAAAGAAATAAAAGTGGGTTCCCATGAATTTTCACAGAACCAAAAAACAATTTTTTACCGATAGTTTCCCATGATCTCTAGCCACGGAACTGAAAAATTGCTATCCATGGGATTTGAAATCCTTAAAAAGGGCTTGTTATTAGTCATGGCCAGTACACAAAATCATGCATGGAGGTGTAAGAAGAAGAAGCGGAAATTAGTGAAAGTCCATGTATTTACTACTTAAATTAACGCCCAACAAGAAAAATGTTTAAGGTACAAGTAAGTAAAAATAACACTCCCCCTGCACAGTCTGCGTTTCGACAAAACCGGAAGCAAGTGGACCTGCTAATAACTTAAATACAGTGTATATATTTCAACATAATTTGAGTGAAAAGGCAATCTTATTTGTCTCTGTTGGTGTCTGGTTCACGGACATACAGTGGAACCCTGCCTTACGTCCACCTCGATAATATGGTCACCTTGTTGTAACAGGCAGTCTTTTTCAACCCGGCAAAACGGCCATACATTTTCTTGTAAAAAGCCCCCGTTAGTGCATGCAGTCACCCGTTAATACGGCCAACGGTCACATTTTAAAATCCCAAACAGTAGAATCTCTTAATACTTAATACAGCCACTTGTTTGAAATTTAGAAAATTAAAATGTCTGCGACGTCAATTTATTGACCTAGTACTCTGAGCTTATTCTTGCACTGTTTTTAGACCACAGTACACTTAAAATGCACTTGTGGCCATTTCTTATAGCCAAATTTTAAGAGTTTCATTTACTGAAGGAACAGTACGGTGAATACAATGTACAGTCGGGTGTATGTCATTACGGCTCTCAAGTCATGAAATTTGAGCCAGCCCTGGTAATACGGCCATCCTGTTAATATGGTCAAATTGTTTTGGCCCTGCATTAGTGACCGTATTAAAGGGGTTCCACTATATGTGATAAAATGTTACTTTAAGTTGTGTGTCACTCTATATAGCTAGATCTAGATGCTTAGAAAATTGTAAGCAACTAAAGCTTTCTGTAGCTTACTTCACATTCTTTGCTAACCAGGCAAGGGTGAATACTATTATCTTAAATCCTGAATTTGGCCAAGTTCACGTTATAGAAAAAATTTAAATGCACCCACTAACTTGAGATGAATTGTATATAGCTCAAAGGAAAGTCCTTGTTGCAACTGCAAAAATTGTTGCTCTTGTGACAAAAACCAAGCAGTGAAAAGTCATCCTTGGGTTTAAGAGTGAACGATGACTGGGGGATAATTCGACGAAAGGCCCTTGATGAATTATTAAGAGGACTGATGAGAAAACTTTGTTAGTATTTATAGAAATTGACAGCAATGTACACACAGATCAATGGATGGACCTAACTAATTAACAATTAACAATTGTGACTATTCGGCAATATTCATGTCGCCTGAGGTGACTAATTGTTTTAGTATAATTACCTTGATGATTATTAGAGGAAATAAAATTATTAATCAATTTCCGACCCCGAAACATCTGGCTGTCATTTTGAAAACTCCCTGAGCCTTCAAGCTTACATAATCACCATGCGGTGAATGTAGCGGGATAAAGCGAAACTCCTAGCCAATCACACCACTCTATTTTCGATAACCATCAATGTAATTATACTAATTATAGTGAGTGTGAAGATGACATAAAGTACAAATAACTTTGATGTGTAGCTACTTTGAACCCAGGCTTCCTTATGAACATTTTCTCTTCTGGCATAAAAATAAAAAAAAAAAATGGGCTTCATTGTTGAAAGTAACTCCTATTTGTAATCTCATTGACAGAATAAATGGAATTCGAATAGTTACCCAAAAACACTCATGTACAATCAGTTATCAAGGACATTTACAAGTAACAACAATGGTCCATAATCTGCTATCTATTAGTCCAGTAATCCAATTCTATGGAATGTCTTGGTGGATAAACACCTTGGCCCATTTCAATACTTAAGTATTCTTTTGAAAGCTTTAAGTTAACAAAAATGGTAAACTTTCACAAGGAAGTGCACCAAAATAAATTTAAATATCTCGTCAAAACTGAGTCGATCACTTAACTTAAGGATAATAATATCAATACCCGGCCATTTATTTACATATAACATTACATGTAACACTTAACCAATCTGAAAATCAAATGAAAGCTAAATTTATGTGTCAATGTGTTTAGCTTTACAGGTAATGAGGGACGTTTCTTCTAACTTAGTAAACCAGCTTTTTAATGTGAGACTTTCATAGTGGCCCATAGAGGTTTAATAGTACAAAATGCATGTAGCAGAGTCCTTGTCGATTTCATAATTATTATTCTCTCAGCTGCAGCCTTTTTCTGTAGCTATACCACAAGAAATGGCCAAGTATTATAAATTGTCTTAAAATCTTACATGTATTAATTCGTGGTCCATGCACGTCTTTTTTCTTTCGGATAAGTAAAAGCAGATGGTGGTGTTATGATAGTCCAACATGCCAAACATTCGAACGAGGGTGGCATCCTTTCATGATGCGAACTAATTCCTGAACACATTTAGAAGGGTATTCGGAATCATCTCAATACAAATACCAGGCAAAAAAGGGCATTTCAGTGTTTGACAGGTATTTAAATGTTTCTGGAAAATCGTAGCGCTGTTAGATGAAAAATAACATTCGCCAACAGTACATGTTTTATGAGCCAGCGAGACTAAGCACCTCAGGCAAACCACAGTTGTTTTCACTCAAACCGCAAGACGCCACAACCTGGTAGGTTATTGCCAATGGCCGCCCCAGGTAAACGAAATCCCAGATCCAGGTCCACATCCATGGCTTTTCTTACATTTAAAAAAAAGATGTTGGGGTTAGGGTGGATGAAGGAATTCGCTTCCCTCTAGTTCTTTGGTTAGCATGCATCGCCATACTCCAACGACTCCAACATACCATTTGAATTTCCCTCTCAGTGGCTCTCACAAGACAGCTCATGCCACTTGTCCTACATGAAATTTTTGTCTCTTGAAAGTCTCTTCCATAGTATAGGGAACATAATTCTAGGATGCCATGGGCAGGATTTGATCCTGGAGCACGTAACATCAGATCTGCAGTCCATCAACCTATACAACACCACTGCTGATGATTCGCTGGTTAAAACTCTTTATCTTCCGCTGATTGCAAAATAGGTCAGATCTGACCTATAACGCAGAAACTACCGCAAATAATGGCGTTACTTCCAATTGCCCCCAAATTTGGCCCACAGGAAGTTAATAGTCTTAGCCAAATATGGGCCTAGTTTCCAGCCCCCAGGTAGTTTGAGCTTCACACAGCCATCTTTAAAAGTTTGGAAAAAATGGCCGTGCTCCGTGAGAGGTTTTTGTGACTTCTTTTGCTAAGAATGAAAGCTTGTATCGACGAATTTCAACCAAATACAAGTCAAGCAAATTATTTTGAAGGATTTTGGAGGATAACAAGGAAAACAGATGGGAAAATCTAGGTAAGAAAACAGTTTTGAATCTTGCATGCCGATTCTTCGTTTTCACGTGACGTCACAACTAATTATGCAATGGCCCGTACACCGGAAGTCGGCCATGCTGGTGGACATTCAGCCGGTCGCGTGGTGTCAAAACAAAGGCCATTTATGGGTCAATTACTCCGTGGTTTCTTTTAAAAAGGTCTTTGTGTTTTAAGTACTGTATCAATTTAATGGGCTATATTTGTGCTGTAAAGAATTGTGGACACAATACTGGTAGAGATAAGGGTAAATACAGATTTTTCAGGTTTCCAGCGATAATAGTAAACCAAGGCGAAGAAATTCGCGAATTGAGCGAACGGCGAAGAAGGCAGTGGTTTGCAAATATTTACAGGAAGGAATTCGACGATAAGAAAGCTGAAAACTCTCGAGTTTGTAGCAGTCACTTTATTTCTGGTAAGTAGATAATATGTAGAATAATCTCTTTTTGTACAAAAATCCTGCCAACGGACCAAATGATCGCCTCGTGCACATTTTGGCGCGTATTGGTTCTGTAATCTTTGCATAGCTGCATGGATTTTGAGATCACCTAGCCATTTCTAAATAACTGTCTGAAATAATAACCTTAACTTAAGATTTGCTCTGTGTTTACAATGCTATTTGAAAAAGAAAGATTAGGTTGCATGGGCTATTTTATTTACTTGCTTGCAGGAGAGCGTGCAGAGCTCTTGAACACCACCAACCCTGACTGGGCACCTACTGTGAATCTTGGTCATGACAAAATTAAACAAAATGTTTCCCAGCTAGCAGTTTCCCGAAATGCTCGTGCTCAAAAGAGGAATGAAAACAAACGGAAATATGATGAGATGGCTTCTTCCTCTACATCTAGAAAACGTGGTGAGGTGGAGGTTGTTCAAGAAAAAGAATATGTTGAGCCTGAAACATATAGTAAGTGTACATTATCACTTGGGCCCTAAAATGTCAAGTACTCTCCACAACGGTATTTCAAGTGAATGGAGATTACCAGCAAATAATGTTGATGCTAAAATCTTGTTCTCCTGCCTTCACTCTTTTTTGTAGAAATTATCACTTACATATCAAGTCATTTAAAATGATAAACTTCATTATCCTGTTTTTGGCATTGTTTGTATGCCTTCTTTAAGCCTACCACTAAGTTTCATGAGTCATTCAGTTAACATACGTTTCATGTATATATTTTTCATTGCAGTGAGTGTGAGCAATTTCACTGCAGCCTCATGTTCACTAGATGAAAGCATTAATCTTGCTGATAACAGTAATGATGACAATGACGACCACAACAAATGTTGCCAGACTGAAAAAATTGTTTTAGCAGAGGAGTATTGCCAGACTGAAAATACTGTTTTAGCAGACGAGTACTGCCAGACTGATCTTGACATGGCTCAACTGGACAGACAGCAGATCTACATGCAAGATATCACTGATGAGCTCAGCAGCACAAAAGGGCAACTGCTATCAGTTCAGCTAACTGAGGATAGTTTCAGAGATAATGATGATAAAACTAAGTTTTACACTGGAATCCCCAAATTTAGTCTTTTAATGTATGTCCTTAATCTTATTGCTCCCCACATTAAAAGAAACACCCAAAATGCACTTAGTCAGTTTCAGGAATTCCTGTTAGTTTTAATCAGATTAAAACTTAATTCCCCATTGCAGGATTTAGCTTATCGATTTAATATATCTGTGCCAACTGCACACAGAATATTTGACAGGTGGATACATGTAATGTCTGTTAGACTTAAATTCTTAATTCAGTGGCCAGAGCATGAGGAACTGCAAGCCACCATGCCTGTGGTTTTCCAACACAACTTTGGCAAAAAAGTTGCAGTCATTATTGACTGCTTTGAGATATTTACAGAAAGACCTTCTAGCCTAATTGCTAGGGCAATGACATGGTCGAACTATAAACATCACAACACTGTTAAGTTTCTCATAGGTGTAACACCACAAGGTGTTATCTCATTTATATCAAAGGCATGGGGTGGGAGAGTCAGTGACAAATATCTTACTGAAAATTCTGGTTTGTTGAGGAAACTTTTACCTGGGGACATAGTGCTTGCTGATAGGGGCTTTGATATAGCTGACAGTGTGGGTTTTTATCAAGCTCGCCTTCATATACCGGCATTTACCAGAGGTAAAAAACAGCTGTCTGCAGAGGAAGTAGAGGAGACAAGGAAAATTGCTAATGTAAGAATCCATGTAGAAAGAATTATTGGTCTTGTACGCAGAAAGTACACTATATTACGAGGAATACTCCCTATTCAGCTAGTGACAGCTCGGCAAGGAGATGATTTGGCTCCAATAGACAAAATTGCAATAGCTTGTTGTGCCCTTACTAATCTATCAGAGTCCATCGTACCTTTTGATTAAATATTTTAGACCTTTCCTAGCAAAAAATTTCCTGCACAAGGTGGTTTGGAACAAATACATGCCAAAAATTTAGAATTACACTTAACTTGTGTTTCATTCCCCTCACATGTACAGAAGATTATTTAACATTAAAGCTGTGGTTTCTGTTGGCAATAGCCCTCTTATTGTCTTTATATTTTTGTGTAAATTTTTAGTTGAAATAACTAAAGGTTTTTTTACAATTCTAAACAGAACAGTTATTAAAGGCTTAGCACTGTTCGGATAATAAAATGTTATTTTACTTAATTATAGAGACGTGAGTGTTTTACTGGAAAATATACCACTCGTAAAATTCATAAAAACTACATCTGGGACCCGAGTGGTTTATTTCCCATAATCTCACACGAGTTTATCGATGACGTAATTTCGGTCATTTCCCTCTATTATTTTATGGTTGTCTTTTTGTCTATATAATAAAAAGAACATTACACGGGGGCTTGAAGATATGAATTTTATTTTCTCGTGGCTAAAACAATATTTTTCGAACAAGCGTAGTGAGTGAGTAAAATATTGTTTTGCCACTCGAAAATAAAATTCATATCTTCGCGCCACCGTGTAATATCCTCTATGTAATAAACTGTCTTCTGCTCTTATGATCATTACAATAATAACCAACTGACAAAATTTATTAAAGAGTTACAGTGTAAGTACTACTCTCCTAAAAATAAAACTGGAAAATCTTGTATGGTGTAGGAAAATACAAACAATTTGCCACTTTAGAAATGACAAGGGAACTGAAGTCGAAATATGTCCAACAATAATTGTTGGACATATTTCAGTTATTATTACTGGGATTGTGACTGTGGGCTAAAAAATGGTTATCTCACATAACTTTTGTTAAAAGCTGTGTGAATTTTCCCCGTCCCCAGAAAAAGTCTCATTACTCTTTGGGAAGAGTAACTCAGACTACCGTATTTATTCGACTATAAGCCGAGCGATTTTTACACAATTAAAACTGAAGTGAATTAAAATTTGGGCTCTAGAGAGGGTCTTGGCTTATAGCCAAAAGTTTTTGAAAAAAAAAATTTTTCCAGCGCATGGAAACTCTACTAAATCGGGATGTATTTACTTATGAGCTGAGATAAAGTAAAGAAACAATATGCAATCGTTGGTTATCAACTTTTAAGAATGTGGTGGCTCCTAAAGGAGCCGTTTGTTAAATTTAATGTGTTTTCAAAGACGTCTTCGTCGTCATCAGTGTTCATCATTATCTTCGCTGTCTATGTCGAATTCTTCTTCCATCTCCTCATCAACTTTACACACAGGAGGGGCAAAACCATTCACCATCAGGCTCTGTTGTAAGTCCCACACATGACATGTGAAACCACTGGATTTTGCAGCCAGCCTTGTCACACCCAATTAGTTGGCTGTCCTCAATGTGCTGTTGGCAGAAGCACCAGGGTCCATCTTCATCGCTGTCTGTTGATGGTGATTCAGTGAGATGAGGCTGAGCACTAGAACGTGTGTACCATTGTGCTAAAATCTCTGGGAGAACTCCTTTCTTGTAGAAGAATATTGCCCTTGTCAACACTCTGTCCCAAAACTCAGTGTCAGGCAACACTCGCTGAACAAACATGTCCTTTGTAGTCCAGACAACAAAATCACAGTACTCCACTCCGGTTACAAACAATTGGCACTGTACTTGGTAGTAATAAGGATGAAGAGTATCCAAGCACAAACCAACCCCATTCTCATCATATTTCAGACAGAAACTGCTGTCTGCTGCAGCAGTAACCAGCATGGCATCCTTGTACTTGTAAGGACATTTAATTTCACAGAGTCCTTTTCCGCAGCACTCACAAAAAACAAGACCATCAGGTGAAGCACCTAAAAAGGGCCAGTTCTCGTTTATGTGTAGCCCACTGTCCGCTACAGACAAATTGAGGTGCTGATCAGCAATTGAAAACTCATATGCTTCTCGTGCTTTGCTTTCATTTGATATGCCCCATTTTGTTGCTGCATTTGAGAAGCGATGAGCACCAGGGTAACAAATCATCTTAATCAGGCTTTTTGATGGCTTGTCGGGATTGGTTGAACAAGCAGCTTTAAACTTTGAAGCAGTCACTCGTCCCGCTCTTTGCTCAAACCATACTTTGCTGTCTGCCTGGTCTCTTGTTGCTTCCTCAACAGTTTCTGCTTCTTTGACACTTATCTTAAGCTCATTAAAAGCTGTTTCAGACTTTTGCTGTAGCTCCTGCAAGGTGTCTCCCAGATTCTCTTCATTGAACAGCTCTGTTAATGGCTTTGGCATTGTTTTGTTCTCAACAGGTACAAAAGCAGCATTATAAGGTGCAACAATGGATAGAATGGCCGGTTTGATCCCACAGTTTGAAATTCTTTCGAAAAAGTTGGCCTGTTCTTCTGCTGTGGTTGCTTGGACATTTCTCCTCTCTCTGGGGTCTGGGGTAGCAGATCCCTGTTCACCCAAAGTACTATGCCGTTTCTTGGCAGAGGAAAGATCCATTTCACAGACAGGAATGTATGGAATTTCCTTCACATACGAAGGCATTATCCACCTGCTTTTTTCCTGCGTACATGTAACCGACTCTCGCATTCTAACGCCAGCTTCAATGGCAAAAAGAAGAGCCCCAACGTGTGAGCAGGCCTCGCAAAGTCCTGCCATGCAGTTACAGTGCGCCATGCACACGTTTCCATCCTTTTCAGCAAGGAGCCATGTCTTCAGAGGCGTCTCTCTCGCTCGTTGTGAGTGATTTACTCTCGCTGTAACAACCACTTTCTCGGTTCCAGCCACTGGTTTGGTAAAAATTGTATTTACCCACCCTGAAACGAAGAAGTTGTAAGCGTCCATAGACTTGTAAGCTTTCATTTGCTGCCCAGTAATCCACGAGGTCTGTAGCACCAAATAGTTGACGATGTCAGGATATTCCACGCTAGGGTAATCCGCTAAATCCTCGCTACACTCCGATTTTTTTAACATGTATGGATCAAATCCACACGTAAGAACCTTTTCACGATATCTCGTCTTCGCTGGACCGGTAAGACCGGCGTAATATTCCGAAAAAGCCACACTAGCGCCCGAACACATGTCCGCGGAAGCCACATTTGACTGAATGGATGTCCACCAGCATGGCGGACGCGAGTTACATAACAAAATTTGGTCACGTGGTTGAAAACGAAGAATAGCCGACTTCGCCATGTTGGCGAGCACATGTTGTTGAAATGCAATGAATTCCTTCCTGTTTGGCCTTTGGTTCGCTTTTTGCCGTCAAATCCTTGCTTATATTGATGAATTATATTAGTGAATTCATGTTTGCTGTTTTTAACTCGATATTTCACCGGTAAACTAAGAAATACAGCGTCTTTCCTAAGTAAACATCATTGCACGAGGGACGCGAAGATATCAAGTTTCGTTTAGCTAATTAGCATAATCCGTCATTTGCATAATTTAATTATGTCAACAAAAGACATTTCTAGAATATTTTTAGTCGCTCTATATTTTCAACTGATATTCAGGCTGTTTTGCTAAGATATTGAAGAAAAAACCGTCTATTGACTGTAAAAAACCTAATGTACTGCTTGTGTGGCTAAAATTACACTTTTAAAAGTTTTTTAAAAATAATTAAAAAAAAATTTCCTTTTTTTTGTGTGTGGAATATTATGGGTTTCCTGAGTCCGAAATATTTTTTTTCTGAAAGTTTAATTTTTGTCCTTTCCAATGATGTATAGCTTGATATGGTACTGTAAATAACAATAGAGATATGATGTTTTAAAATTGCATAGTCAAAAATACCAAAAGTCTGAATTGAAGACAATGAGATTTATTAATTTGAAGCCATTTAACAACAGCCCTCACCCTAAATAGAAGCTAACCGTACCCTAAAATGTAATTAAACAAAACTAAACGTTTTTCGAGTCAGTGCTTAACCCTAATCACTATTCTCAGGGCTTAACGCCGTAATCTTTCCTTTGTAGAGTATTAATTTGTATATGAATCATAATGTGTCAACGTCATTCTGGAGTATGGAGATGAGTATTTCAGTAAACATGCACCCCATCCACTCCTCCCAACTGAAAACCGCAAAATCATTGTCGAATGGAGTCAAGCAAAGTGTTTTTTTTTAAGGTCATCACCGTAAGGAGAGGGAGAGTAAAAGTGGGAAGAAAGGAAAAAAACACATTTTAATACAATCTCACAGGAAAAACTACTTTATTTTTCAAAAAGATAAAACCACTAACTCTAATTGCAATTGCAATAGAAGCATACCAAAGACATTTTTAGAGCATGCAATCATCAACTTGTAAACAAAATGAATGACAGTAACCCAGGGGCTCAGGGCAGCTGAAAGAGATATAACATTCTTATTTTCAAATGTAATGGCTAATAACAAAAGGGGTGGAGGGGTTGTTGTATAAGCAGTTACCTTCTAAGCAACATTTTAAGGTAAAAGGCTAAACACTAATAAAAAGACTAATAATATAATAATAATGATTTAAATTTTATCCAAATACAGTGGTATATATGAGACAAAAATGCACATAAATTTCACAATTAAAACTCTTGTTGTATAAAACATTTACATTAAGTCACAAATCAATTAGGTGTTTATGAAAGTTCGTTCAGTTTCTGTATAATGGATTCTTAACTCATTTTTTTCTGCTATAATCCTTAGGCAAATCATCCCACTGATTAAAAACACAACAATGAAGAAATATTAAAAATGTCTGAATTAATTCTTAATTTATAGGCATGGATTGAATGCGATGGACACAGCTGGTCCCCTATTAAAGCATAATAAATATGTAAACAAAGAAAGATCCAGCCCATAAGCCATGGACAGTCTTCTTGCATTTAGTATAAACAATCATGTCTCTTCTCTATAGGGAAAGCCCTCTAAAAATGTTGAGCACAACACTACAATAATGAGATCTGTAAACAACTTTCACCGCTTTGCTGCAGAGCAGAAGGTGGCAAGTTGATGATAGGCCAGGCAAAGAATTAGGGTAACATTGCACTGTTGTCCTCACAAATCTTTTATAATGTTGCCCTGCACCCAGAGATTGTGGTGGGAAACAGTTACATTAAAATTGTTAGATATCATATGACCTCAAAGTAACCAATGAGAATAGTGCTGGGAAACATTTAGATTCTCAGGTAACAAAATTAACTGTTTCCCATGGGCCAAATCTTTTAAGTGATTTGTGATATTATACATAAGCTCAAATTTTATAGCTACACAGAAATTCATTAAACCTCTCTATAATGTCAGTTGTTGGTCATTCGTGGGTAATAGTGCAATGTTACCCTGTGATGTCATAGATTTTTGTGTTGTTGCCTGCTCAGAGATTTTGGCACGAAACAGTTTGATTGTTAGATGTCAGCTGACACTGAAATAACCAACGAGAGTGCACATGGTTAGGAAGAAATTTCCAGCTATAATGACGATGTTTGTTATTATGATGTATTATTGTTGTTTGAGAGAAAAAAGAATAGACCTGGATTCAAGTAAATAGACTGCCTTAGCTACAATGTAAAAACAACCTAAAAGCCAATATTTTAGCTGATTCCCATATTCACTAATGGGGAAAGTGCAGGATCTTGCAGGTTTCCACATCAGTACAATTGTGCGGATCAGTTTAGTTGCTCTCAAATGTCCTCCAATCTTACTTACTATATTTATTTGTCTTGTCACCCTACTCTTAAAGAAGAAAGGTTTCTGGATAAACAAGAGGGTTCCCGGTCCCCATAGGCATTTTTGACGATCTTTACAAGATTTCGCCCTGTATTAGCCGCTCAAAAAGGCGGGGGTATCATGAAGGGACCACCTTCACTCGCGTCGCCAGGCTAGGCTTAAAATCTGACTGAAGTACCTTTCAATATAGCTGTTCTTCAACAGGGTTGTTTCTTAATAACGTTATCATGGTACAGCCTGACAAACATGTTCTCCATACAGTTAGCTCTTTAAATAGAGACGACCACAACAAAATAACTACTTCATCTTTTCTGTCACACAGGCTGAAAAGAGAATAACAACCCTTTTAGTTGTGCATGACCACAAGGTAATTTATAATGGATGTTTCACTCGTTATGCATGACCACTAAGGTCCTCAGTCACCTAGACCAATTACAGCACAACAGTCATTTCATTTGTTATGCATGACCACTAAGATCCTCAGTCGCCTAGACCGATTGCAGCATAACAGTCCTTTCATTTATTTGTTATGTATGACCACTAAGGTCCTTGGTCACCTAAACCAATTACAGCATAACAGTCCTTTCATGTGTTATGCATGACCACTAAGGTCCTGCGTCACCTAGACTGATTACAGCATAACAGGCCTCAACCCTTCATTTGAAATGAAACATCACATTGGCTATAGTCAGGCTAATTATGAGATAGCCAGATGGAGCATTTTAAAAACAAATAGATCAGACACTTATGATCCAACTAATTCAGCATGTCTCAATGATTACTTTGTGATTGAGCCCACTCTAGGAGTCTGAGAAAGGTTTCTTCCCTATATGCTAGTGCTAACACCCTTCTCTGCCGAGACTGAGTTGCTAAGGCATGCAGTCTCTCAATCTCCACTGCTCTTGTAGTTGGAGTGTCCACAGGTCTGAATTTGTCATTGTTTATCAATACATCTTCATGAAAAGCAAAATCAGGATCTCTTCCTTCCCCACCTGCTGATTTTGCTCTTGACAATGCCACAAATAGAGCTCCTGAGTTTCTAGCTTCAAAGCCATGGTCCCCTGGGTGAACCACTACATACCTGAATGCTTCTCCGGCACCCACAGTCATCCCTTGGCATTTGTGGATTGTTGTTCCCCAAGCCAGTCGCAATGGAACCTGCAGACGCTTGCATCAGCATGCGCATTCAGTGGAACAACTTACTGGTACAATTGGCACAACTGTTGGATCTTCATTAACGTACGGTGGCCCCCTATATCCTGGAAACCTCACCAGAACCACATCAGGTACTGGAGCAGGATCATCAGTAGGTCTGCGGCCATCTTTGTACACAATATCTACGACTGTGCCTACTGCCCCATTGTACAAACCCCAATCAGCCTTTAAGTTAACTACCAGCACTACTTTGCTGTCACAGCAAACATACAGTAGAGGTAACAATCCTCCTGCCTTATTACTGTCGGCCTTCACTGCATGTCTGCCATTGTCAATTGCCTTGATCTTTGCTACTGGGTGGTTTGGCTGTCTGTTACACTCAAGCAGCTGTGTTTTATTACGCTACCATTCAAGACGGTGGGTGGGAAATATATACAGTCCTTGCTCATCCATCCTACCAAGGAGTTCTGGGCCATGCGACATGCGGAGATTGTGCCATTGAAACTGTTGTAGCCAATGGATTTGCTGGGGTGTTGTCGTATAATTTTTTAGTGACATCAGCACGTCTCTCAGCTGTTGTTCAGATTCATTCTGCCGTATTACCTGAGTAAGCTCAACAGCACTGTGAAACATTGTCCAAACCAAGCGACCATGGTTAGATGGTGCACTACGACAATCTGAGATGTACAAGGGGGTGTCACACACAGGAGGAAGCTGAACATCATCTCCCATAAACACCGCCACAGGAATCCCTCCCCATAACTCATCTGCATTGGCTCCTTTGTTGATTGCATAACGTGCATGCTGTTCCATCCAGCCCATTGTTGTGCATCCAAACATTGATCGTTCATCACCAACCAGAACTTTCAGATTTTCACACTTTTTCTGAATTTTCTCTAGTAAGGACCTGTAGGTACAGTCAACTCATTGCCAGAGAAAACTGTGAGCTGCACTGCCACAAACAAGATAGGCAGTATTCCCCGTTGGGGTTATCACCTGTATTGCATCATTGGCTTCAAAAACTTGCCGCACTAACCTCTGGAGACACTTGATGACATACGACTTTCCTGTACCAGCAGTTCCAGAGACAAGCCGCAGTGGAAGGTAATATCCAGTGTTTTCAACAAAGTTGTACAGGGTGTGCAACACAAGCCCCACTATGGCTTTCTGATTCTCATTTAGAGACAACGGACACACCTGAGGTAAATCAAGGTCTGTACTTTCTGTCTCCCATTCATCATCCACTTTAATGCTTTCTTGAAGCCATTTTGTTGGGTCTTTTCCTTCAGGGAGAAGAATGCGGGTACTGCTCCAGTCATAGTTCTCCCCACCGTCATCATAATCAAAGTCCCTCTCTACACCCTCATATATTTAGTTCTCCCCTGCATATACATCCACCCAGTCTGGTTGTTCTTCTGCTTCCACAGCATCATCCTCCTCATCCTTTTCAAATACTGGTTCTTGTGGGTGGTCTGCATAATGCTGTGCCTTAGCAACTTGGGCCTTTACAAATGTTGGACATTATCACTTGCAAAAAAGTCCTTAAGGCGATCAATCCAAGATTCAGCATCCCCCTTCACTTCTTGGATGTCAAACCAGCTTGGCCAGTGTAACAGGAGCATAGACCTACAGTAGTCCTCATTCAGTGGCCATGTTGCATGTGTAGAACCACCACTTACAACAGGGACATTACTGTTCCTCGGTGCAAAGTGGTACCAAGAACAATGCTCATCTCGTGGTCGTGCAAGGTTCTTATCCAGTGGGGTGCTGCAAGTTGCAGTTTCACCACCACGTTCAAGTGTCCAGACAAGAAAAAAACTGGCATGTTGCATCCCTGTCATGGGTACTAAAAGCAATAGAAAACTTTTTTCCTGTATTTGCACAGCCTAATATAAGCATGAGAGGGGTTGGGAGAATTCTTGACAGTTTGCATCATCTCGGGTTTGCATAACTTTCTTGAATTCCCCCAACCCTAATCTCTCTGGTGCTTATAGCAGGCTATGCAAATACAGGAAAAAAGTTTTCTATTGCTTTTATAAATTGACTTTCCCAAGAAAAAATGAAAAACTATTTGTTATGGCATATATATTAACAAAAGTTTTAACATATCAAATTAGGAAAGGTATCATTGTTTATTTCAAAACAATGGGGTGCATTGAATATTCAAAATAACCGATGGCATAGCCTTGACAACCATGAAGGTAAATGTCCTATGAGTAGCCTCCACCCCCACCCTGTGTACTTTTTGTCCACACTAACCTGACTCAATGAAAACTTATCGATCACAGAAAAACAGGTAAGAGGTGTGGCTGTAAGGGGAGGTTTTCCATTTTGCTCAGGGAAATTTCACATTTGTCAGGGAAAACACAAAAGTTTGAAATTTAATGTTCATTGTGACCATGTATAATATATATGTATGTACATTATTGTTGTCTTCCCATCATAAATTCAGTTTCTTGTCCTTTTTTTGCTAGGGAAAGGACAAGAACCAACTTTTTTGCAGTCACTAGGAAAAAGCTGCAGTGTCATAATCCCATCAAGTATTCCAACAGAACAACACTAGACAATGATCTAAGAATTTTAGGTACTGCACGTAATCATAGAGTTCCATCAGACACTGTAGATTTAGAGCAGATAATTGAGAATTATAGAAATAAGGCTAGTAGGGTGAAGTCTGTGCAGAATCATGTTTCACATGATTATAATCGCACTGTGTACCAGAAACAGAATTTGAACCAACGTAAATCGCCAATAACAATCAACAACCAATGACCACCATTTAGCATGCCTCATTCACCACCATACTATGAAACTCAAAGTCCACCACCATACATGCACTATTGAACCCCAAGTCCTGTGTCCCATTGTCGGCCACCGTACATATATGCAGCACACAACTTCAAATCTACGTCCAAAAAGCCCAAGGTGGCATTCTCCCTTTTAAAATGTCAATTACAGCAGACCTAATTGTGGGGAAAAGGCAGGTTTGTCACCTGCCTTTTCCCCACAATATCATTATTCACCCATGGGAGGGTATCATCAGAAACCACACCAGACACACCCCAACCATTCTCATAGAAGTTTTAAGACTCGCCTAAATGAACATGACCATCCCTCCAAGAAGAGACTTAAGTATACCAACCAGGCGCGCAAAGAACCTGGCAAGAAATTCAGGGAATCTCTTAAAAGTGTAGCTGAAACTAAAACTGTTACCACTATTGGGTCAGGTGATGAAACACAAGATGATTCTCCAGTGGAAAGCCCTGGTCCTAAAACAAGCGGCGCAGAAACAGAGGCAAGTGTGGTCAAAAGCAATGATGAATGTTTTTCACAGTCTATAATAGAGGAATCTTTTAATTATGATGAATGGGTGAAAAAGGAAATTGCTATAACGAAAGAAATCTATAAAAGTGAATAAGCCAGTAATGTTCACTTTTTGGAATGATCCATAAGCTTGTAATGTTTATATTTTTGTAAAAATTGTTCAGTTTAGTTCATCATTGTTATTTTTGTCTACATTGGTCTATGCAATGATGGATCCCTTCCAGTTAAGCCAGGTCAGACATACCCTCGAAGATTCCATTTAATGAATTCATTATTTAAAAAGTTTAATTGCATTAGTAGTAGTAGATTTCAGATTCATCTTTGCATTGCTGTGTGTGTATTGAGTGGTGAATTCACAGACATGGTAGTTATCAGATTTCTACAAACTCAGTTTTCTTGAATTTCATGTAAATGTCTTCAAAGCAATATTAGGCATTCAAAGATTTCTCATTACATAAGCAGGAATGCAGATGTTAATAATATACCAGTTGTGGCAACAACAAATGGATTCATTTTTCCAAAAATTTATTTTTGAATAGAATCTTGGGGGGAGGATTGGTACACTTGACCTGTCCTGACGGTAAGATGCAAAGTCTAGAAAGGAAAATACTGGTACACTATATATACACCCTAAATGTTGAGCTAGTATGGTACAAGCTGTCTTCCAATATAATAAGAGGCTTCCAAATAATATTAAACAGTAATATTGCACCTAAAAAAGATACACATGTAGCCTGGTTTCTCACCAGTAGAAATTTGGTGAAGGTGTGAAGACGGTCAAGAGTCTCTGCTACTAATGTCATTTTGGGATGACAAGTGTGGATAACCAAAAAAGGATAGTTGAGTTGCAGATCATGTTGGGTGGATTAGCATTTTGCATTAGAATATAATTGCAAAACATGTAACAATTTACTTTAAAGACACAATCGTGGCATCTACTAGTTGTAAATGTATGTCATTTCACAAGAATAATATAGTCAAAGGTATGAAAGGAGACACCACTGTATATCACTCTAAGCTGCAGTTAGCTGCTAGGCTTCTAGAATACTGGGGAACAAACTTGCTCAGGATCCATAAAAGCTTTATTTCTTCTCACAACTAATACCTATTATTTCAATTTTTTGGCTTTCAAGAAAACAAGGTGTAAAGATGAGTTAAATAAACTTACGTTTGAGACCTGTTGTAAATAAAATATAGTAACTGGTTTCACTACCTTTAAAAACTTAAATCATTGAAATTCTCATTCAACAAGCTTACTCAGCTTTATTCACCTTATTTCCAAGTGAACCGCACTTGGTTTCCCGACTTGTTTTCTTGTATTCTTGCTGAAAGATGACATACTCCAAGAAAGCATCTAACCATCAAGTTATTTCTGACCACAAGAAGTGGTGGTCAGGGTTAACAGATAAAGGATGGGCCTTACAAGAAAACATGATTTCGAAAAGGAGTGGGTGCTTTGAATAGCTTTATTGTGACTCTACAGAGCATTAATTTCTTACCTCTGCACATTTTCTGCCAACCCCCCCATTTTTTGTGGTGGTTTATGTCAACTTTGATGACACCTACTTTAGTCAGCGTGTTGAAAGTGGTAGATGATGCTTTTGATGACTGTCTCCTAAGTACATGTGACTCTTAACTTAAGAGAAAACATACTTGACTCAAAGCTGTGATCTCCAAAAGCGGTTTTTTGGTTGCGTAAAAAGTTCCATTCACCAGGAGAAGGTAAGGTTGTGCCTTTACAACAGTTCAGCCAGATTTATGAAAAGGGGATGGCTAGGGTTCTTCCAGCCTTGCTTCTCTATGTGCATCCCTAGATCACTCGTTTATTTTGCTGAAATCCGTTTTGTCTGTTTAAATTATAACTTCAAAAGTATGAAAAAAATATTTTAAGGTTATTCATCACTCTTTACTACAGCAATGCCCACCCTAGCAATAGTTGGGCCCTTTTTTTCATTTTGACAGTTTACCGTAGGGCATTTCTGATTTGATAGTCTTGTGAATTTCACCATGAGCACTATTTTCTCTCACTTATAAGTCCATCAAGTGAAGATGATGTAATTTTTCTAATAAAACTAACATGAGGCAGTAGATGTTTCATATTTTTAACAAATAGTCATTTGAGCCAAGTAGATAATTTTATACTTGTCTGAGAGATAATTTGACCTAAATAAAGTCAAACCCAGACGAAAAAAAACTAAAATAAACAGTATTTTTTTAATATTGTACTTCAAGGTTACTTGATCAGTTTTTATTTCCCTGCCATGGGGCATTTCTTGGCTGTTACCTGTGCGGTGGGGGGGGGGGGGGGGGGGGTTTGGGGTACATGTGGTAAATGTTAAAACTTCCATGTTCACTAAACCACATAAATATGGTCTGTTGGGTTGGCGCACACTGGTATATGGTATCTTGTTGTTGTTATGATTTTTCATGGAGGGCTTCAAGTTTAATAGTTATTCCCTTCTACTCTCTTTGAACAAAGTGTATTATTACTAATATTTATAATACTTATCCCTAGTATATGTAACCACAGTGACTGAAATAATTGACAGTCTGAGTAGCTGTAATGCTGTTAAGGAATCCATAATTGCCATTTCTGTACACTCCTGTGAATAGTACTCATTTTGTCTCGGCCCCTCTTTCATCTGATGGAAACAATATTCACAGGCATTAAGATTTGGTGAGTATGGAGGCTGAAATAGTAATGTCACCCCTCTCGTAGCAAGCATTGTTCTGAGAGCCCTTTCAGTAGTTCTACCGTGGTGAAAACCACAGCTGTCCATTACCAGGGTATCTCCCTCTAGAAAGACCAGAAGACCATCACTTCTTTCGCATTCAAGTGCATAATCAAAAAAAGTTACGAGTTCCTCGCCATTCTAGGCTCCAGGAATAATATTATAGTAATCGACACCGAAAACACTATGCAAAAGGTTCACCGTGCAGGTTGAGTTCGATGCATACCTTTGCACCTCCACCACCTTTATGCCCCTATAACTGCTTCCATACAGGCGATTAAATGTTGTTTTGACAACTGAGGCTTCATCAAAGAAGTGTAGTGTAGTGGGGCTCAATCCCTGTGTGATCTGAAGAAAGTCATCAACTTTCCAAATATTTTTGGCCTGTTCTGTAGGAATTTAGCAAACTTTCTTCTGTGTCATTCGACCTAACTTGTCATGTAAACTATTTTGTATAGATGATTCAGATGGCAAAGTAGAACCATCACATATTCCTTCTAGGTAAAGTCTATTTCGTATCTCGTAGACATAGGTTGTCGGCTTTTGAAGTTTCCAAATTTCCAAGCACTGCAAAACGTTATCTGTCACTTTACGCGGCTCACTTCCACCATGGGAAAACGCAGTCAAGGTTCCATACCGTTGAAAATGACGAATGCGAATTATCTTTCTGACAGCACGCGTCATCACTTGTAAGTCTCAAGAAATCTGCTTTTTGGAAAATCCACGATTGTACAAGTCAAGAATTTCCCCTCTAAATTAGTCGGGGAGAGGTTTTCCAGGCTGGTAAATGCGACCAAGCTGGTTCCTTGCCGCCATTTTTTGAAAGCAAGAGTGTCTCCATATAAGGAGCATCGTTTGTTCGCATAGTCCAATCAGCAATCAAAGTTTGATTCGAACATTTCAACAGTGAATACATTTAAAACGACTAACAGGTTGAATTTTGGAATAATTGACCCATTAATATAATCTAGGGGGGTACGCTTGACTTGGCTTGACTGTAATTATCTTCCTAAATTTCAGATTAAATTACCAACTTTTGCTAATAGGCCATTTTACAGTTGTGTGCTCAGTGCCCTGACCTTTGAATAGAAGTGACACTGGCAGTGACTTTGTTTTCTTACAAACCTTGTTTTTCATATGTAAATGATTATGTTCATGGGCTTGTTAGCATGAGGATACTACAATTTGCACATGAAAAGCAGGAAGGTTTGTAACAAAACAAGGTCACTGCCAGCCACGCTTCTATTCAAAGGCCAGGGCACTGAGGACACGACTGTAAAATGGTCTATTAGACTGTTGCTGAATGTAAAATGAGTCTGAAGGGGACTTACTCAAGTAAAATCAAAAAAATTGTTTTTCTTATTTAAGTCTATAACAGTGACAGTAAATTTTAAAGACAATTTCAGTTTTGTATCTTTACTTATTACATCCCTTTTTTTCTAATAGGATTCCAACTTTGGAGAGGAAATCAAGAAAATGAAAGCTACAGTTTTCATACCCAATGCTCTTCACCTTTGAGTGGGGAGTTTACTTTGCACATTTGCTTCTTTCTCCGTATATCGCAACGGCCATATTGAAGTGTGCTCCTCTCACCCATCTTGTGATCAAGAAAGTTACTTACTCTTGATACCAAAAAGACCAACTACTTTATAATAGCTGGCAGATATAGGCTCAATCACATAAACCATAATTTTGAAGTGAACGTTAATAGGCAGTCTATCTAGAGTGAGCTCGTATAGATATTAAGGGATTGAGGTCGATGAGACCCGAAACTGGCATTCACAAGTTGACACTACGGTAAAGATCTCTGGTGATCTCAGAGCATTAAAGAAGGTCTGCGATTATGTACCCCACAAGAGTTTAATTAGGATGTACGAGGCTCTTATACTGCCATATTTTGATTATCGTAGTAAGGTGTGGGGATGCGTAGGTAAATGCCTGTCTGACAAACCTGAGAAACTGCAAAATAGAGCTGCAAGAATAATAACTTATTTAGGCGACAAACATTGATCTACTGATATCTTGAATGACGTCAGTTAGGAAACTCTTGGTCAAGGTGTAAAAAGCAGTTGGCAGTCTGCGTTTATAAGTCCATTAATAACCTATTTCCAGTTGGCCTGAAATCTTTGTTCGAACCTATCTCACAAGTGCATGCATACAACCTCAGAGGAAGCTCAAAAAATATTTTTATACAAAAACCGGAGACAGATGTTGCAAGGAATAGATTGTGTAATCATGGTGCAGTGCTATCGAATGACCTTTCCAATGAAATTAAAATGAAGTCGTCAGTTGCTTCCTTTAAAAGCAGCCTAATACTGCTGGATTTTTGGTAGGACTTTTAGTCCTTTTTTTACTGTTTATTAATTCCTCAATTCATATGTTTTTTGTTTTGTTAGTATACACATTACCTCCTTAGGATTACCTAGTTTATAGAGTTTATAGACTAATTGTTAGATTTAAATATATTCTAATTTAGGGCACAACTCTGGAAG
Organism: Porites divaricata; assembly: GCA_038088405.1. Classification (NCBI taxonomy): domain Eukaryota; kingdom Metazoa; phylum Cnidaria; class Anthozoa; order Scleractinia; family Poritidae; genus Porites; species Porites divaricata. The sequence goes on along the minus strand of JBBMOI010000004.1, from coordinate 13,835,741 downwards.
AGCATTGTAACAAAGACATACCATGGGTAAATAAAGCTTTGATTGTTTGATTATTCGCCCACTTAAGGGAGATCTTTACTCCAGAAAGAACCCTTCATCTTTAATGTACTGAACAAAAGACGGCCTCATCAATTTCCACCTGGAGTAATTGTGTAATGAGTGGAAAGAAAGGGCACCTCTGTTTTACTCCTTCCTTTTGACGGTAGTTAGTGGAAAACATCAGAAATCTGCAACCTTAAGTTTCCAAGTATGGTAGTTGCTGAGACAATCCTTCTTCAGCATATAAATCCCCATATGAATGCTACAGCAAGTGGCCGAGTTAAGTACTCAAAAAAAGATCCACTGAGGTAAAATGTGAAGGTATTGTCTCGACTGTGAACTGCAAATTGAATAGCTTAATTACTGTTACATGTACAGTGCACCCTGCTACATGCTGTTTAAGTTAGATAGACTTGCCTTTAGTGTGTTGTGTGGTTATAGGTATAGGTTTCATTACTTCAAGCAGTGTTTCACTGTCCATTGAAGTTAAAATTATGGAATAAGAGGATTACAGGAAATTACTAGCCCTTCTTTAAATGGCTAACAATACAAACTGAAGTCTAGTTGCTTCGCCTTTCTTGCCATAACTTTGTAATGTTATTCATTTGTTGTTTTTACTTGCATCTTCAGCATTTCTACTTTACTATGGACAGTACAGTCAGAGATTATCTATGCCTATATTTTTTGCTGTACATTTTGGGGTAATTTTTGAAGGGTTCGCAAAAACATTGTAGATTTTCATACCCATGAAAAAGAGTCACAGCAGTGATTTTATATCAGTTTCAATCTCTTTTTCAAATCAGTAAAACAAAGACTGTCGCAGTAGTTTTGTTTGGCACGCTAACGCTTGAAATGACTTTCCCATCCAGGATATATATTTTTTAGGCAACCAAAGTGGGTACCAGTGAGTAGATGAGTATTCCTGGTTGTACTGGGGCGAGTGCATTGAAGCGAGGCTAATCCGGGTAAAAATTCTGAGAAAGCAATCAAAACAATAACATATGATGAATCACAGTTGTTGTGCTTTTAATTGCTCAAATAGCACTTCCAAAAAGAAACAAGCTGAAAAATATCCAGAGCTAGCAAATATTGAGTTTTTCCCTAATTTCCCCCCAGACAACAAAAGCAAGTTAAAAATGGAGGACTAGCACATGTTTTTATGCTGTAGTTTCATGACTTAAATTTTATATTTGGTGACGAGGATGGCGCTTGTGGGGCAAGTAGGAGAATATTTCGACAGGAAAGAAACGTATTGCAGGTTATATAGAACGAGTGGAATTGTATTTTGCGGCGAATTACATCCAAGCGGATTACAAAGTTGCTATGCTCCTAGCGTTAATTGGGGCAGATGTATATGGCGTGCGGAGGAATTTGTTAGCCCCTGAACTTCCGAAAGATAAGTCTTTTGATGAGCTGAAAGACCTTTTGGTTTCACATTACTTGCCTAAACATATTTTGATTGCCGAACGTTTTAAATTTCATCGTCGAAACCAGCTTGAGGGCCACTAGTTACTCAGCTGAAGCACTGTCCCGTGCTACCCTCGTTAAATAAATTTGATTATTATTATTATTATTATTAGTGAAACGGTCGCACAGTTTGTAGTTGAGTTGAAGCGACTGGCGTTGAAGTGTGAATTTGGAACTCTTTTGGAAGAAGCATTACGGGACCATCTCGTTTGTGGGTTGAAAAGGGTGCAAATTCAGAAGAAGCTGTTGGCAGAGAGAAACTTGACTTTTAAGAAAGCGTTTGAAACAGAACAATCCATGAAGTTAGCCACCAAAGAAGATTTTTGAGACACCAGTTTCCCAGTGGACAATACCGTCAATAAGGTCAGCAGATATGCCAGTTCAGGGCATTCGACTAGAGACACTGTGAGTTGTTTTTGTTGTGGTGGAAAGCATTCTCCATCTAGGTGGTGGGCCAGGTCGGTACAATGTTACAAGTGTCACAATAAGGGTCACCTTGCTAAGATGTGCGATAAGAAAAGAAAGATACAATCCACGTGTTATTTGGAGGTTGATTCACCTGTAAGCCCACTAAGTCATGGGAGCATATCCACATTCATTTCTTTGAGAAGAAGTTCTTGATTGTTGTTGATGCCTATTCCAAGTGGTTGGAGATGATTCCAATGGGTTCCATGACCAGCTTGCAAACCATCGAGGATTTGTGCCCATTGTTTGCATGCTACGAAATACCAAAAGAGGTGGTTTCAGACAATGGGCTGCAGCTAGCATCCGAAGAGTTCTCTCAATTCTTGAAGCAGAATGGAGTCAAGTTTACCCAGGTTCCATCATATCATCCTGCATCTAAAGGGGCTGCTGAACGTTCTGTACAGCACGAGCATTTCAGGTGAGCAACTTAAATACGGCGATCAGTTTTTATTCAAGACAGCATGATATATAAATAATATGCGCATGCAAAAATGCAGCCGCACCTTTTTGGCAGGATATTTATGTGCGTGACTGGTGTTGCAAAATTCAATTAATAAAACCCCTTTTAAAGTCCATTGTTGTTGTTGTTTGATTGTTGCTTGTTCTATGCGAGGGAAAAATTTAAAAAAAATGAAATGTCTTCCCGAAAATGTGTGTAGTTGCAAGTCCTCTTCTGGCTGGTTCAAAGTTTCAGAGGAGCTTCACGAAGACGTGTGCCTGTTTTACCGTTAAGAGACTGTAGTGCTTGGTGATGGATCATTGTGTTCTTGTCGGCAGAATTTGACTCGGTGCTGAGAAAAAAGACCGACAAATGGGAAATACTTCAAGACACCAAATTCAAGGGGAAAACCTTGTTTAAACAAAGCGCCCATAGCCCGACAAAACCGAAAGCTTTTACTGCTCACGAGGAATTTGTCGGAAATCTCCCCACTTTTCCAGTTACCAGAGGATATTTTTGTGGAGGTTGCTGCCTTTCTGCAAGTTTCAGATATCTTGAGGTTGAGACAAACATGCAGACACGCAAACCAAATTTGTATGTCAAACTTTCTGTGGAAAGTATTAGTGAAACGTGATTTTCCCTGCAAAAATCATCTCGATGAATCAGTTCTGTCAAACTCTTCGTTGGCCTACAAACTTCTCTACTTGTCCAAAACTTTCGATGGGATGTAATTGTACACAGTTGTGGCACTTTGTAGACAAGTTGAACGTGACGGAGAAAAACTTTGGACGAAAATGCCGAGCCTAAGCATTGATTAAACAACCTGCATGTACGACTTCAGAGCCTCCAAAATGATCCCGACCCAACAATGCTGGTCACAAAACTTCAAGAGCAAGTACACTACATCACATTTTATATTTTCAGTATTATTTCTTGGCAAATGAAGTTCAACGTTATTTACTCAGCTTGTATTGGGTGAAAAAAAATTAATAAGACACTACTACATTGGGGTAAATATGAAACACCTGCTTGTTTTTCAAATGAAACGCCCACAAAATAATGGTATACAACATTCATGGATTTATGCATTTTACTGTTTCCTCTGCGGTCCGCATACCACTTTCTCAAACAGAAAAAGATTGAAAGTAATATCAACTTTTATGCACCATCAATTATTAATACTGCTATAAAATACAAATGACAAAAACATGTAACATATACCTCCTTTAAAAGAGATATTTTGGTTTGAAATCATTAAAGTTTATAAAATATGGAAAATTCACCAAGAGTGTTTCAAAACGTTTGCATCGCTCCAAGAAAACCATGGGACTTGCTGATGAAAAACCCACACTCCTCCAAGGATACACCACTGAAACCTTTCTTGCTCATCTCTGAAATGAACATTTATGCAATTTCTTCTTCTTTTTCTAGGCCCTCTCTCATAGCAGTTGTCTGGGGTATGTCTGAGTATCCCATTATTTCTTTTAAAGCCTTCCTTAGAGAAGTAGTGGGTTTAAGACTGGCAACTCTTTCGCATTTGGAGGCAGAAATGTGCCCCTTCTTAAAGCGATACAAATCTACACATTTACTTTGTAACCTGGTTTGTTTTTCAACAATAACTATTTCGTCATCTGAAAAACTGAGTTTTCTTTTAACAGCCACACAAGCATCCTTGATTTGTGGCAAAGTGCCTCCTTCAGGTAAGGGTGAGAGATTTTCAATGCTGTATGGCTGATTTTGGGGTGTCTGTGAATCAAAATGAGCATGATCACCATGTCTTAATCTTCAGCTGCTTCCTCCACTTGTGGCTCAGCGATAACATGCCTTCGAAAGGTGTCAGTACCTCGTGTTCTTTTTTTTCTTTTTCCACATACACTTTGACCCAGTACATGTAACCACACTGTTCTCACGAAGAGTGTCTTCCAGGTTTATGAGAGCAGCCCCCACATGTCTACAAGCACCATCAGAACTGAAATATATTTTTTTTTAAACCCATAACGTGAATATTGATTATTTGCTTTTAGGCCGATTGCTTAACAACAATAATGGGATTTAACAAAAATGGAAAACCAAATAACAAACTAAAGGTCTTACTAAAACAAAGTTACAACAGCTTTTTACCAAGTATTCAGCTAAAACTAGAATTATGAGAAAAAACGTAATCAGGTGACAATATTTTGGGCTGTAAAGAATCATTTATAAGATAAGAAATAATCAACCTTTCCTTCTTTTTTTGTTCTTCCTTGTGCATTTAAATGTTAGCTTATGCTTACCCTCCAATACAGGGACAGTGAGCTGAATGAACTGAACCATTTTGCTTTATAAGTAGCCAGCCACCACAGGTCTTCGTTTGTCATCCCCAAAATTTTGCATAGCATTGTTTTCACTTTTTCTTGGAGCCATTTTAAATCCCAAGAGAAACTGAAGACAATGCTTATGCAAAATTTTGGGGTGACAAACGAAGAGCATTATGGCATTTTCTGTAGTGGTCAATTGGCAGCCCTCTGGATATGGACGTGGTTGACAGCCTTGCAGTGGTGGAGGTTATGAGTGTCATGTTCCCGTGTTGCATTCAAGTCACGCTTATATGTGATATAATCTTTTCATTGCCCATATATGGAAAATGTGGGTATAAGCACATGGTTTTCAGTTTAGTTTTGCCAAGTGCCTAAAAAGTATGGGTTCCCTCAATCATTGAAGTCTTCCTTCACTTTGCTTGGCTCTCCTTATTGGTTCTGGGACATTAAACACATTTTGGATCCAGGTAGATAAGTGAACTGAATTTTATAATGAACTTTATCAGTTTTTAACCCTAATTTTCTAGCACGCTGTCATAATACATTTTGTGTTCCTGTTACTACCAATTGTTCTGAATGTCACCTGGGTCACTGTTGTACAGACACTTTTTATTTCGGAGCTTTGTTTTTGCATCTGTAACAAGGTAAACGAAGCCAGTCCACTAAGGGAGGGAAAGGAAAGCATCCAAAGACAAGCATCTTTTCTAGAGAAGTTGTTTTTAATAAAAAGATGACAACATGGTAAGAGTTGCTGTAAGAGCTGACCTACTACAGCTGGAGAATAACGCAAGTCACTTTCAGCTTGACAAGACTTGGCTTGCAAATGTTTACTTGGAAAATTCGCTATCTGCCTTTAAACCATGTGTGCCATCACTAGCAGAGACCACCTGTGAGCCAAAGTAGGTAGCCAATAGAAATAATAATTAAGCATCACAATAAAGAAAAACTGAATAACAAAGGGAAGGATCCATGGCACCTTGCCCCACGACAAACACACTTTCCCAGGTATCTGATACTCATCCCAACATTTCAAT